>SJXQ01002356.1:34298-315678 GCA_006408695.1 Aepyceros melampus
GGTTTGCATTTTTGAGACTTTCCTGGGGTGGGGTGGGGGGGCTCAGTAATAAAATGGGGATATTTGCACCTTGGTTTTGCTTTGCGATACTCCTAGAAAACAAAATGAAGGAACTAGAGGGAAAACAGGTAAATGGGTGACACATGCCCCTTGATTATTATTATCCTGGTTTGTGCATTTCCTACCATGGATGGGGAGCTGCCTGGTTTTACATTTGGAAGCTCTCCTGTAAGGAGCGCTCCATCCCTCTACGTCTTTTTTCCAAGAGGTGCTGTGAATCCTTCTGCGAAGGAGAGGCCAAGGTCATAGGCAGTGCCTCCTAAGAACCTTCAGGTCTTTTTTTACCTGTCACCAAACTCACATTCAAATCAAACTCTATTTCCTCCTGGATATCAAAGCAAATTTATCTAGGTCTATTTACTTGATAGACATTTAGCTATGCCTGGTACAAGCAGGGCACTGGGGGAAATAAAATTGCGGGCACAGTCCATGCCTTCAGGAGCTCGAAATTTAGTGTGGAACACCTATAACTATAAGGACAGTTACAAATCAGAGAACACATCTAACTATAAGGATAGTTACACAGCATATATACAAATGCACAGCAGTATGCAGAAGAAGGGGGTAATGAATAACGAGAGGGAAATGGAAGATGCTTCTTTGATTTGTGCCGCGCAATTATAAAATCAGTCATTACTTTCATCAGTCACTGGACCCTGGGGAGGTCTTTGGGGAGACTCTTAGCTTATAAGTATTACGTATTTGGGGGACTTTGCTGATTGCAAGGTACATTCTAACTCCAAATTTCCATGTGGATCTTAACTTTTTAAAAGATGCATCCCTTCGTATTTATGAACAAGAAAGAGAGAAGGGGCACGTGTGAAAGTGTGTGCCGTAGGAGCTGACATCTGGCTGTTGACATCAAAGGTCTACAAATTAGTAGGTGTCTGCTCTGTTGACTCTTCTATTCTTTACTTAATAGTTTATTTAGCTGCATCCCTTAAAGGCTGTTAAACATATCAAAGGGAAATTTGTAAGCAAGCTTTGGGTGGGGGGAATACTTAGCAAAGGAAACTAAGAGGACTCAAAAAAGGCACCCCATCAGGTAAACTGCAAACAAGATATCTAAATAAAGTGTCAGCACTGCCTTAGTCCAGGGACTTGCTATAACAGACAAGGCAAAAAACAGAAGAGCCAATCAGAAATCACATGCAAAAGATGAAAAATAATTCTAAATAACATGTCAAATAACATATCAAGGGTGAAAACACAGCACGAATAGAAACGTGCTTTTACTAGGAGCTTTCCATTGAATCTATACAGGCAGGAAGAAATTTCAGGTCTGGGCATCATTCAGCCAACCTTGCTGTAAGACAAATAATTATAGAATATAGGTTGCACCTTACAAAGCAACATTTGATGTTTTAACTGACATTCATCCTTTAAGCTGTTGTTAATTCTGATTGCTAATTCCTAAGTGGCCTGGGGCCCAGATTTGGTTAATTCGGACCCAGGAGGAAATAAATACTAGGAACCAGGGTCAGGAGACCCGGGTCATGACCTGTGCAATCCACCGAAATCAGGCTCACATACAGGCACCTGCAACCCACACACACTAACTCTGGATCAGGAAAAGAGCGTTGGGGGGGATTCCGAGGTAGGGAGTGCCTGGTCTCCCTCACCCCCTGGGTCCTGTGGTTGGCCTCCTGACTTTCCGTCTGGCCTCAGTCCCCCACGCTCACCCCAGCCAGCTGGGCCTGTTCCCTCCTCCAGCCTCTCCGCCCCCGCCGCCCCTCAGCCTCCGGTCTCCGGCAGAAAGGGAAAAAAGCTTGGATTAAGTGGTGAGCTGCCTGCCTCTAAAAGGGCCAGAAGGCGTTTCAAGCCTGCGTGCCGGAAAAACCACGGGCAGTCTTCGGCAGCCACCACGTGGGGCAGCGAGAACCACAGCGGTACCTGCAGGACTCACAGCCGGCCGGGCTCTGGCGCCAGCCCCGACGGCGGCCCCGCCACCTCCGCCCGGGCTCGTCCTCGGCCTCACCTCCTCCGGGGGCTCGGTTAACCTCCTGGCGCTGTTAGGTGCCTGCGTGCAGTTCGCCGGCTAGGAGGGAGCGGGGGAGATCGGTGGCACGGAGCACTGCTCCACCTGATGGAGAAGCGCGGAGTCTTAGACCTCCGAGCGCCGCGAGGGGAGGGGGCCCGGGGAGACGCCCGCCGGCCCCGCTGGAAACCCCGGCGTCCGGAGTCTCCGGGCTCGGCCCGAGGAGGTGGAGACCCTAAAGAGGCAGCAGAAAACCAGCACTTGAACAACTGCTCGAATTCTTGTTCTTTGCCCATCCGGGCTCCAGGTCTCGATTGCACCCACCGCGCGAACCCGGGCCCCTCGCCAGCAGGTGGCATCATCTCCAGTGTTTCTTCACCTGGCGCAGAGCCCGAGGCTGTCGTGGTCAGTCTCCAGCCCCTCCTCCGGGCCTTCAAGGCCAAGTGCAGTGTCTTTTGAACCCGCACCCCAGTCGAGCGGGATCTCCCTTCGGAGAATGAGGGCTGGCTCCGGAGCTGCTCTCCAGCCAGTATGTTTCGGAAGGGTAGATCTCTGGACAGCTTCCAAACCCTGCTCGTCTGTTTTCTGAGTTCTGGGGCAGAGAGTGAGGCGGGAGTGTCCTGGCTCCGCTGTTCAGTTCCCCAAACCCCTGAGGATCCAGACACTGCCTCATCACCACTTTCCGTGACTTTCCTCCTGGCTCTTCTTCGTCCAGTCTCTCTAATGTTTATTATTCCTTCCATTTGTGCAAAGGCCTTTTGGGGGTACTTAATAAAGATGGGTGGAATGAATACATGAATTTTTGTTCTTGGAAAGTTTGCCCTCTAGTTGGGGAGAAGCATATACACAGGTGCCCCCAGGGAACAAAATTATGAACCATCTCATTGGCTTTTTAGGTTTCCCTAGTGGCTCCTTGGTAAAGAACTCACCTGCCAATGCAGGAGACATAAGAGATTCCTGGGTAGGGAAGATCCTCTGGAGGAGGAAATGGCAACCCACTCCAGTATTCTTGCCTGGACAATCCCATGAGCCTGGTGGGCTACGGTTATGGGGTTGCAAAGAGTTGGGCAGGACTTAGCAACTATTACAACAACAACATTGGCTTTTTAGCAAGACAGGTTTTGCCGTGGAGGCCATCTGTCAGGCGCAGTCCCTTCTTGTGGGGTCATTCTGGGTTCACTTGCCTGAGCCCTACAGGAAGCTGGAGGGCTGAGGTGCAATACAGGGCCAGTACCTTCAGCTTGAGTTTCAAATGCCTGGCCCCCTCAATCTCCTGCAATTCTTGCGCAGTGCATGGAATTACCTTCCTGTGTTTACCGGGGGCCCTTACCATGAAAGAGGAGAGGCAGTTTTATGAGAGGGGCCATCATCACGGGTGGAGAAGTTCCTGTTTAATGCCTCTCTGTTATTTGTTGCACAGATACATTATAAACCACATTTCCTTTTGTTTTTCTTAGATCCTGCCGGTCCTGGTTCAAACCTCCTTGTCCAGGGATTTAAACTCATTTTGAACAGGCCCCTCTTGGGAGTTCCCAGTAACCTGACTCTCACTTCCTGGGTGAGTTAATAAGGGCTGGAAGCTACATATACTTCCAGAGACCAAATGGGCTTCCAAGATTCTCCCTGGGTGGCAGCCTGTCTGACCTGGGCAGTCACAATCTTTCAGCCTATTTCTCTTTCATTTATCTGAGCGAAATCTCTGGCTTACATCTGTGTAGGTGGATTATAAGACTTTAACCCTTGTGCACTGTGGTCTGTCTCTCTGCACTACTGTGGAAAGGCCCCCAAGAACTAGGTTTTCAGCTTTCGGAAACATCCCCAAAGGGCAGGACTTGTCTGTGCCACTGATTTACCCAAGGCCAGGCCTGAGAGAGAGGTCAGGGGCAAGCTTTTGGACCCGGGCTCTGGCCTGGGCACTGCTATGTTTTGCAACCACTTAATAAACCTGAGCATATCCTGCTTTATCTATGAAAGAAAACAGTATCTCTCTGGGATCCCTCCCAATCCTAAAATCCTGTTGTCTATTTTCCAGTACCTACACCTTTCAGCCTGGAGAGGTTTGAACGTGCTTTCCCAGTGACTTAGGGACTTCAGCATTCGGGCAGTTTATTGCCAGTGACATCCCCACCCCCGGGAAAACTAATGCTGACCCTGGAATCTGCGTGGACCCCTATGCTCTCATTGGTCATGATTTTCCCCCAAACTATTTCTCTTCATCCTACTCTGAGTACCCTCTTTCCTTCCCCAACTCGCTCATCTTATGATTTCTCTTCTTTTCCTTACTTTCCCCAGAACCATACCCCTCCTTCATAGCTTCTCTTCAGTGTACATTCTATAATTTTATTGGATGCAAACCCTTTAGTCAAGAGAGGGAATGCTGATGCCAGCATGGCTCATGGTAAATGCCTCCCTTGAAAGGCAGGAAGGACCATTGCGCCTTGTATTTTATCTCATTCTTAACATGAATCAGAATGGACCGTAGAATCTATCTGATTGTGCATTCTCCAGAATTTCCTGGAGGCCCCATGAGGGTAGGGGCAGTACATTTCAGGTACCATGGCACCCAGCTTTTACCCTGGTAGGCAGTAGGCACTTAATACATAAAGTTAGGGTGATTGGTACAGTCTTACCTAGTGCCCCACATCCCACTTCCTGTTTTCTGAGTCCAATTTAACTTATTCTTCACTGTGTTATTAAACCATTGTCAAACATCTGGCATGCGCCTGCCACTGCTCTGGCTGTATTTTATGGGGCTGGGTAATGAATTGAGCCTATATATAGTTTGCAAAATGTGGAACACACTTTAAGATGCAATGCACTATAGAAATGAAAGATATTTTTATCTCTTCAGCATCATTCTGCACAAAGAGACAATTTCTCTGGCAGTTCTGTTTAAGAACAATAGACCTGTTTAGCCTTGACACACTCATGCATGCAGGGCACTGGGTTGTCAGTTCTCGCGGGAGCAGCATTATCTCCCTCGGCAAAGGCCTGGAGTGTATAATTTACAGGGAAGAAAAGATACGGGAAACGGTGTGAAAGGTGGTGGCCAAGCCCCGGTGCCTTGTCTCATTGCCAGCTGAACACACAGGCCAGCACCTTCACCCCTGCTCCAGGGATGGCACGGGTGGCAAGCCTCAGCATCCCGCTTCAGTGCTTGGAACAATTCTTGTTTCATTTTGGAATACGTCATGTGCTCTTTTTGTGTATATGAATGGGCTAATTACGTGGGAATATTGGAAGACAAAGTGAAATTCCAATTTATGACTCATTTGTGGTATTCAAAGTCTTAAAATTTTACCACATTGATTCTTTTTCTCTATTATTCTTTTTCATAACCCTCTCCCCCCACCCCCCGACACACACACCCTGCTGCTGCTGCTGCGTCGCTTCAGTCGTGTCCCACTCTGTGCAACCCCATAGACAGCAGCCCACCAGGCTCCCCCATCCCTGGGATTCTCCAGGCAAGAGCACTGGAGTGGGTTGTCATTTCCTTCTCCAATGCAGGAAAGTGAAAAGTGAAAGTGAAGTCGCTCAGTCGTGTCCGACTCTTGGCGACCCCATGGACTGCAGCCCACCAGGCTCCTCCATCCATGGGAGTTTCCAGGCAAGAGTCCTGGAGTGGGGTGCCATTACCTTCTCCCACACACACACCCTAGGCCCATGTTATAAATTAGTAACCCTTTAGAGAAGCCCAAGGAGCAGCTGCTGCTCACTTGAAGCCTTTAAGCTCTTTTCCTGGATGGCAAACTTGACTTCCTCTTTTCTGTTTATTATGTATAGACAGCATTTTCCCTTCCTCCCTTCCTTTCTTCCTTCTTTTCTTCTCTTCATATTATGGATAGATAGGTAATATCACCATCATATATGCAGCTTTTAGATTTATCTAGCTTTATGTAATTATATAAGTTTACATATATTCAAACTTCTAGGGACTTCCCTGATGATCCAGTGGTTAAGCCTTCGCCTTGCCAGGTAGGGGGTGTGGGTTCCATCCCTGATCAGGAAGCCAAGATCGCACATGCCTCAGGGCCAAAAAATCGAAACATAAAACAGAAGCGATATTGTAACAAATTCAATAAAGACTTAAAAAAGGAAAACCTCTACACACAAAGACACACACACACACCCCCTCTTATCTACTGACACGCTGGTGGTGGTTTAGTCGCTAAGTTGTGTCCAACTCTTGTGACCCCATGGACGGTAGCCCACCGGGCTCCTCTGTCCATGGGATTTTCCAGGCAAGAATACTGGGTGGGTCGCCATTTCCTTCTCCAGGGGATCTTCCCAACCCAGGAATCGAACCTGGGTCTTCTGCATTGCAGGCAGTCTTTACTGACTGAGCTATGAGGGAAGCCTACCAACATGCTAGCAAGCGGCTTCTTGTGCAAATATTCTGAACTAAGGACCGTCTATGGGGTCTCACAGAGTCGGACATGACTGAAGTGACTTAGCAGCAGCAGCAGCAGCAAGGAGCCCTCAACCAGGTTGTCATCATGTCTGCCTGAACTCATGGCTCCCTCAGCTCATTGCCTGGTCCACAGGCTAAGGAAGTCCTTCGCCACTGTCTACTGCTGCTGCTGCTGCTGTTAAGTCGCTTCAGTCATGTCCGACTCTGTGAGACCCCATACACGGCAGCCCACCAGGCTCCCCCATCCTTGGGATTCTCCAGGCAAGAACACTGGAGTGGGTCGCCATTTCCTTCTCCAATGCATGAAAGTGAAAAGTGAAAGTGAAGTCGCTCAGTGGTGTCTTGACTCCTAGCGACCCCATAGACTGCAGCCTACCAGGCTCCTCTGTCCATGGGATTTTCCAGGCAAGAGTACTGGAGTGGGGTGCCATTGCCTTCTCCGTCGCCACTATCTAACTTACCGCATTTGTCTGTTCAAAATTCAGCCCTGTGTGATCTTCCCCCTACACCACCTTGGGGTACATGGTCTCCAAGAGAGAGTATAAACTTTCTATCACCGTGTGTAGGGCACACCAAGCAAGCGTAGCTTTTCTGTCCTGTTGCCAGCCCCCTCCTTCACAGCCCACACTTTAATCCCATCAAATTACTCTTTATTGATTAGAGTCAGCAGCCACTCTGACTCTCGCGCACCTCCCTTCCAGGGCTTCCTCTCTGGTGTGCCTCTCCTCGACACATCTCTTTGCTGATAGACAGGTGCTCACCACTTCAGAACCAGTTGAACTGTCATCCGTGAGTTGTTTGCTTCACCTCTTTCTCCCCTTAGTTGAAAATGAACAGCGTATTCATAACAACCACGGTTACTCTAAACGATTACTATTATATTTATTTACATGTCTACCTTCTAAACTATATGTGAGCTCTTCAAGGTCAAGGACCATTTGTTGGAATTTTTTTTTATTTTGCATATCCCATGCTCAATGCTTAGCATGCAGTCATTGTTGGCTAAATGAGGGTTTTAAAATAAGATGAAATTAGATCAGAGGTCCTGCTCACCTCCTTGTGACTATTCAATCTCAAGTGTGAAACTTTCTTTCTGCATCATCTGATGTGTCTAGACTCAACTAGTTGCAGAAAGCCCCACATCTACTTTCCGGAACTAGATACGTTGGAAAGACCTAAGGAAAAGATTTCTTGACTGTACATTTTAAAACCAAACTGAGTCTCAGGCAAAGATGCAAAATGATGTCATCAATCTATATAAACCCCAGCCTAGCTCTCGCTCTTGTATTAAAAAAAAGCAGTTAGAAATTCTGGTTATTTATTTTGCTTAAAGGCACAGTCCCAAGCAGTTGAGAAGCTAGCATACTCCATAACTGTTATATAGATATAGGTTCAGAGTAAAGGAGGAAAACTGCGTTAATATTTCCCCAGTTCAGTCCAGCTTAAATTGTGTTGATGGGTCAGTGCTTTTCCTGTTGTCTGTGTTTCTTTTCTGCTTTTTTAATTTTTTTTGCTTCTGTCTGAGATTCTGAACATGTAGAAAAGTAGAAACTCCTTTCCTCCACCTTGCTTTGTTGTGCCAGTCCAGTTCAGTCCCATTTGGTTTTTAAAGAAATGTATAAAACACAGAGAGAATAGATTAATATAACGTTCTCAACATGGGGTTCCCAGGCCAGCAGTATCAACCTCTCCTGAGAACTTTATTTTTTAAAACTTTTATTTTTGGCTGTGCTGGGTCTTTATTGCTGTTCGTGGGCTTTTCTCTAGTTGCAGCGAGTAGGGACTACTCTTCACTGTGGGGCATGGGCTTCTCATCGTGGTGGCTTCTCTTGTGGAGCACTGGTTCTAGGCATGCAGGTGGCAAAGGGCTCAATAGTTGTGGCACATGGCTTAGTTACCCCACTGCATGTGGGATCTTCCCAGACCAGAGATCCAACCTGTGTCCCCTGCATGGGCAGGCAGATTCTTAACCACAGGCCCACAAGGGAAATCCCCCTGAGGACTTTTTAGAATTGCAAATTGTTGGCTCCACCCAGATCTCCTGAATTAGAATTTCTGGGGTGGTGCCCAGCTTGTGTATTTTAACAAGCCTTCTTGATTATTCTGACCCGTACTAAGGTTTGAGAACCATTGCTATCAGAACTCCCCTGAACCATCGCTCAGCCTCAGCAACGATCAAGCCATGGCCCAGTCCGCTTCACTAATCCTCCATCCTCCTCCCACCTCACTGGATTATTCTGAAGCAAATTCAGACATTATATCCTTTCATCCATAAGAATTTCAGTGTGTGATAAGGGACTTCAATGTGGATGAAAATAACACTTTATAGGATACATTTGTTAGCTATCTGGGCCAGACTATTCATCTTAGACAATTCATCCTTTGAATATATTCAACAGCCTTAATAGGGTAGTTTTCAGCCAAAACAATAAAAAAAATTTTAAAAAAAAACAACGCTCAATTAGATAAGACTGAGAAAGATCTTTGGGTTTTTTTTTTTGGATTAAGAATTTATTATTTAGAAAAGGATGAGTCTGGTCATCTGGGAAGAAGAATTAACATCAAAGAAGCAAGTCCTTAACAAAATGATGCCTGACTTCACCTTGAAAGAGGAGGCTGCCTTACGGTTTATAAAGTTTTATGCTACATCCTATTCCTAGGGTAGCCTGATTGTTTTCCCGAAATTGTCATAGATTCACAGTTTGTGTTCATGCTTTGTGGTCTGATCTTCTCTCTGGTCCACTTGGCATTTGTATGAAAATTGGCCAGAGTTAAGATATAGCCCATGCCTGTGATCTGATATTACCTGAGAAATACAGAGAAGTATACGGCCACATGCTTGTTCTCCTCAGCCAAGCATGCCAGCTCTCCACTGTAAACAGCCCATCTCATCCTAGGGTTATGTCATCCTTGGTTCCTTCAAGTGTTATTGGACCCCCACAAGGACTTGTTAGACTCTGAGAAACTCAAGAGAATATTTGTTCCCCTCTTCAGATGTCTGTGGCAAAACCTGACACTTGCATGGGGCATGATTTGATAGCAATATCTGCAAAGTGTCAGAAAGGGGAGGGGATCGATACACTTAATTTACTTGGAATAATTCATTGCCTGACTGGAGTTTTCAGTGAAGGCAGACAAATTCCACACAACATGAACTGACCCACCTGGATGGAAAGGAGTACAGTGAATCCTTCTTTGGAATGAGATGGAAAACTGAGTTTCTTGGTTTCATTAATGACTCCCTTGGGCCCTTTCTCTCCTGAGACAGGGTGTTCACTCAGTCAGCCATTCTTCGAAGTGGGTGATGTGTGCTATTGACTGCGAGTCGCCTTGCTGTTCCACCTGAGCTGTCATTTGCACTCTCTGCCCTTATATCTGACTGTGTTTCCTGCTCGGAGACTATCGGTTTGGAGCTATATTCCACCTCGAGAGAAAGAAAAAGCACCCATCTTTTGCGTTGGTAGAGGAGATGATGGTGATTTTTCTTTTCTTTCAAGGCTAACCAATAGGGAATCTGTTTATCATGGGACTGGGGGTTACAAAATAAGGAGAGAATTGCTTAGTGAGGTGAGAACCTCAGCAGGGTGAACTGAGGTCATGGACTTCTTCTCTGAGATAAATATTGAAGAGGCATCTAGATTTAGCAGCTTCCCAGTACTCTCTCAACCTCCCATCTCTTTTATTTGGCACCAAGTATAAAGTGATTTGAAGTAGGGTTTGCCACGTGGTAGCAGTGAGAGTCCGTGAGTTCTGAGTTTTGGACAGAATCCACTGGAGGTTCCTCCCTTATTACGGTACAGCCATCCCCAGTAAACACTGGTGGTCCAGTGGCACGGCATTGATGTAGGACAGGAAGGGGACAGGAACCAAGATCCCAGTTGAGGAAGCTAAAGGAGCTTGGGGAGGAGGGATGTAATTATAAGGCACCTTCAATAATTATGCTATTACCATCTAATTATGAAGTGCAACTTTCTACTTTAACTACCTGAAATTCAGAGAGCACCCTCAATAGGCTGTCGACCAAAGCTTCTGCATACTCCCTGGCAGGAAGGGGAAGTCCACAGTCAGAAAACATTGGGCTCTTGAGGGGGCCAGAAGGGTGGGTCCCAGAAAGGAGCTTGGAAAGGTCAGGAGGTGCATTTCCATTCTCCTCATTTGTCAAGCTATCTCACCTTTCTGTGCCTCATTGGAATTATCTACCAGATGAGGGGGAAACACATCTCTTCTCTTTTTGCCAGCTTGTCAGTAGGCTGGCAAAAAAAAATCAAGATATAAATCTCTGTAACTATTTTTGGTATTATCCTTTAAAATAGGAGACATGGGGTACTTCCCTGGTAGTCCAGTGGTTAAGAATCTGCCTTCCAGTGCAGGAGGACTCGGATTTGATCTCTGGTTGGGGAATTAATATTGCACATGCTGGGGGGCAACTAAGCCTGTGTGCTGCAACTACTAGGCTGGTGAGCCTAGAGGCACTGCACTGCAACTAGAGAAGCCCCTGGATGATGCAACTAGAGAAAGTCTGCGTGCTGCAATGGAGGCCCAGCTCAGCCAAATAAAAATAAATAAAAACAAAATAGGAGAAGTCAATCGAGAAATACTTGTTGGGTGCAGAAGATCTGAGATGCAGGCTCCTGTCCTCAAGTACCTTCCAGCGCATTTGGAGACACAGAACAAGACTCATGGTTGATTCAGCCAACCATTCATCCATCCATTCACTCAGATGTGCATGTGACATATATTTACTGAGCATCTACATTGTGTCAGGCACTAGGTGCAGGCTCTGGCAATGCAGAGATGAAAAAGATTTACATTGTGTCCTCAAGGAGCCTGTCACGGTTCATGAGACATATAGGACAACAGTATAAGCCCTTGAGAGAAACTGCAAGTGGCTGCAAGATACAGATACTCTGAGAAGGGAGCATTCGCTGTCGGCTGAATAGGCAGGGGAGTCTTCAGTGGGCCCAATGGAACCTGAAGAGCTAGGACTCAAACCTGACCTGCTGTTGCTGCTGCTGCTGCTGCTGCTGCTGCTAAGTCGCTTCAGTCGTGTCCGACTCTGTACAACCCCACAGACTGCAGCCCACCAGGCTCCCCTGTCCCTGAGATTCTCCAGGCAAGAACACTGGAGTGGGTTGCCATTTCCTTCTCCAATGCATGAAAGTGAGAAGTGAAAGTGAAGTTGCTCAGTCATGTCTGACTCTTAGCGACCCCATGGAGTCCCAGTTAAATCAGGGACCCTGAGTCCAGCGGTTCCTTATTCTCTTCCCATGTTCCACTTTCCAGAACATAAGCAATAAAACTCAGTAGGAGAGGCATCATCGTGGTGATAGAGGAGGAGATTAATTCATAATTTTGATTTCCTTTGAACCATTTTCACTTGACTTAGTCAAACTTACTGTGGAAGATGATTCATTACAACCTATTTTAAATCATGATCAGGAAGCACAATGACACCCCGAAATGACAGAGGATGTATTTCAAGTGAAGAAATCTCAATTTTTAAAACTTAGAGAAAATTAATTTGGTTCTTCCTGGTAGCACAGAAGGAAAAGAAAAGACCTAAAAAAGATTGTTAAAGAATTCACTATTTGTGATTGAATCCATATATTACTTATCTAAGCAAAAACTAAAGAAGTTAATCTCATTTTATAGAACCAAATATTCTGGAAACGTATAAAGTGTGAACACCTTCCTTCATCAACCCTCGCCCCAAATCTGCTCCCAGAGGTAACCACTATTAGCAGTTGGAGTCTTGTGCTATGTGTTTATATACACATAAATGAGCAAGCAGCCTGACACAAATGCATAAATGGAATCACACATAATGTACATTATTCCGCAATTATATCTTCTTTGAATTTAACAATATATCTCAGAGATTTTTCCCAGCGATAGTCTGCTTTAATATGCCTGAAGGAAGCAGAAATTGAAGCATTCATTTCCTTTTGTCTTCAGCTTTCCAAGGCAAGACTTGCTTTTTCATCCCTATCTGATCCAGCCTCCCAGGGAAGCGGTAATTGCTGTCGTGGTCAGGGAAAAAGAGCAGAAGGGAAAAGGTGAGGGAGCAGGAGGGAACAGGAGCTGCACTGAGTCTCCAGGTGTTTTTAAATCTGGCCCAGACACAGCGAAAGGAAAGAGGGACCCTCAACACTTTTAGGTAAAGGGTGTTTGGCTGGCCTCAGGGAGGAAGATGGCAGTGACCTCGAACTGACTACTCTCAAGTCTACACGTATTCATCATTTTCTACATGCAAAAGTGTACCAGTGGTTTCGTGGTATTCTTTTAGGGTACCGCTGCCCCTTTTCAGAAGGAAAAGGAAAGAGTGAGTGAAAGGAAGGAAGGAAGAAGTGGGAAGGAAGGGGGGCAAGGCGAGAGGGAGGGATGGACAAGGAAAATAAGGAAGAAAGGAAAGAGAAAGAAAGGGACTAATTAAATGCCTCTGCTCACTCTCTGCAGGCTTGAGTTTCTTGTAGGCCCGTTTTGGGGAGAGTTTGGAAGCTACCATCTTACCAGACATCCAGTGCACACAAAACAGAAAAGGGTTAATTCTGAGTTCAGAGTGTCACTGTCTGATAGCTTTCTTGACATTCAAACCCTTTAATTCTAGACAGGAAGGTCTTGGGGGAAGCATTGTTTAACTTATTTGGTTCTATACATAATTAATCAGAGACTTGAATATCCACTGGACTCTTATCCTCACCCCTCCCCTCATCCCCCCAAACATGGGCCATCCCATCAGATAGGACAAACGTTTTTGTATCCCAGAAAGAGATTCCTTCTGAAACATGCAAGTGTAATGCGGTTGTGGATACAGATAGCCATCGAGTCTTCAGTGAAGGTTCCTTCCATCCTCAGAGAACAAGGGAAACACAAACTGGGCTTCTCTGGAGACTGTCGTAGATGGCGTGTTCGTGGAGCCAGTTCAAAATTCTAAATAGTCCTTATCACGTTGAAGACTTTAATGCAGGTCACGGAGCAAGGGCCTTGGCAGCCATGCAGTCTCTATCCTGGCATAAGATAAAATACACTCAGATGGGTTAAGGAAGGACATTTATAGACTGTGTATAGAGGGTTGGGCTGGATTCGGGGACCCAATAAGAATTGATCTTGAGACATGCAGGGAGGTAGAACAGTGGTTAAGATCATTAGCACCTCCAGCCCAGCCCTGAAGCAGAGATGAGGGACCCGGGTAAGTGTGACCTTGTGAACTGAAGGCAGGGGGCCGGGGGCCCCTGGCAGGAGCTGAATCCTGGAAGGGCAGGATACTACCAATGTCACAGCCCAGCCCTGCAGCAGAAAGGGAACAGCAGAAGAATTATTTGCATCCCCTCTCTCCTCCTGTCCTCTCATCTCTGGTGATTCTTGGTGGCTGAATGCAACTGGAAAACAGAAGGAAGAGGAATCTGAATCCCACAGAGTCAGCTCATCAGGCCACAGAGCCAAGCGGGGAACGTCAGAAAGTAAACCCTGGTGGTGGTGATGGAGGTCAGGAGGTGCAGAGAACAGCTATCACTTCAGCCTGATGGAGCTTCAGCCTGGAAATCAGCACAGGGCAGAGTTTCGTGAGGCTCAGATTCTAAACCAAAAGGGTGAAGAAACAGTTGTCTGAGTCACCCTAGTGTGTTTAGAGCTTGAAAGATGCAGCGCAAAACCACCAGTAACTGATCCTTTGGGTGTTAACGTCATCATAGAGTCCACTGGCTGGAAGAGAATTCCAAAATTCATCCTTCTGCCTCCAAAGAGAGTAGTACCAGACTAAGCTAGGGAGATGGGAGGTCACAACAACTTTACTTACACAGCTTTATGAGGTGTTCCTTTTCACCCATCCTTAGCCATGCATGCAAAAGGAAAAAAAATAATAATAATTCCAGTTTTAAACACTTAGGCATTTAGTGTAGAACATAACAGCATTTTAAACGTCGTACTGGATATGGAGATAAACAAGATAGGGTCCTCGGTCTTCTGAAGCTTACATTCTGCTGAATGAGGCAGATACGTGCCTGGCAAATTATATTTCCGGTGGGATGTGATTAGTGCTTTAATAGAGATAAGTACAATATGTTATTGGTGAATAGAAGAAGTGGAGGTTAATTTTGACTGCAAGCATTAGGAAAAATGAAGTGATATGCCAACTGGGTTTTAAAGAAGTGGTGGGCAACCAGGTGTGTAAAAGCAGCAAGGCAGGAAAGCCTCCCGCCCCCCATCGTGCTTGGGAAGGGCACAGGGTGTCCTGGATTGGCTGGGTCGTGACTGAGTGGCCGAGGTGAGAGGAAGTGAGAATAGGAAAGTCAGCGGGTGTGGGCCTGTAGGGTGTGTGAAAGTCAACACTCACCTATATGTGGCTGAAATTGCCAGTTGTATGCTCCATATTCCTGCTTCTCTTTCTCCTTACTGAGAGAACCTCTATTTTTTCAGCGTGACATTATGTGCATTTAAAACTGTGAACCTCTTCACCTCCCTTGCAGCTAGAGGGACATCACGTGACTTAACTCTCACCTTCACCATGTACACAGATGCCTCCCTGATGAGGCTTCTGGGAAAACCATTGGATGACTGACAAAAAAGACTCACCTTGGGACTTCCCTGGCAGTCTGGGGATTAAGACTCTGCTCTTCGAATGCACAGGGCATGGGTTCAATCTCTGGTTGGGGAACTACAATCCCACATGCCATGTGTGGTGGTCAAAAAATTTTTTTAAACTTAAAAAAAAAAAAAGAAAAAGGACTCACCTGGTCTATGCCTTTTGCCCTTGCACCTCTCTCCTTCTTCCTGTCTAGAACATGAACTTGAGGCCTGGAGGTGGAGCAGGCATCCTGTGACCATGAAGCAATGATCCAGGTGTAGGAGAGCATGACAAAGAACTTGGATCCAAGATGACTTCCTAGGGCAGCAGCATCCGCTTTGAAACTCCTCCTGCCTTCTCATTCTGTGGGAAAAACAAAAGCCCCAATTTTTAAGACTCTATAGTCATATTTCTGTTCTGTGAAGCTACATAGAATGGTCCAGGGCTTGAGTTTATTCTGCAGGTTAAGAGGCATCCCGGAAGCTGATAAGCAATAGTGTAGGCCTGGGATTAGAGGCCGTGCTTCCAGTCTAGCTGTCTTCAGAATGCAATGAGCAATAGTCTGCACGTAGGATTTGGGACTCTAATCTGGCTTTTGGTCCAGCTCTGCCCCTGGCTGGTAAGGTGACGCCGAGTGATTCCTTTAGCCTTTCCAATGTTCTCCTGTATAAAATATAGGTTTTCTTAGAAGATCTCTGGAGGATCACTGAGGTTTCCTAGCTAGAGTGACATATTAGGAAGAGAGCAAGAGGTGATGTGGAGGATGGCTGAACAGTGAGAGCAGGAACCAGACACATCAGGGACGTGGTTGTTGGTTTTGGAGACAGAGAAGATGCTGAGGACTTGAATCCCAGGTGTGAACAGACGGGAAAAGGAGTTGGCTGTTCAATCTATATGTCTCCCGGATGGACTGGACGGAGGCTGCGTGGTGTAGACAATGGAAAAGTAGCTGCTGATGGATCCCAAAGGTGAATAAATCCAAAGAGTGTAAAAGGACTGAGCATTCTTCAACATCACAAAGATTTCATATAGATTTCTGGAGATGCTGTAACAGCGTGGCCTCATGTAACACTCTTAGGAAGTCATAGATGAAGAAGCCAACGATAATAAAAATAACTTCGCTTCATGTCATGCTCTCCCCCTCAAGAACCCAAAGTATGTTTGCATAATTGTTAGGAGTTTATCATTGTGACATCCTTGCACAGGGAGGGAGGGAAGACTCATCTCTCCATGTTGGACTGACAGAGAAGCTGTGATCTGGAAAGGAGGGATCTGCTGAAAGTTAGGGCACAACGGGGCCTCAACATTAAGTCTGTCTGACCCCCGGCCTGGGCTTCTCAGGGCCAGGGACATGAGGAAAGCTAGGCATAGGTTGCTTCCTCTGCCCAATCATTGCTGGTTGGGAAGTGAAGTGAAGTCACTCAGTCGTGTCAGACTCTTTGTGACCCCATAGACTGTAGCCTACCAGGCTCCTCCGCCCACGGGATTTTCCAGGCAAGTTACTTGAGTGGGTTGCCATTTCCTTCTCCAGAGGGTCTTCCTGACCCAGGGACTGAACCCTGGTCTCCCGCATTGTAGGCAGATGCTTTACCGTCTGAGCCACCAGGGAAGCCTGGTGGGAAGGCAGAGCTAATAATACATCTCTCCACCTCTTTGTTCTTATGACATTTAACGCTTCTTGCTGGAGTCAGATCTGGAGGCCCTAGAGCAGGGATGAAGCTTGAAAGATCTGCAAGGGAAACAAGATGGAGGGGTCTTGTCCTCTGCTGTCCAGGCTGAGGGGGCACTGTGATCTGCTCTCAGTTTATTTCATCTCCTCCTCCAGCTGGCTTACCTGCTGGTCTCCGTTCCCAGTTTTCCTTGAACCTGCATTTCAAATCAGTCCAATCTCAGACACAATCCCTCTCCCAGATCTCTCCTCCAAACAATGCGATAGGGGGTGGGCATAACTGGTATATTTTAATCCCAAAAATGGCATCTGAAAGCGTTCTGCAGTGCCGCCAAGCCAGCACTTTTAGAAGCATCTGACGATATTAATTTCAGTCTATTTCCTGAGGTTTGCAGGAAACTAAAATGTAGAAAGTGCTGTGGCAAAAAATTAAAGCTTTGTGGAAAAAAAAAAAAAAAGGAAGATTGACAGGAAATGAGCCTTCAATAGGACAGCTTGCACAGAGCGAGGCTGTCCGCTTTGCTGCATATCAACATATGCGTGGGGAAAAATAGCTCTGACTCCTACTTGCAGCTTTGCCATTGGGAGCTGCCTGCCTGCAGGCTGTAGGTATGTAGGACTGGGGTGAGTATTCATGGGCGACTGTGCACTGGCCCTTTGGATGGGCTCGTGAATCACGGCTGGTGGCCAGACTTCCGTAAAAGCGAAGTTATTAATACATAAAAGTTATGTAATACATCCATTTTTTTAGCCAATTAAGAAAATCTAAGGAGACATTCAACTCAGTTTTTCTAAAACCCATGATTATTTTGTTACTTGATTTTCCTGTATTTTCTTTTTTTTAACATTTGATCTGATACTTTCACATTCAGGCCTTTATGGAATTTCTTCTAACTCTCCCATGTGCAATGATACTCTGAAGCAAATTCTACCTCAAACGCACCATCTTTTGTTTTAAAAGCCCCTGTCTTTGGTTTTCTCTTTCTTCTGCTCACCACAAGGCAAGTTTTCATGATTCTTTCCTTCTGCCGCTGGGTGTTAGCCCTGCCTTGCAGGGCTTCTTCAGAGGGTCTCTTCCTATTTCTCACCAGTAGGTGGACACAGCCCTGCTCAGCACAGACAGAATTTCTAGCATGTTCAAGCCCTGCAGGGTCTCATGTTGTTGTTTAGTTGCCCAGTCGAGTCCGATTCTTTTGAGACCCCCATGGACTGAGATTTACCAGGCAAGGATACTAGAGTGAGTTGCCATTTTCTTCTCTAGGGAATCTTCCAGACCCAGGGATCAAACCCTTGTCTCCTGCCCATTGCATTGCAGGTGAATTCTTTACTGCTGAGTCATTGGGGAAGCTCCTGCAGAGTCTCAGAAACCTCCAAGAAGAGTCACGAAGCAAGCCATCGACCATCAAGCCATCGACCATCAATTGGTTAAAAAGCCAAAGCTTGTGATAGTGAAACCAAGCAGGACCCTGTTGGGGGTGTGGTGGTGGCGGGGTTGGGGGGATGCCGTCCTGCTTGGAAGACTTCCAGTGTCCCCCAGGTCTTGATTATAGGAAATAGGCCTCCTTCATGCTAAAGGAGGGGGATGCAGAGACAAGGGAGGAAGAGTCAAGAGAAACAATAGTACAGTCTTGGGAAAGGGTCCTGCACCTCAAGCGATATGCTGTTTTGCAGATATCGGGAAACTCCCTCCAGGGGGGAGAAGTTAAGGGTATGCCGCCCACAAGCAGGTAGAGCCCAGACCAGCTCGAACCAGACGGTAGATGATGACTACGCCCACTGACCTCACCACCAACCAATCAGAAGAACGTCCATGAGCTGATCACACCCTCCTCTTTGAACCATTACTATAAAACTCACTACTCTCTCCAGGTCAGGCACATAGTTTGAGTTTTTTTGTTTGTTTGTTTTAATGTTTATTTTATTTGGCCACGCCGGGTCTTATTTGCAACATGCAGAATCTTTAATTGTGGCATGAAAGTGAAAGTGAAGTCGCTCAGTCGTGTCCGACTCTTTGCGACGCCATGGACTGTAGCCTGCCAGGATCCACCATCCATGGGATTTTCCAGGCAAGAATACTGGAGTGGGTTGCCATTTCCTTCTCCAGGAGATCTTCCCGACCCAGGGATTGAACCCTGGTCTCCCGCATTGCGGGCAGACGCTTTACTGTATGAGCCAGGAGGGCAGTCCTAGCTGTGGCATGCAAACTCTTAATCGTGACACGTGGGATCTAGTTCCCTGACCAGGTATGGAACCTAGGCACCCTTGCCCTGGGAGTGTGGTCTTAGCCCCTACAACACCAGGGAAGTCCCTGGCACACAGTTTTGAGGGCATTAGCCCACTGTGCCCCTCTTTGCCTGGCAAAGCAATATAGCTATTCTTTTCTGCTTCACCCAGAACTCTGTCTCTGAGATTTAATTCTGGGTCAGGGTACAGAGGCTGGATTTGGCATCAACAGGAGGTGGGGACAACAGGGGCCACGTCTTCCGAGAACGAGGTCTGCTTCACTGGGACATGATCTTAAAAAGCAAGACCGAGTCACTCCTACCTCCCACCTACCCCACCCACCCACCTCACCCGGTGCCCGGAGATCAACAAGGTGAAGAGGGCAAGACAGGAGGTGCGTGGTGTGCAGCTTTGTGGGGCAGATGGGGGCACCTTGGGTTTCAGAGATGAGCTGAGGCATCATGCGACGCAGGAAGAGGCGTGGGCCTCAGGGCTGAAGCTGGACCTTCTGAGGGGCCCACGCTGTCATTAGAAAAGCCGGTTAGTGAGGGCATCTGGAGCGATGCCGAGGCACCCAGACCGGGCTGGGTGGAGAGGCTGCACACCCCCAAGCTCCTCTCTGCCTGTTCAGTGTAACAGCCCGAGTGAGACTTGCTTTTTTTTTTTTTTTTTTTTCATTTTTTTTTTTCAAATTTATAGGTGCAAGACATGCCCCAATGCCACCACGGATAGTGTTAAACTTATTATGATCTGTTGTTCCTGAGACTAGGTGAGAGATGAGTGGGTGAGAAAAACAGGACCTTACTTCACTCTTTGCTGTGAGTTTTAACAGAGCCAGGGAATCAGAGTCAGGACCACTTGGGCCTGTGGTGGTCCTTTCAGGAGAATTCTCTTTCAGGTACCCTAGTAACCATAGGTCTGTTATGATTATGATCCCCTACAGTATGAGTGAAAAGGAGAGGCTGGGGGAGGTTCAAGGATGTTCCCAAGACCAAGAGGGGGCTGTGTGGGATGGCCCTAGAACGCATTTCCAACTAAATGTGAAGTTCATTGCAGATGCTCTCCAGACTTAACCTGTTATTCTGATTCTTAGACAGGAGAATCAGCATGTATTGTAAAGAATGTTGTTGTTTAATCGCCCAGTCATCTCTGACTCTTTGCAACTCCATGGACTGTAGGCCACCAGGCTCCTCTGTCCGTGGGATTTCTCAGGCACGAATACTGATGTGGGTTGCCATTTCCTTCTCCAGGGGATCTTCCCAACCCAGGGACTGAACTTGTGTCTCCTATATTAGCAGGCATTGGAAGGCAGATTCTTTACCACTGAGCCACCAGAGAAGCCCATTGTAAAGAATAGTAAGAGCAACTGAGTCCATGGAGTGAATAATAATGTTACAATTTTTGCAAAGGCACTGGAACTCCTCCTGGCTTTGTGGCTCTCTTATGGGAGTCCAGATTGTATCACCATGGAAACCTGGATCCTGACATCACCTTGGAGGGCCACAAGGATACATGAGATTTGGGGCAAGGGCAGAGAGGGCACGGTAAAGGAGGGAGGGAGGGAGTGACTTCACTAACGAGTGGGGACTTGGGGGATGTGGTTTCCTCAGGAGACTCCACACTTTTAAGATTCTGGCGAGGTGTATGAAGGTGTCTGGGCCCCATGGCTCCTGTCTCACCCCTCTGCTCCAACTCAGGGACATTTTATCCTGGCTTGATGGTTCCTGGCGCAGATGTTAAAGGCCATTAACGGGAAAAAATGGAAAACCTTTTCTGAGCTAAAAAGTAAGTGTGGGTTAAGCCTATTGATTTGAGCACAATAGATGGTTCTAATCATTTGAATGCCTATGTTGTCAGGTACACAAAGGCATTGGCTAAGTCACAGACACAGTAAATACAATCTGAGTGCATGTGAGTGGCAATGATGGCTGAGAGTTTGGATTCTGAGTTTAAAAAAGTCGCTTTTGAGATTTTTTTCTCTTTCTTTTTTTAGGTCTTCATTACGTTGCTTGGATTTGTCTCAGCAGTTGTGGGCTCAGTAGCTAGGGTGCTTAGTTACCCGTGGTATGTGGGATCTTACTTCTCAACCAGGAAAATCGTCTCCTGTACACTAGAAGGTTAGTCTCTTAACCACCGAATCACCAGAAAAGTCCCGGTGTTTGGGATTCTAAACTGTGTGAGTAAGCTGGACTTTTCAAATCTGTGTTTCCAGATCAGATTCGGAGCTGTCTAATCTTCTGTTTTGATGAATAATTCAGAATCATGGCCTTCATAACTCTGTGTTACTGTTCTCTCTCTTATTGACCAGCCTAGGGGACCTTCCTTATTTGACGATTGCTCTTAGTTTCAGATGCTCTGGGATCTTGAATTTGTTGACATTCCCTAATAAGAGAAGGGCCTAACAGGGCAGATCTCACAGCCTGGCTGGTAATTGAATTGTCTGTGCTCCCCAATCTCCTTCTGTGAACTACTTCTATTTGGGACCCTGGGAAAATCATTTTATAAGCTGAAACCTTTTGAAGGAACAAGTAGATGCTTTTTTCTCTTCTCATTTCAGGCGTGCTGAATTTTAGTTCAGCCTGGTTGCCAAGGGGGCCTCTCCATCATAAATCTGGAAACCCTCTATCGTAAAGGATTATTTCTCAGATTTCTTGAAAGTAAAAGAAAAATGGGAAAGGTAAAAACTTGATTTTTTCCAAATGCTTGACCTCTGAAGCATGTGCCGATGCTGTTCTTTGTATAGGCCTGTTCCCCTTAGAGTTTTTTCCTTCCTTACTTCCCATCCCTCTTGATTTATGCCATTCTCTGACACTTACATACATCCCCCAGTTTGGAATTTTCACGTAAGCTTCCAGCTTCTCTTGTCTTTTTCAGTTCGGTTCAGTCACTCAGTCGTGTCCGACTCTTTATGACCCCATTGACCGCAGCACACCAGGCTTCCTTGTCCATCACCAACTCCTGGAGCTTGCTCAAATTCCTGTCCATTGAGTCAGTGATGCCATCCAACCGTCTCATCCTCTGCTGGCCCCTTCTGCCCTCAATCTTTCCCAGCATCAGGGTCTTTTTCAATGAGTCAGTTCTTCGCATCAGGTGGCCAAAATATAGTTTCAGCACCAGCTCTTCCAATGAATGTTCAGGACTGATTTCCTTTAGGGTGGACTAGTTGGATCTCATTGCAGTCCAAGGGACTCTCAAGAGTCTTCTCCAACACCACAGTTCAAAAGCGTCAATTCTTCAGCACTCAGCTTTCTTTATAGTCCAGCTCTCACATACGTGACTACTGGAGAAACCAGAGCTTTGACTAGATGGACCTTTGTTGGCAAAATACTGTCTCTGCTTTTTAACATGCTGTCCAGGTTGGTCATAGAAGGACCAACATATCAAAAAGCAGAGACATTATTTTTCCAACAAAGGCCCATCTAGTCACAGCTCTGGTTACTTTCTCTTACTTCACTCAGTATGACAATCTCTAGTTCCCCCCATTTGCTGCAAATGGTTTATCTACAAAATGGAAATAGAGGCGCCGATGTAGAAAGCAAATTTATGGTTACCAGGGGGATGAGGGGAAGGGATAAATTGGAAGACTGGCATTGACTACACGTACTACTGTATACAAAATAGACGACTAATCAGGACCTACTGTATATCACAGGGAACTCTACTCAATACTCTGTAATGACCTATGTGGGGAAAAGTCTTAAAAAGAGCAGATATATGTATATGTATAACTGACTCACTTTGCTGTACACCTGAAACTATCACAACTTTGTAAATCAACCAAACTCCAACAAAACAAAACCATTTCTCCCATCATATATGGGTCTGGTGGCTACTGTATTAGACAGTGTAGATTTTATAGACCATTTCTAACATCATGGAAAGCTCTATTGGGTGGTTCTGCTCTAGTCTCTTCACCTTATCAGTTTTAAGTTTACGTTATGGGAGAAATACTAACCATCAGGGTTTGTTCCTTCTGAATGACAGTCTCAGAAATGATCAACCTTTGGTTTGATAACAATAATACTTTTGAATAGAGCAAGTCAGAGATAACTACAGAATTAGTGGTGTTCCTCTCTAGGTCGCCAAGCCCTGTAGAAAGATTAAGAAATTTAGATCCTTTTTACAATAAATGCGTGGACATCAATGTACCACGACTGCATGGTTCTGCTCTAGTCTCTTCACCTTATCAGTTTTAAGTTTACGTTATGGGAGAAATACTAACCATCAGCGTTTGTTCCTTCTGAATGACAGTCTCAGAAATGATCAACCTTTGGTTTGATAACAGTAATACTTTTGAATAGAGCAAGTTTTGTTCCTCTCTAGGTCTCCAAGCCCTGTAGAAAGATTAAGAAATTTAGATCCTTTTGGAAATAAATGCGTGGACATCAATGTACCACGACTGCTATAGACTGAATTGTGTCTCCCCCAAATCCTTATGTTGAAGACTTAACCTTAGATGTGATCATATCTGGAGATTTGAGGAGGTGATAAAGATTAAAAGGAGTCAAGGGTAGTGCCCTAATCTGATAGGGCTGGTCCCTTTATGAGAAGAGGGTGAGACCCAGAGCTCACTCTCCACCATGGAAAGCACATCAAAAAGTTGCCATCCAGGAAGAAACTACTCACCAGAAACCAACCACTCTGGAACCTGACCTTGAACTTCTAGCCTCCAGAACTGTGGGAAATACATTTCTATTGTTTAAGCCACCAAGTCTATCATATTCTGTTACGGCACCTCAAGCAGACTAATATGATAATCTCGTGTTTGAGTTGCTGCTAGTAATAATGGCTAGCATGTGCACATTTTCAAAGGTGATTTTGTGTATCTTATTTGCTTTAATAGAGGTTGACTTTCATATTATGATTTCACAGATGACGCAAAAGAGCCCTGAGAATGCTTGGATTAATCAAGGGTCAAAGTGAAGCTAGAAACCAGGGTTGCTGACTTCCAGCCACTCCACCATATTGCTTTACAGATCCAGTGTGACAGCTCAACACATCCTGTGCCTGGGAAACTCTGAACTACAGCGCTTGGCCATGCCGCTTGCACATTCCAATCTGCCCCATAAAAATAATGAAGAGTTCAGGAATGAAGAAATCAATATTGCATAGTCAACAAGGGATTCATTTCCAGAATATTAAAAGTATTTTTCTACAAACATGTTAAAAAAAAAGCAAGAGATAAATTGGGAAAGGACATGAACAGAAAAACAGAGAAGTTTAGTTTTGTATATGGTGTCAGAGAATGTTCTAATTTCATCCTTTTATATATAGTTGTTGGTTTTCCCAGCACCACTTATTGTCTCACACCATATACAAAAATAAACTCAAAATGGATTAAAGATCTAAATATAAGACCAGATACTATCAAACTCCTAGAGGAAAATATAGGCAGAACATTCCTTGACATAAATCGCAGCAAGAATTTTTTTTTTTTGATTCATCTCCTAAAGTAAAGCAAACATAAACAAATGGGACCTAATTAAACTTAAAAGCATTTGCACAGCAAAGGAAACCATTGACAAGATAAAAAGACAATCTACTGAACGGGAGAAAAATACTTGCAAATGATATGACTGATATGGGATTTATATCCAACATATATAAATGCTCCTGCAACTCAACATCAAAAAAACAAACAGCCCCAATTTAAAAATGGGCAGAAGAACTGAGTAGACACTTTTCCAGGAGGAAATGCAGATGGCCAACAGGCATGTGAAAAGATGCTCAATATCACTAATCCTTAGGGAAATGTAAGTCAAAACCACAGTGAGATACCACATCACAGCTGTCAGAATGGCTACCATCAAAAAGAATACAAATAAATGCTGGCGAGGATGAAGGGGAAAGGGAACCCTTGTATACTGGCACACTGTTGGTGGGAATGGTACGGCCCCTGTAAAAAAGATTATGGAGATTTCTCAAAAATCTAAAAATAAAACTACAGTATGACCCCGCAGTTCCACTCCTGGATATATATGTGAAAAAAAAATAATTTGAAAAGATACATTCAGTCCAATGTTCACTGCATCATTTTTTTAAAATTGCCAAGATATGGAAACACCCTAAGTGTCCATCAACAGGTGAGTGGATAAAGATGTGCTATGTATGTGTGTGTGTGTGAATATTACTCACCCATAAAAAATAATGGAATTTGCCATTTGCCCCAACATGGATGAACTTCGAGGGCATTATACTTAGTGAAATAAGTCAGGCAGAGAAAGATATATACTTATATATTGTTTTATAGGCAAATAATTACATGTGGAACCAAAAAAAAACAACAACAACAACAACAAACTAGTGAATATAACAAAAAATAAGCAGACTCACAGATGTAGAGAACACACTAGTGATTACCAGTGTGTGTTCGGGGCAATATAGGGATGGGGAGAGGGAGATACAAGCTATTGGATGTAAGTCAGGCTCAAGGATATGTTGTACACCACAGGGAGTATAGCTAATATTTTGTAATAACTGTGAATGGAAAAGAACCTTTAAAATTGTATAAAATAGTAAAATAATAACTAATGTTAAAAAGAAATCCACAGAAAAGAAAATTCAAAAAGCCAATGCTGTGCTGTGCTTAGTTGCTCAATCATGTCTGACTCTTTGCGACCCCATGGACTGTACCTACCAGGCTCCTCTGTCTATGGGGATTCTCCAAGCAAGAATACTGGTGTGGGTTGCCATGCCCTCCTCCAGGGGATCATTCCAACTCAGGGATTGAACCCAGGTCTCTCACACTGCAGGTGGATTCCTTACCATCTGAGCCCCCAGGGAAGCCCCAATAGCCAAAAAAACTTTAAAATGTGCAACCTTGTTAGTAGCAAGGAAAATAAATTAACTAATTAATTTATTCCTTTATAAGCACTTGGTAACACAGTTAGTCATGGAGGGTAACAGGCTGGCTAGTAAACCAGGTCACCCAAAATACAGATGGTGATCAAACTAGTGATCAAGGACTAACTTCTAAAGGAAAAGTCTTTTTTTTTTGAAAAGTCATTTTAATACCCATCTGATTAGGAAAATTTTTTTAATCTCATAACATCAAGCACTAAAGAGGAGACAAGAATTGTCATAAACTGGAGATTGGAGTGTAAATCAGTGCAGCCTCTTTGAAGAATAATTGGTCCAAGTCTAGTAAAGCTGGAGATATATAAGCCTTATGATCCAGGAACAGACTCCTATATATATATCCAAGAGAAAATCTCGCACATGTTCACAAGCAGATACTATCAAGGATATTCATTGCAGTCTTAAGTAATCGCAAAAAAACTGCAAACAAGCTAAATGTCTATCAATAATGTAACAGATAAAGTGTAGTCCATTCATACAATGAAATATTGCCTATTTAAATAAAACAAACTAGATTTAAAATGTAGCAACATACATACAACTCAAAAATATGATGCTGAGTGAGAAACAGCAAGTTACAAAGATACGTGTGCAGATGATATGATTTATATAAAACATTCAAGAACAAATTAATATTATATATTATTTGTAAATACATACATAGTAAAACTATGATATAAAGATAAAACTCAATCTCAAGATGGTGATTATCTTTGAGGCAACAGAAAAATTTCAAAAAATGGAAGTATTAGTCACTCAGTCCTGTCTGACTCTTTGCAACGCTATGGACTCTAACCACCAGGCTCCTCTGACTATGGGATTCTCCAGGCAAGAATACTGCAGTGGGTCGCTATTCCCTTCTCCAGGGAATCTTCCCAACCGAGAGAGAGAAACCGGTCTCCTGCATTACAGGCAGCTTTTTCACCATCTGAGCCACCTTTGGGAGTGTTCAATTATATCTGTAAATTTTTGCTTTAAAATTTTTTCTAGAGCTTATAGGAAAAAAGTTAACATACAGAAAATCTGAATGGTCCATGGGTAATTGTTAAATGATTCTCTGTACTTTTATGCATATATATTTTTCATAATTTAAAAACTCAAACCAGTCTACAAGATCAGAATCTTCCTAATCATTTGATATTAGCACTCACAGACCCCCATCTAAGCGTTATAGTCTTAGCAGGCTTCAGAACAATCAGACAAGGGCAGGAAGCAGCACTCAGAGAAACTCTCTTCCAAGAACCACCAGCAGGTTGTGGAGAGAGATGGGATGTGACGTCATTGCCCAGGGTCAGGTACCTCCAATCACTGTAAGCAGAGACCCAGAATTGGCCAAGGTCTGAACTCCGCAGTGTGGATGGTTGGCAAGCAACTCTTCTCAGCTCTGCCTCTTTCTGCTGGGTTAGGGGTCACCTAACTTAAGACTTAGCTCTCTCACTAACTTTTTTTTTTTTCATTAACAAAGCAGTCAATTCCCTTTATTTTTAAAATTTTATGTACACATATGAATGATCTGTATAATGTACATTCAATATAGAAAGCTTTATATATTTGATAATGTATAGAACAATTCACAATTACACTAATCTCTTACATAACATCTTGAACATCTTAAAAACAAATCTAAAACATAATATTAATTTTAAAGCAATTATTGTTGCACTCAGACAATTATTTTCCTGGGTCTCCAGAAAGCTCAGCATTGCTAAAGTAGTTTGTTTGTGTTACAGGGATGAAAAGAATGAAAAAAAAATTAATTAGTGTTTCATGAGTCACCAAGTCACACCTTTTCCTTTAAAAAACAAACAAGGGGAACACTTTGCCACTAAATATCACCCCCTCATGTCTGCCTCCCTTCTCCCCACCTTGATTTCAAGGCTTTCTGGGGTTTTCAGAAACTTTATGAGATTAAGTCTTCAATGTTTCAGTCATCTTCTGAAGATATATGTCTCAGCTAGTTCTTCTTGATGTGCACCGACAACTATTTCGGTGAACAAAAGAACGTCTCTTGAGCAACTATTATGTGTTAGATTCTTGCTCTCTACCTTTTTCACTTGACTTTGTTTTGATTCTTATAATAATCCTTCAAAATTAGTGTAGTCATCAATGTTAGCCTCATTACAGAATTAAGAACTAAATCCCAGAAAAGGAAGAGTGTGTCCATGTTTGCAAAATTATAGCCCTATTAAGAGAGCTAGGATTTAAAAACTTTGCGGTTTTAAGAACTGCACTGTGGTTTTAAGGATTTACAAACTGCACTGTGGCTCAAAGTCCTGGGTTCCAATCCTAGGTATGCCATATCACCATTATGTTACTTTTTCCTGGTGGCTCAATAGTAAAGAATCCACCTGCTGTGCAGTAAATGCAGGAGTCTTGGGTTCAATCCTTGAGTCAGGAAAATTCCCAAGAGGAGAAGGAAATGGCAACCTGCTCCAGTATTCTTGCCTCGAAAATCCCACTGACAGAGGACCCTGGAGGGCTATATAGCTCATGAGGTCGCAAAGAGTTAGACACAACTAGGCGTGTGACTTTGTATCTATTAGAGCCTTAGTTTTGTCATCTCTGAAATGAAGGGGTGGGTATAGATAATGTCTACCTTTCCACCTAATTCTAAGGTTTTTTTGTTTTTTTCCCCCTGGGGCCTTTTATTACATGAAATGAACAGAAGGGACAGCTCATTTTTGCCAGCTCTATTTCTCTTCTAGCTTGTCTGTGGACAACAGCTCAAGGAATGAATTGACCAATTGAAAAAAGATCAGTAAGCACAACAAATCCTGGTGGACCAACTGCTTCCCAAGGCCATGATTTCTGGGGGCAGAACTCATGCTTGTCTCTCTGTCCTGAAACACTGGCACATTTGGAACCCAGCCTGTGTTTGGGGCTTCCCTGGTAGCTCAGATGGCAAAGAATCTGCCTGCAGTGTGGGAGACCTGGGCTCAATTCCTGGGTCAGAAAGATCCCCTGGAGAAGGAAAAGGCTACCCGCTCCAGTATTCTTGCCTGGAGACTCTCATGGACAGAGGAGCCTGGAGGGCTACAGTCAATGGGGTCACAAAGAGTTAGACATGACTAAGTGATTATTGCACACACACTGTTATTATGATTATAGAATGTCTATGGAACACAAAGAATGAGCTGAAAAGGCCCTGCACACATAAAAAGTTGAGAAGAAATGCCTTGAACTGAGTCCACTTGCCTTTCTTTGAAAGGACATTCTGTTCATAGGATGGGGTGGGGGTGTTGGCTTCTCTCCTTTTAGTAATTTGTCCATAGAGCCAGGTTCACATTAGGACTGAAGCTAAACAATTTAGGGCCCAAGTGTGTACATTTTCAATCTGGAAGTACAGCTATCTATTTCTTCCAGGGGTAATTTTGTAATTTTGGCATTAGCGTCAAAATAAGGGGCTAAAGTGGAGTCAGGTCCTAAAGGAGAGGTACAATTTGGATATTATCATAGTAGAAGGTGGTTTTACAATGTGTGTATGTGGCGGGGGAGTAAGAGAGTATCAGAACCTAGGTGGAGCTTGATAGAGGCCCGATATTTAAAGAATGAGACTCACCTAAATTAGGGGAGAAAAGAAAATGGAGTAGAGAACACAAAGATGACACGTAACTAGTAAGAATGTTGGATTTGTCAATAGGCAGTTTTGATGAAAGATAGCATTAGGCTGTTGAAGAGGTGCTAAAGAGCCTCTTGAGGAGGGTGAAAGAGGAGAATGAAAAAACTGGCTTAACTCAACTTTCAAAAAACTAAGATCATGGCATCCAGTTCCATCACTTCACAGCAAATAGAAGGGGAAAAAATGGAAGCAGTGACAGATTTTATTTTCTTGGACTCCAAAATCACTGCAACCGGTGATTGTGCCATGAAATTAAAAGAAGCTTGCACCTTTGAAGGAAAGGTATGATAAACCTAGCCAGCCTATTAAAAGGCACAGACAGCACTTTGCCGACAAAAGTCCCTATAGTCAAAGCTATGGTTTTTCCAGTAGTCATATACGGATGTGAGAGTTGGACCAAAAAGAAGGTTGAGTGCCAAAGAATTGATGCTTTTGAATTGTGGTGCTGGAGAAGACTTTTGAGAGTCCCTTGGACAGCAAGGAGATCAAACCAGTCAATTCTAAAGGGAATCAACCTTGAATATCCATTGGAAGGACTGATGCTGAAGCTGAAGCTCCAATCCTTTGGCCACCTGATGCAAAGAGCCAATTCATTGGAAAAGACCCTGATGCTGGGAAAGACTGAAGGCAAAAGGAGAAAGGGATGGCAGAGGATGAGATGGTTGGATAGCATCCCTGACTCAATGGACCTGAGTTTGAGCAAACTCCAGGAGACAGTGAAGGACAGGAAAGCTCAGCAAGCTACAGTCCATGGGATCATAGAGTTGGACACAACTGAGTGACAGAACAACATCTGAGATGGAGTTCTGGGTCTGCCACTTACTAGCTCTTGCAAGCCATTTAACTTCTAAACTTTAGTTTCCTCATCTGTAGTATCTGGGAAGATCCCCTGGAGAAGGAAATGACAATCCACTCCAGTACTATTGCCTGGAAAATCTCATGGACAGAGGAGCCTGGTAGGGTACAGTCCATGGGGTCACAAAGAGTTGGACACGACTGAGCGACTTCATTTTCACTTTCACTTTCTGTAGTATCTACCTTGTAGGGTTGTCATGAGGATTAAATGAGAAAATTCCTGTAAGGCTCTCAGCACAGAAAACTCAATCCATGTTAGTTATTATTAGCATGGGGTTAGGGATCTTAGACATTGCTTTCAAGGGAAGTTACTGGAGACTTTTAGCATGGGAATGATGATTTTATGGCATTGGCAGAAAGCTATTGAATTTAGATAGAGAAAGAGGGTAGTTTGGAGGTCATTACAGTGACTGGGTATGAGGTAATTGGGTCATGGCTTGGGATGATGTTAATGAGAATAAAAGGGAAAGGCTAAATGTGACAGTCATTTTAGGATTTAAAAATTTAGTGAATAAAAGGGACAAAAGAGAGAGATGAATAAAAGATGATGTCCAGTTGTTGGACTTGGCCTTCTAGAAGCTGGACTTGGCCTTCTAGAATAGTGGAATCATTGAATCAATAGAGGAACTTGTTTGGGAGGGAAATTGTTTTGAGATTTATTTATTAATGTTAAAATTATGATGGACCACCATCCAAATGGACCTCTCCAGGTGGCCATCACAAGTGTTCAAAGAGAACATTGAACATTTTTTATTTGAAGACCCACATATATTTCCTTAGCTTCAATTTTGTACTACTTACATTTCCCCCCTCTATTTCATACTCTTATAGTATTGTTTATTTAATATTTTACTATAATTTGATTTAAATTTATTTTTTTCACTTCATCTAGGCAATAATGTCTGTGAAATCTCAGGCTTTATGTGCTAGTTATATTTTGTCTAATATACAGTAAAATAAAATAACTATTACAAAGGAAATATTCATCCATATTCTTCCTAAAATCATCCCCAATATCATCATTGTTATATACACATTTGTGAAACATGGATAAAAATGAAGAAACATAAAAAACATTGATTTTTCTCATGGAAATAGAATAGCAAGAAGATCAGGAAGCTAAAGTGAGGGAGAGAAAATGGCCAGGGAATTACAAAGAAAGATATCAGTACAGGGAAAAAAACCAAGTACCTATAATGTCATGACAAATAGGTTGAGGGGCAGCATGGTGAGAGGGAGGGATGTTATGGGAAAATTTCAAAGAAAGGGTAGTAAAAATACTAAAATATAGAAGAATAAATTTTTGAAAGAGCCATGGTATCTAGAATTAGAATAACCAGAGGAAGGTCAGATTCTGGGTATATGCATGAATATGTATTTTAATTTTTACTTTTTAATTGACATATATTTGGTTTGTAGTGTTTCAGTTATAAGCAAACTGATTCACTTATACATACATATGTATTTATAGTCTCTTTTAGATTCTTTCCCATTATAGGTTATTACAAAATACTGAATATAATTCCCTGGGGTATATAATAGGTCCTTGTTGTTATCTATCATCTGCAGAGTAGTGTGTATCTGTTAGTCCTAAACTCCTAATTTATCCCTACCCTCACCCCACTTCAGATGGTAAAGAATCTGCCTGCAATATGGGAGACCCAGGTTTGATCCCTGGGTTGGGAAGATCCCCTGGAGACGGAAAAGGCTACCTACTCCAGTATTCTTGCCTGGAAAATCGCATGGACTGAGGAGCCTGGTGGGCTACAGTCCATGGGCTCACAAAGAATCAAACACGACTGAGCTAATAACACTTTCACTTCACTTTCTTGCCCCTGCTTTGGTAACCATAAGTTTGTTTCAATGTCTGTGAGTTTATTTCTGTTGTGTAAATAAGTTCATTTGTTCTTAGATTCTGCATATAAGCATTTGTCTTTCACTGATTTACTTCACTTAGCGTTATAATCTCTAAGTCCATCCATGTTGATGCAAATGACATTATTTCATTCTTTTTTTTAATGGCAAATTACAACCCAATAAGCCGATGAACATATATCACCAAGAGGCATGTACTAGAATGTTAATGGCCACACTTCTCTAATACTCCAGTGAAGTAAAAGTGAAAGTGTTAGTTGCTCAGCCGTGTTTAACTCTTTGTGACCCCTTGGATTGTAGTCCACCAGGCTCCTCTGTCCATGGGATTCTCCAGGCAAGAATACTGGAGTGGGTTGCCATTCCCTTCTCCAGGGGATTTTTCTGATTTAGGGATCAAACGCAGGTCTCCCACATTGCAGGCGGATTCTTTACCATCTGAGCCACCAGGGAAGCCCCATAATATCCCAAAGAGGAAACAACTCAAACAATGTGATCCAGCAGCAGAATGGATCATAGGTGTGTGGAGTGAGGTGTAGCCACATAGTCACATGACCCAGCAGGAAGAAAGCACTGTGGGTGATCTCTTAGCATCATATTAGCAAGACAGGCATTTAAAGAGTACATTCCCAATGATTCCATTCATGTAACGCACAGAAACTAAGGCAAAACTAAGCTCTGTGAAGTTAGCACAGTGGCTGCCCTTAGGAGGAGAGCGAAAATTACTAGAAGGCGTAAGTCATGGACTTCAGGGTTGCCGACTATGCTCTGTGATTGGTCTTAGTAAATGGATGTAGTCAGTCTGGGGAAACTGATCAAGTTATGCGTGTATAATATGTGCATTTTCATTAGAAATGAAGCTTTCCAGGTGGCAGTAGTGGTAAAGAACCTGCCTGCCAATGCAGGAGACATAAGAGACGTGGGTTTGATCCCTGGGTCTGGAAGATCCCCTGGAGTAGCAAATGGTAACCCACTTCAGTGTGCTTGCCTGGAAAATTCCACAGACAGAGGAGCCTAGCGGGTTACAGCCCATGGGGCTGCAGAGAGTCAGACATGACTGAGCGACTAAACACATTCACAAACACAACATTAAAAAGATAAACGTGTATTAATGAAAAATAAAATAATCAAAAGCATTGTAAGCAGCCAAGTAAAGCTAAATTACTTAGTCTGTGGAGATTTCTCATCTCACTTGTTTTTTAATCACCACTTGCTGCCTCCTGGGCTAGAAGGGAGCAAGTCTGATTCAAGCCACAGAAACAGGAGCAAACATTTGTATAAATAGGATGCATGTCATTTTGGTTTGATTGACAGTTTAATTAGGCACATGCTCTTTCATTGCCATTCTAATTAAATTGGTGGAGGATCCAGAAATTCCAGGTTGTTAACATTTGTCTCTTGATTGTTGGATTTTTTTTTTTAAAGGATTTATTATACTTATGAACAGGATGGTGTCCTTGGCATGAAGAAGCCACACTCACTGCAGCAGAAAGGTTAATCTTATTATATTAACAATGAAATTGCTAAATGAAGGGGCGAAACATGGGAAAATTGCCCCATTGCTCCCCAGTTTCAGTCACAAAACAGGGCTTCTGGAACATGGAACCAGCCTTGAATTTAAGAGCAGCAGCAAAAAGCAACTGAAAGTCCTTGCCAATTTTACAAGGCAATCTCAGGCTCCCTCTCACTGGCTTTTTCTTTTTTTTTTTCTTCTTTTACTGCAGCTAGTTTAGAGTGATGCTGTAACTTTAATGGTTACTAGGAATAAACACAACCCAGCTCCAGCAGGGCTTATTCAAAAAGGGTGACTGTAGACTCAGAAAAAAATTCAGGGGCCCTTTGGTTCACGCCCCTGGCTCTGGGCTATAGACTGTCTGGAAATCACTGCTAGGGACCCGGTTATCTGAATTGGTAAGGCAGGCTGGTAATGGAGCTTTGCTCTCTCCCTTTTTGTACTCTGACCCTTTGGGATTCAGCCTTGATTGTCTCCTCTAGTTAATTTTAGTTTTGCATAATTAGGATTAAAGAATGTCTTAAAAAAAATTTTTTTTAAGAATTTCTTTTCCTCTCAGATATTTTTACTTAATTTAGGGTAGGTAATTGGAATCCAGTTTTCTCCCAGAGTAAACTAGATAGAAGGTGTTTGGGTATAAGTCAAAATTAGTGTGTGAGTTCTATGGAGATTTCAACTCAAATCTACACACTTTATAAATATATTTTTTTCAGAATTAGTCACAATATATTACTGGTAATGCAAAAACTAGACATAGTAAGCCTTACATATTAAATTAGATAACTTTTAAGAGGAGATATCAGCATATAGGTAAAGTTTTATCACTATTTTTTAGCTATTTCCCATCTTGTGGGTGTGTGCTATGTTGCTTCAGTCATGTCAGACTCTTTGCAACCCCATGGGCTGTATCCCACTGGGCTCCTCTGTCCATGGAATTTTGCAGGCAAAAATACTGGAGTGGGTTGCCATTTCCTCCTCCAGGGGATCTTCCTGACTCAGGGATTGAACTTATGTCTCCTTTTTCTCTTGCATTGCAGGCAGATTCTTTACCGCTGAGCCACAGGGAAGCCCATTTCCTGTCTCATGTTAATCTAATTTTAATCTCACCCCTGACATCAGGGGGCTTCCCTGATAGCTCAGTTGGTAAAGAATCCACCTGCAATGCAGGAGACCCCGGTTTGATTCCTGGGTCAGGAAGATCCGCTGGACAAGGGATAGACTACCCACTCCAGTATTCTTGGGCTTCTCTTGTGGCTCAGCTGGTTAAGAATCTGCCTGCAATGCAGGAGACCTGGGTTTGATCCCTAGGTTGGGAGATCCCCTGGAGAAGGGAAAGGCTACCCACTCCAGTAGTCTAGCCTAGAGAATATAGTCTATGGGGTTGCAAAGATTTGGACTGGACTGAGCAACTTTCACTTTCTGATCATCAGGATGTTTCCAAATCACCCTCAGCACTGACTTGGAGACATATGCAATCAGTTCAATTCACTGAACATTCACTGAGGACTTCCCTGGTGACTCAGATGGTAAAGAATCTACCTGCAATGTAGGAGACCTGGGTTCAATTCCATGGACAGAGGAACCTGGGGGGCTACAGCCCATGGGGTCACAAAGAGTCAGACAAAACTGAGTGACTAACTTTCAACATTTATGATATATCAGGCACTGTACTTGATATTAGAGACAGAAAATGAATAAGAAACTAGCCCTATCTTTTTTTTAAGATTGTTTGATATGAACCATTTTTAAAAGTCTCTATCAAATTTGTCACAACACTGCTTCTTTTCTTATAATTTGTTTTCTTTTTTTCCTGCAAGGCATGTGAGATCTTAACTCTCTGTCCAAAGATTGAACCCATGCCCCCTGCATTGGAAGGAAAGTCTTAACCACTGGGCCACCAGGTTAGCCTCAAAACTGTTCCTGTCTTAAAGGAACTCAAACTTAGATAGAAGGGCGAACACATAATGGCAGGATATTAGAGGATAAAGGTAAGTAGAAATTATAAATAAAGAACAGAGAAGGAAGGAATTGGCTTTGAAGATTAGGGGATTCTTGGAAAGGGCTCCTGAAGAAGAAAATATCTAGACTTAGTTTTGAGGGATGAAGAGGGTTTTTTCCCAAAAGACTTTGAAAAAAAAGAATGCAGTAAGCACAGGCATAAATATTTGAAGCAACCTAGCCTGTGCTGGGAACTAGAGGTAAAGTTTTTATAGGTAGACAGAGGCAAATGGTACCTTGACGTTAATCTTGGACCTTCTATAAGTGATGTGACAAGTGAGAAGGATTCTAAATAGGCAGCATGATTGGCCCACTTCGGTGCAGCTTGGATGATGGACTGACTCAGTGCCTGGAGGTGGAAATGCTATTAAAAGTAGGAGGACTGATGATCCTATTTGCAGGGCAGGGATAGAGATACAGACACAGAAAACAGACTTGTGGACATAGTACGGGAAGAAGAGTAGCTTTGAAACATATATATTGCCATAGGTAAAATAGATAGCTAGTGGGAAGTTGCTGTACAATAGAGGGAGCTCAGCTCTGTGCTCTGTGATAACCTAGAGGGATAGGATGAGTAGAAGGGCTGGGGGAGTAGGAGGGATGCTCTAGAGGGAGGGGACGTATGTATACTAATGGCTTCTTCACATTTTTCTATGGCAGAAAGTAACAAAACATTGTAAAGGAATTATCCTCCAATTAAACAAAAGCAGGAAGAACAATTAAAAGATTGTTACGTTAGGTTAGTGATGATGAGAATTTGGACAAAAATGTCAAGACAGTTGGAATCAAGAAGACAATTTGAGAGATATTTAGGACAAGCAATACTTGGTGAAGAGATGTGCTTAGTTTAACAAACTCTCCTCTACCTCACCTGATAACCTTTGCTACCTTCATTGTGATCTCCATCCCAGGATCTTGGGACCATGAATATCTTGATCCTTCAGGAGCTGAGCACACCTCTCTGCTGGGACTCCAAGCTGATGATTGGTTTTGAGGCTCAAGACCTTCCGAACCTCACCAGTTCCTCCTCACCATAATTCCTAATCACATAGCAATACTGTCCAGAGAATGTAAAGCCCCAACCCAGGCTTCTCAAACCTAGAAGGTTTCTTCAGGTACTTGTTAGAAGGCAAAGAGAACAACCTGGAATACTTCTCTCATCTGCTCTTTGAGCTTTAGTTGGCAGCTGCTCACTAGGTGTAGCATTATTTAAATACTTTTCTAAAGAACATCTTAAGCTCATGATCTGACTTACTTTAGAGAATTCTATTTATACACCTAAAGATGTATTAGAATAGAATCTCTAAAAAACACATTTTTACAAAACAGGAAACTGAGCAATTCATGAACAGATATTAATGGGTCTATTCTTGTTTTCAATCACACAAAAAATAGTCCTGAAAAAAAAAATCCATTTTAGGTGCAGCAGTTCAGACACTCTAGGTTGCAAATACCGGAAAAGCTAAGTTATGTTGGATTAGGCTCCAAAGGAAAATTATGAGCATACACAGCAGGGGAAAGCCATTCTATTCCCTTCTTCAGGGGATCTTCCAGACCCAGGGATCAAACTCAAGTCTCCTGCATTGCGGGTGGACTCTTTACCTTCTGAGCCAACAGAGGAGCCCCTATAGCAGCGGATACAGACATGACCTCATCCAGGGCCATCCAGACAGCAGTCTCTACTTCCTGGCTCGCTTCTCCAAGTTGGCTGTGTCCGTTACATCTGTCCATAGGTTGCAAGATGGAAGCCAACAGCTCCATGTCCATGTACACACCAAGTTTTAAGTCCACGGGTAAAATCAAAGACAGGAAACCTTGATGCTCTACTTAGAGGAGATTCTCCGGAAAAATCTCCAGAAATGGGACTGTTTCTCAGAGAAAGTTCTGAGTTCTGATACCAGAAGAGAGACAGAATTACAAACAACTCAAGGCAAGGAAGGGCTTCCCAGTTGACAATAATGGTAAAGAACCCTCCAGCTCATGCAGGAGACATGAGATGTGGGTTCGATCCCTGGGCTGGGAAGATCCCCTGGAGGAGGGCATGACAACGTGCTCCAGTATTCTTGCCTGGAGAATCCTATGGACAGAGGAGCCTGGCAGACTACAGTCCATGGTGTCGTACATGACTAAAGTGACTTAGCACAGCACAGCACAGCCCAGCACAAAGACAAAATATCTACTTACTAGGAAATCCAAACATTCAGAGAGGAGAATGATACTTTGTGTTTATGGAGTCAACTGCTTCATTTGCCATCTACTCAGCAGCTCACCCAATGATAGGCGCACGATCCGTGCTCACTACATATTTGTTGAGTGAGTGAATACTGTATACTCTTCTTGTCAGAACTGCTGTCTGGTGTCTTGATTCTGAGGGAATTGCACAGGAGACATGTGGTTCTGTCATTACTGTCATCCCTCATGCCATCGTCCCACCAACCTGAAAGCATCATCCGATACTTGAGTTGTCTGTTCACTCATCTACATCTCCTCCCCTGGACTACAAACCCCTGAGGGCAGGGGCTATGTCCTTCTTCTTTGGCATAAAGGACATGGCATAACATTGGTACAATGTCTGTTCTCAGTAATTATTTGCTGTATATATGCATGAAGACTCTTGAGAGTCCCTTTTATGGCAAGGAGATCAATCCAGGAAATCCTAAAGGAAATCAACCTTGAATATTGACTGGGAAGACTGGTGCTGAAGCTGAAGCTCCAATGCTTTGGCCACCTGATGTGAAGAGCTGACTAAGAGCTGGAAAGGACCTTTTTGCTGAGAAGGATTGAGGGCAGGAGGAGAAGGGGCAACAGAGGATGAGATGGTTGGATGGCACCACCTACTCAATGGACATGAGTTTGAGCAAACTCTGGGAGATAGTGAAGGACAGGAAGTCTGGCATGCTGCAGACCATGGACTTGCAAAGAGTCAGATGTGATTTAGCAACTGAACAACTGTGCATGCATGCATGCATGAATGAACAATCGATTGAGAGGCAGCTCTTTTAAGTCCTTCAGAAAATTACAGTTTAGCAGTGATTTCCATACTTGTTTGCACATTTGAACTACCTTGGGGTAGGGGCAAGGTCTTCAAAATATTCTAAAGCCCAGGATGTACTCCAGACCAATTAAGTCTCAGTACTTGAGGATTACACTAGGCCATCAGCAGTATCTGAAGCTCCTCGGGTGACCCTGTGTAGAGACAAGTTTATTCAGAAACTTGGTGGACTGTGGGGGATATCTGCGGTTGCCTTTTCTGGTGGGCACCTCAGTTAATGACACTGTACCCTTTGGGACTAGGAGGTGAAAAAACTGCTGAGCTTGTATAACCAGGCCTAGGGAATGTCTCCAGGAACCTGGAAAGATAGAGAAGGGATGTTTATCAGACTCTACAATTTAAACTCATGGTTGTGTCAATCATTTATTAATACTTTCCTTTCTTTGTGTCAGTGCAGAAGAGTAGCCAACAAATTGGATGTCTTCTCCTGGTCTTGCTAGCCTCTTCAAAAGATGTTAAGAGCCCATAGGAATGATGTCCAGGTTTTGTGTGGACCCACCTTGGACACCCACCTTGGACAAGGTAAAGAGATCTAACCCATCCAAAGCAAATCTTAGAATTTAAACTTTAGTATCAAAACTGCAGAAACCATAGACCTCTCTTTCCATTAGATCCTTGCTATTCAGAGTGCAGTCAATGGACCAGCAGAGTGGGCTTCCATTAGGATTTTTTTGGCCCACTCTGTGAGGCATGTGGGATCTTAGTTCTCTGACCAGGGATTGAACTCCCACCCCCTGCAGTGTGCAGAGTCTTAACCACTGGGCCACCAGGGAAGTACCCCACTAGGAGCTTTTTAAAAAATGTAGACTCTCAGACTCCAGACCTTCTGAATCAGAATGAACACTTTAACAAGACCCCAAGTGACATGCATGCACGTTTATGACTAAGAAACACACTTTTATACTACCTTGATGGGAAAAAAGAAAAAAAAAAAGTTTTGACATTCCTTCCGTTGCTCAGAAAATGTCTTAAATTTTTTTTCTTCTTTTGTAGGATTTTGACTACTTGTATCTCTACTGGAAAATGCCCAAGATGCCTACATCTTTGAATTGTGAAAAATAGGCTTATGTTTTGGGCTCTCAAAACAGTGTTTGGAGATTCTTAATGTTTGGAGGCCTGAGTCTTTGCATTTAACTAGAGGAATTCTAAACTTCTTAGTATAAGATGTATTACCTAGTAACTACAGTGAAGCAAGGAGATGGGCTGAATGTACCTACTCTGGACTGGACAGTTCCTATCCTCATCATCTTTATCCTTTATGTTTGCAAGTATCTTGGTTTAGCTGGGAAAAAATTATCTGAATGAAAATTCAATCAACATAAACCTGTTCTTATGCAAAGGGATTATGAAACAACCAGGAACTGCTGCAGAAATGTGATTTACTTGATTTTGTGAAAAGAGAGGTTTACTGAGATCAAAGGTCAGAGATCAATTTTTTTTTTAACATTTATTTATTTGGCTAAACCAGGTCTACGTTGTGGGATCTTTAGTTGTCGCATGCAAGGTCTTTCTTAGCTGCAGCATGTGGGATCTAGTTCCCTGGCCAGGGATGAAACCTGGACCCCCTGCTCTGGGAGCCTGGAGTCTTAGCCACTGGACTACTGGGAAAGTCCCCTAGAGATCAAAATTTAAAGCTAAATCTAGGCAGAATGGGCAGGGCTGGTAGAAGTGGGGGTACATGTGGCAATCAGGTTGGGGAAAATGGGATGTTTGATGGTAAATGAGGGTTCCATAGTTTTGGTATGGAATCCAGGGAAATGAATTTGCACCCATGTTGGAATCACCTAGAAAACCTGAGGCCCCAGTGGAAAGCCCTGGCATTCTTCCTGCAGGAACTAATGGGTCTGATGTGAAATGAGTGGTAATAAGAAATCAGATTTCTGCATTTAGACTCTAATCTAGATTTAGTTGCAAAGTTCTAAAATATACATGTATATTTGTCTGTTAGGGCTGCCATAACATAGAGGCACAGACCGGGTGGCTTAAACAACAGACATTAATCGCCTCACAGTTCTGGAGGCTCTGAGCCCAAGATCAAGGTGTCAGTAGGGCTGGTTTCTTCTGAGGCCTCTCCTTGGCTTGTACAGGACCACGTTCTCACTCTGTCTTCTCACTGTCTCCCTATGCCTGTCTGGGTCCTGTTCTCTTCTTGTAAGGACGAGTCAGAGGAGATCCACCCTCGAGACCCCATGGGCGCCGCACGCCAGGCCTCCCTGTCCTCCACCATCACCCAGAGCTTGTCCAAGTTCATGTCCATTGAATTCGAGCATGCACCCTGGAGACCCAATTTAACTTCAATTTCCTCTTTAAAGAGGCTTCCCAGGTGGCTCATCCATAAAGAATCAGCCTGCCAGCTTCCCTGGCAGGTAAAGAATCTGCCTGCCAAGGCAGGAGTAATAGGTTCTATGCCTGGTCCGGGAAGATCCCACATGCCTCAGAGCAACTTAAGCCCCTGTGCCACAACTACTGAGCCTGTGCTCTAGAGCCCAGGAGCTGCAACTACTCAGCCTGCCTGACTCAGCTGCTGAAGCCTGTGTGCCCTAGAGCTGGTGCTCCCCAACAAGAGAAGGCACTGCAGTGAGAAGCCCCATGCATGGCAAATAGAGAGCAGCTCCCACTTGGTGCAACTGGAGAAAAACCCAAGCACCAGTGAAGATCCAGAATGGCCAAAAATAATAAATAAATATTTAAAAAAGAAACACGCCTGCCAATGCAAGAGACACTGGTTCGATCCCCAGGTTGGGAAGATTCCCTGGGGAAGGAAACAGCAATCTACTCCAGTATTCTTGCCTGGGAAACCCCATGGACAGGGGAACCTGGCAGACAACAGTCTATGAGATCGCAAAGAGTCAGTCAGACTTGACTGAGCAGCTGAACCACAAGCAACCTCTTTAAAGACACGCTCTGCAAATACCCTCACATTCTCAGGTACTGGGGGGTTAGGACATCAACATTTATAATTTGGGGTGAATACAATTCAGCCCATACAGTGTTTCAATTACCAAATTTAAAGCACAGGAAACAAGAAAGGAAATCTACAGGATTACTTACCTCAGTATCGCCCTTTTATTTATAAGGAAACAGAAACCATTGGAGATGAAGCAATTTATTTTATTATGAATGTCATTAGTACTGGGACCAGAATGCAGGTCTTCCTGGCAGGTTTCCACTCCCTCAGGCCTCTTCCCTTTGAATCTTTTCCCGGACAACAAAGGTAGACCTTTAGCGATGTGCTTAATAAGCACACAGATGGCTGGGTCTCTTATTAAATGCAGATTCTGATTCCTCAGGTCTGAGGTTGGGCTTAGGTTTCTGCATTTCCAGCCAGCAAGCTCTCAGTGTTGCTCCGACTTGGGGGCATTGGCCCCCAGGCTCTGAGTCTGGACCAGCATCTCCCTGGGAGCCTGCTAGAAATGCAAATTCCCAGGCCCACCCCAGGTTTACCAAATTGGAAGCTATTATGGTGGAACCCAGCAATCTGTGTTTTACTGTTAAATCACGGGTGTTTCTGATGCCCATGCAAGTTTGAGAAACTCTGCTCCTTGACCTTATTCTGCCTCAGAATCTCCTGATGGGTTGGTTAGAAGCGTGGCTCAACTGAATCAGAATCATGGTAACAGTATATGTATTTAAAAGCAATGGTTAGGAGGATGAAATATCTATGGTTTTTCTAAAAAACACCCCAGGTAATATTGCTAGGCAGTGAGGTTTGGAGCCCATGATTCTTGACTGTACCCTGGAATCATCCAGATTGAAATCAATCATTATAAAATATTCTATTTTTAGCCAGCTGTTCAGTGAGCACCTTGATTAACTGAAAGAACGTCCTCTCATTTCTCAAACCTTCCTCCTCATTCCCTGGGCCCCAAGCTCTCTTCTTCCAACAGGGTCTTCCTGGACTTCAGATGATACCTGCCATTAGCAGGATGTCACTGAGCTGAGTTCCGTTATATTCTGACACATCTGCTCTGCAAGGCTGCTATGTTCTATGTCTCATCTTTGTGTTAACTTAGTTCTCTTTAATATTGAACTTGCTATACAACCCTCCTCCCAACTTCTACAGGCCCCCTCCCCTGGGTTTGCAATGGCTTGCTGACACTGCATACAACTGGGGCGCATCATAAAGGAGGCAGAGATGACGTCAGAACGGTAAAGATGAAAAAGCAATAACACTCAGTGTTGGTGAGATTGTGGGGAAATAGGCACTCTCATGTACCATCAGGAAGTCTAAATTGACATACCTGTTTAAAAGGCTTCCCAGGTGGAGCAGTGATAAAGAATCCACCTGCAAATGCAGGAGATGTGGGTTCCATCCCTGGAGCAGGAAATGGCAAACTGCTCTAGTATTCTTGCCTGGAAATACACACATACTCTTTGGTTCAGCAATGTTATTTCTGAGAGTTTGTCTTACGGACACACCCATGCATTTAGCAAAGATGTATAGATAGGAATGTTCATGGCTGGATTTTTGTAATGCCAAAAACCTGGAGGATACTACAGGAGTTATCACTGAAGGCTGGCTAAATCCGTTGTGCAGTGGTGTCTGTTAACTCTGTAAGTGCTGGAGAAGGCTGGAAGGCTGGACCCATCTGGGACGACTGCCCAGAAGGTGGGCACCCAGCCTCACTATCCAGGACGTCAGGAGGCTGAGTTTCTCATATGGAAGCTCAGGGCTCCTAGAGAAGGTGCTGGGTGAACACGGATGGTGCTGCATGGTCTTCTAATGTCTGAGCCTTGGAAGGCACGCACTGCCCCTCTGTCCTCCTCCATGGGCAGAAGTAGCTCTAAACCTGCTCACTTTCAAGGGGGCAGACATAACGCTCCCATCAGAGGGAGAAGAAGCACTAAGAATTGGTGGTCATGTTTCAAAATGACCACACTGTTGTTACCTCGAAGGAGCAGAGGATGGAGGAAGAAAAATTGATTTTCATTTTGTACTTTTCTATATTATTTGATTTAAATTGTTTACATTAACTTTTGAGATTAAAAGAAAGATAAATATAAGAAGAAAGTAATTGGAAGAAAAAGGAGGCCTGTGGTAGAAATTTTCAAGTGAAGGGAGGGATGGAAAAAGAGGAAGAAAGGCAGGCAAGCCTGGGCAAGGAGCCCTGGGGAGAAGACAGATATGGGATTGGTGGACATGCAGGTAGCAATTTGACTCTGTGTTTGTGCTAGGCACCCATGGGGCAGCCTTCTGCCACATGTCCCATATTATCTGCCCTTGGAAATACTGCTCATCCTTTAAGGAGCAATTCAAATATATCTCTTGGGTTAACTTCTTAGACTCCTCCCAGCTAGAGTGGCCTTCCATCATTTGTGTGAAGTGGTCTGTCCATCATTGGTGCAAATACCCCTGCATAGATCATGTACCAGCCCTCCTCTCTTGGTTTTTTGAGGCTATGCTTCTCCAAACACTGTCCTTAAAAGCAGGCATATTTTGTTCATTTTCTCCATTCCCGTGTTGCTTCACTGTGTCTTTGGGCGGTGGATAGTCCATAAATATTTCTTAAATTACAAATATCTCTCAATGTAAATTGGTACAATCACTATGGAGAACAGTATGGAAGTTCCTTAAAAAACTAAAAATAGACCTACCATATGGTCCAGCAATCCCACTCATGGGCATATATCCAGAGAAAATAATAATCCCAAAATATACATGCACCCCGATGTTCATTGCAGCACTATTTACAATAACCAAGAAATGGAAGCCACCTAAATGTCCATCGACAGAGGAAAGGATAAAGACGTGGTGCACATATACAATGGAACATTATTAAGCATACAAGAAGGAAATAATGCCATTTGAAGCAACGTGAATGGACCTAGAAATTATCATACTAAGTGAAGTAAGTCAAAGACAAATACCATATGATATGACTCATATATGGAATCTAATTTCAAATGTGATACGAATGAACTTATTCACAAAACAGAAACAGACTTACAAATATTGAAAACAAACTTCTGGTTATCAAAGGGAAAACATGCTTGTGGCAGGAGGGATAAATCAGGAGCTTGGGATGAATATTCACCCACTACTATATACAAGAGAGAGAGCCAGTGAGGCCCTACTGCATAACACAGGGAACTCTAATCTGTGTTCTGTGATAACCTATATAAGAAAAGAATCTGAACAAGAATGAATTACTTTGCTGTACACCCCAAACTAATACAACATATATCAACTATATTCCAGTTAAAAAATGTCTCTTTCTCTTGGATCTATGTATCAATTCAGTTCAGTTCAGTCGCTCAGTCGTGTCCGACTTTGCGATCCCATAAAGAATCTGAACAAGAATGAATTACTTTGCTGTACACCCCAAACTAATACAACATATATCAACTATATTCCAGTTAAAAAATGTCTCTTCCTCTTGGATCTATGTATCAATTCAGTTCAGTTCAGTCGCTCAGTCGTGTCCGACTTTGCGATCCCATGAACTGCAGCATGCCAGGCCTCCCTGTCCATCACCAACTCTCAGAGTTCACCCAAACTCATGTGCTTTGAGTTGGTGATGCCATCCAGGCATCTCATCCTCTGTCGTCCCTTTCTCCTCCTGCCCCCAATCCCTCCCAGCATTAGGGAGGGAATCAATGAGTCCACTCTTCGCATGAGGTGGCCAAAGTATTGGAGTTTCAGCCTCAGCATCAGTCCTTCTAATGAACACCCAGGACTGATCTCCTTCAGAATGGACTGGTTGGATCTCTTTGCAGTCCAAGGGACTCTCAAGAATCTTCTCCAACACCACAGTTCAAAAGCATCAATTCTTCGGCATTCAGCTTTCTTCACAGTCCAAATCTCACATCCATACATGACCAATGGAAAAACCATAGCCTTGACTAGATGGACCTTTGTTGGCAAAGTAATGTCTCTGCTTTTGAATATGCGATCTAGGTTGGTCATAACTTTTCTTCCAAGGAGTAAGCGTCTTTTAATTTCATGGCTGCAGTCACCATCTGCAGTGATTTTGGAGCCCAGAAAAATAAAGTCTGACACTGTTTCCACTGTTTCCCCATCTATTTCCCATGAAGTGATGGGGCCAGATGCCATGATCTTTGTTTTCTGAATGTTGAGCTTTAAGCCAACATTTTCACTCTCCCCTTTCACTTTCATCAAGAGGCTTTTTAGTTCCTCTTCACTTTCTGCCATAAGGGTGGTGTCATCTGCATATCTGAGGTTACTGATATTTCTCCCGGCAATCTTGATTCCAGCTTGTGCTTCTTCCAGTCCAGCATTTCTCATGATGTACTCTGCATATAAGTTAAATAAGCAGGGTGACAATATACAGCCTTGACGTACTCCTTTTCCTGTTTGGAACCAGTCTGTTGCTCCATGTCCAGTTCTAACTGTTGCTTCCTGACCTGCAGAACTGATTCACTTAGTTGTACAACAGAAACTAATGCAACATTGTAAAGCAGTAATACCCCCCCCCCCCAAAAAGGCTCTCATTTAACTAACATGTGTACAGCATAGACTATGTGCTATTAATAGGTAATGCCCTCAAACGTAAACTCATTTGCTCTCTCATAACAAATATTTCTCCCAGCAATCTTGATTCCAGCTTGTGCTTCTTCCATCCCAGCGTTTCTTATGATGTACTCTGCATAGAAGTTAAAGAAGCAGGGTGACAATATACAGCCTTGACGTACTCCCTTTCCTGTTTGGAACCAGTCTGTTGTTCCATGTCCAGTTCTAACTGTTGCTTCCTGACCTGCATATAGATTTCTCAAGAGGCAGGTCAGGTGGTCTGGTATTCCCATCTCTTTCAGAATTTTCCAGTTTATTGTGATCCACACAGTCAAAGGCTTTGGCATAGTCAATAAAGCAGAAATAGATGTTTTTCTGGAACTCTCTTGCTTTTTTGATGATCCAGCAGATGTTGGCAATTTGATCTCTGGTTCCTCTGCCTTTTCTAAAACCAGCTTGAACATCTGGAAGTTCACGGTTCACGTATTCTATAGACTGGCTTGGAGAATTTTGAGCATTACTTTACTAGCGTGTGAGATGAGTGCAATTGTGTGGTAGTTTGAGCATTCTTTGGTATTGCCTTCCTTTGGGATTGGAATGAAAGTATTTCCTTAGTTTTTACTAAATGTACTTTTTCCATTCCAAGATCCTCTCTAGGATACCCCATTACATTTAGTTGTCTTTATTTCTTTAGGTGTTTCTTGGCCATAACAGTTTTAGGGCTTTCCTTGTTGTTGTTGTTTTTTTCCCCTATCAAGTAAATTTTGTTTTGCCTTCTTCTCCTTTTTTAATTTTTAGGCTTTCCTTGCTTTTGATGACCCTGACTGTTCTAGGGAGTAATGGTTAGGTGCTTCTGTTGAGATTCATGTATCATTTTTTTCCATGATTAGACTTGGGTTAGGAGTGTTTTGGGGAGAGATACAAAGGTAAAGTGCCATTTTCATTAGATCATGTCACGTGTATATACTGTCAACATAACACTGTTTTTAAAGCTTTATTGAGGTATAACTGACCCCAAGATCGTAGATATTTAAGGTGTATAACTTGATGTTTTGATAAAAATTGTGAAATGATCACCACAGTCAAGCTAATTTACATACCTATCACTTCGCATAGTTTTGTGTGTGTGTGTGAGTTGGGAATTTAAGATCTGCTGTCTTAAAAAATTTTAGGTTTACTGAACAGTGTTATTAACTATAGTCACAGTACACTGTACATTTGATTAGTTGAATTTATTCATCTTGTATAACTGAGTCTTTGTACTGGTTCAGTTATCTCCCTTTTCTCTGTCCCTCTAATCTCTGGCAACCACATTCTACTGTGTGTCTATTTCAGACTATATATAGAGAGAGATCGTACAGTCTTTATGTCTCTGTCTGACTTAAGTAGCATGATGTCTTCCAAGTTCATTTATGTTGTTGCAAATAGGAGGATTTCCTCCTTTATAAAGGCCAAATAGTATTCCATTGTATATGTATGTGTTTGTATGTATATATGTGTGTGTGTGTGTTGTGTGTATCTCACATTTTCTTTATCCATTTGTCTGTTGACACTTAGATTGTTTCTGTGTCTTGGCTATTGTGAATAATGCTAAAGATGGAAGTGCAGATATCTCTTCGAGGTCCAGGTTTTATTTTCTTTGGCTATATACCCAGAAGTGAGATTGCTGGATCATATGGTAGTTCTATTTTTAATTTTTTGAGGTACCTCCATCCTGTTTTTCATAAAGCTATACCAATTTACATCCCCACCAACAGTTGCACAAGTGTTCCCTTTCTCCACATTCTCATCAACACTTATCTTGCTTTTTCTTTTTTTGGCTATAGTTATTCTAACAAATGTGAGGTGATACTTCACTGTGGTTTTGACTTGTAGTTCCCTGATGGTTAGTGGTGTTGAGCACCTTTTTGTATATTTTTTGGCCTTTTTATGTCTTCTTTGGAAAATGTTTATTCAGGGCTTTTATCCATTTTTTATATTAAGTTATTTTATTTTTAGCTGTTGAGTTGTTGAAGTTCCTTATGTATTTTGGATATTAGCCCTTTATGAGGTACAAGATTTGCAAATATTTTCTCCCATTTTTAGGGTACCTTTCTATTGTTTCTTTGAAAGTGTGAAAGCTTTTTAATTTGATGTAATCTCATTATTTATTTTGCTTTCATTGTGATTTTGGCATCATATACCCCAAATCATTGCCCAGACCAATGTCAAGAAGCTTTTTAGCTGTTTTCATCTAGTAGTTCTACTGTTTCAGGTTTTAGGTTTAAGAACATAACACTGTTGATGTTGGCCTTGATCACCTGGCTGTGCTAGCATTTGTCAAGTTTCTACACTGTGAAGTCATTCTTTTCCCATCTTTTTCACACTGTATTTTAGCTGGCTCTTGGTCCTTTTGACAGTCCCCATTATTGTGCTTCAGTTTGAAAACATTCCTTACTTCCTGCAGTACAAGATGCTACAGGCCCATGTTTGCTACTCCAGCCCTGGAGTCAGCTATTTCTCCAAAGACTGTTGGTTTCTTTTACTGGAGAAGGTAATAGGACTCAAGATCTGAGCACTGGGTGTTCTTGTTTATATTAAGTTAAAGCATCTGCTTGCAGTGTGGGAGACCTGGGTTCGATCCCTGGGTCGGGAAGATCCCCTGGAGAAGGAAATGGCAACCCACTCCAGTATTCTTGCCTGGAGAATCCCATGGACCGAGGAGCTTGGTGGGCTACAGTCCACAGGTCACAAAGAGTCGGACACGACTGAGCGACTTCACTTTCACTGTTGTTTCTAGGCTTTCTTAAGTTGACAGAGGAAGGAAACATATGTGTGCATACTGACCCATGTATATGCACATATCAATAAAGATTTTAAAATGTGACCATCTGTAGCTGTATAAGCTAAAACATAAGTTCATACTGATGTCTCTAACTCTAACCTGTTACCACATGGATCATTCTACCTTCCTGCCATGGTTTATCTGTAATTTCTCACTCCAGCAATGAGAAACCTGGCTCTCATAGTCCAACACCCATTTACTTATTTGTTCAGTTTCAGTATACATGTCTGTGGGTTTTAGAATTGTTAATCCACTTCTCTGTGGGAAATAACTTCATCACCTAGAGTGCTTTTCTATAGTTTCTTTTTCCTCTTACAGACTCCAAAGTTCCTTACTGTAGCACTTGCTACCCCATCACCTTCAGTGAGATTGTTTCACACATTCGTACAAGAAGTAGTTTGTTTTTATCACATTCTGCTTTCAATCCTGGGATCCCCAGCCTTCCTGAATGATTTATTTTTAGTTTATATCCTTTAAGATGCAATCTTTTATGCTATAAAGTTCTGTATGTTGACAAATGTATAGTATCATGTATCCCCAGTTGCAGTACCGTTCAGAGATCTGCTGCATGAAAACATTCCCTCTACTTCACCTATTCGACTCCTCTGTCTTTTCCTACCCTGGCGGCTATTGCTCTGTTTACCGTCTCTATGGTTTTGCCTTCTCCAGAGTGTCATGCAGTTGAAATCATAGGTATTATGTAGGATTGTCAAACTGACTTTGTTCACCTATAATATATATTTAAGATTTCATGTTTTTAATGTGTCTTGATAGTTCATTCCTTTCTTTTGTTTAATAGCTTATTAAATAGCCACACCTACTGAAGGACATTTCGGTTGCTTCTTGTTGTAATGATTGTAAATAAAGCTGCTGTGCTCATCTGTGTGCAGGTTTTTGTGTGGATGTAAGTTTCAAACAGTTGTGTAAATACCTAGGGGCGTGATTGCTTGGTCATATGACTATGTAAGACTATGTTTAGCTTTTCAAGAAATTGCTGAACTGTATTTCATAGCATCTGTACTATTTTTCATTTTTGCCAGCAGTGAATGAGAATTCTTGCTGCTTTTCATTCTTTCCAGCTCTTGGTACTGTCTTTGTTTTGGATTTTAGCTATTCAAATAGGTGTGTTGTCGTATCTTACTGTCTTTTTTTTTTTAATTAAAATTTTTTTATTGAGGTATTAATTTACAATGTTGTATTAGTTTCTGGTGTAAAATCCAGTGGTTCAGTTATACACGTATATATTCATATTCTTTTTTATTATAGTTTATTACAAAGCATTGAATATAGTTCTTTGTGCTATACAGTGGGACCTTGTTGTTTATCTGTTTTGAACATAATAGTTTGTATCTGCTGTCTTATTGATGTTTTAATTTGAATTTCCCCAATGACATATGATATTGATCATCATTTCATATGTGTATTTGCTATTTGTGTATTTTTTGATGAGGTATCTTTTCAGATCTTTTACTATTGTTTAATAGGTTGTTTTCTTACTGTTGAATTTTAATTATTCTCTGTGTATTTTGAAGATCAATCTTATATCAGATATGTGTTTTACAAATATTTTCTTGGCAGAAAATATGGGTTATGTTTTTTTACTTAGCAGTATCTTTCGCAAAGCTCAAGTTTCCTACTCAATTTTTTCTTCCGTGGATTGTGTGTTTTTGATGCAGTATCTAAAAATGAAACATCAAATACCAGGTCACGTAGATTTTTTTTTTCGTGTTTTCTTCTATAAGTTATATAATTTGCATTTTACATTTGTGTCTGTGTTTTATATTTAGTTAATTTTTGTGAAAGGTATTAGATCTGTGGGTTCATTGTGTTACATATAGACATCTGATTTGTTGTAAGACTTATCCTTTGTTGCACTGCCGTTTTGATATTGTCAAAATCAGTTAACTGTATATGTGTGGGTCTGTTTTTGGCTCTCTGTTCTGTTTCATTGATCTGTTTGTTCTTTCGCCAGTACCACGGTGTCCTGATTCCTGCAGCGTTATAGTTGGTCTTAAGATCTGGGAATGTGATCCTTCATCTTTGTTCTTTTCAGTATTATGTTGGTTATTCTTAGACTTTTTCCATTTTATAAAGCCTTAAAATAGTTTGTCAGTATCCACAAAATAATTCGCTAGGAATTTGGTTGAGGTTATGCTGATATATCGGGTTGGCCAAAAAGTGTGTTCAGGTTTTTTCTAAGATGTTACAGAAAAATCTGAATGAACTTTTGGCCAATCTGATATATAGATCAAGTTTGTAGAAATGACTCTTCTTCAGTAATGAATCTTCCAGTATATGGAATAGCTCCTCATTTATTTACATCTTGAATTTTTTCAACAACATTTTGTAGTTTTGCATATAGATTCTATACAGACTTTTAAACGAAGTATTTCTGTTGTTTTTTAGAAGAAGGTGATATGCTGTTATAGATGATATTTTAAAAATTTCTAATTACAACTGTTTCTTGTTGTTGTATAGGGAAGCAGTTGTTGTTAGTTTAACTTTGTATCCTGTGACCTTGCTGTAGTTATTACAGTTCCAGGAAATTTTTTGGTAGATTTTTGGATGTTTTTGTCCACAGATATCCATGTCATCTGCAAATAAAGGCTGTTTTATTTCTTCCTTTCTTTCTGATCTAGATGGCTTTTTATTTTAAAGAAATAAAAAATCTCTTTACCTGTCTTAGTGCACTAGTTACAGCTTTTAGTAGGGTGTTGACTAAGAGTGGTAGAGAGAACTTCCTTATTTCCAATTATAGGGAAAAAGTGTCCAGTTCTCACCATTAAATATACTAGCTGTGTAAGTTCTTTTGTAGATGTTCTTTATGAAGTTGAGGAAATTGGGTGAAAGATTTTTAAAAATTCACAAGTGTTGATTTTTTCCCCTTTTTTAAATTGTAGTTGATTTAAAATACTATATGGATTTTCCAAGTCTTTTTGTTCTTAGATGGTTTTATGTTTTCCTTCTTTATCCTGTTCATATGGTAGATTACCTTGGCTGTTATTTTCAACTTTTTATTTTATATTAGTGAATATTACTGATTAACAATATTGTCATAGTTTTAGGTGGGCAGCAAAGGGACTCAGCCATACATACACATATATCCATTCTTCCCCAAATACTTCTGCCATCCAGTCTGCTATGTAACATGGAGGAGAGTTCCCTGTGCTATACAGGTTTATGTTGGTTATTGAACCAGTCTTGCCTGGTTGGAATCCTACTTGGTTGTGGTCTGTAATTCTTTTTATACATTATTGAATTTGATTTGCTAGTACTTTGTTGAGAATTTTTATGTCAATGTTTATGAATAGAGACTGTAGGTGTTTTTTTTTCCTTGTGACATCTCTATTTGATTTTGGTAATAGGAAAATTCTCAGTTCATAGAATGAGTTAGAAGGTGATTTCTCTGCTTTTCTGGAAGAGATTATGAAGTATTAGCGTTGGTAGAATCTAACACTAAAGTTGTCTGGGCCTGGTTCTTTTTTTTTTTAATTATTAATTATGTTACCCAGTCCAAGCTTGTACTGCTTTTTCCCTACCACAGGCCAGTAAATCGAGAGATGAGTGTTGGGGTAAGGAATAATGACTTCATTAGGAAAGCCAGCAGACTGAGAAGATGGTGGACTACTGTCCCAGATAACCATCTTGCCCAGGTTTGGATGCTGCTTGCTTTTGTAGAGCAAAGAGGGAGAGGTGAGGAGATACAGTAAAAAAGATCGTATGTTGTTGCAAATATTCCCTGGTTCCAGCCAGACTCCAGAGTGCCCTCAGTGCCCCCTCACTCCACGCCAGTGTATAATTTCTTGCATGCAACCATTTACAGGTGGCCCTGGTCAGGATGTTTCCTGTGAACTAAAACAAAGGTATTTTAGCTCAAGGTTCAGGCATGGGAAGCAGAGTCCCCCTGGAGACAAGCCATTATGTATACTTTTAAGTTATAGGCAACATCCTTTCAGCGATTAACTTGTAGCAAAAGCAGTAGAATTCAAAGGTTAAAGTAAAAGAAACAGATCCAAGATGGAGTCAGACTTTTTCTTTCCTATTACAATTAGTTATCCATTTTCTTTACTAGACATAAGATTATTAAGGTTTTTAAAATTTTGTGTGAGTTTTGGTAAGTTGCGATTTTCAGAAACTATTTCTCTTAAATTGTCAATTTTGTGGGCGAAGTTGTTTATAATATCATTTATTATCCTTGTAATGTCTGTGTGATCAGTAATTATGATTCTCTTTTTTTTTTCCCCTGTTATTGCTAATTTGTGTCTTATTTTTGGTAGCCAGGGTAGAGATTTAGAAATTTTTACTGATTCTTTCAAAGAGCTAGCTTCTGGTTTTGTTGATATTTCTCTATTATTTTGCCATTTTCATTTCCATTGATTTCTGTTTTATCCCCCTTCTGCTTGTTTTACCCTTAAGTAAGCTCTAAGTGGTGGTGAATTCACTCAACTCTGTTTCCCCAAATGTCTTCATTTCCCTTTCATTTTTGAAGATTTCCCCCCACCCCCAAATACAGAATTCAGTATGACAGGGTTTTTTTTTTTTTTCTGCTCATAAAAATGTTCCATCATCTTGAAGCCTGATTTTTTTTCTTATGAGTAATCAAGTTACTCTCATATTTGTTCCTTTTCATGTTATAGCCTTCAACCCACTGGCTGACTTTATTATTTTTCTTTGCATAACTAGTTTCTAGCAATTTAATTACAGTTGACCCTTGAATAACACAGGATTGAACTGCAAGGGTCCACTTGTGTGTGGATTGTTTTTAATAAATGTGAACTAAGATCTACAGTTAGTTGAATTGGCAATGTGGAACCAGGATGAGGAAGCCCAGTTGTAAGGTTCTCTGTGGCAGTGTGGCACCTCTAAGCACCCCCCACCCCAGCCCTGTGTTTTTCAAGGGTCAACTGTATTATGTGTCTTCATGTGGTTTCCCTGGCTTTATCCTGCTTGGAGTGTGTTGTTTTATAGATTTTTCAGTTCAGATTTTTACAAATTTCAGATTTATTTCTTCAACTTTATTTCCGTCCCACCCCGTTATCCTCGCCTTCAGAAATTGCTTGACATCATCCCACAGACTGCTGGTCGTTATTTTCAGCCTCATCTCCCACATCTGTTTTCCACTTGATATATTTTGAATTTCTTTCTCTTTATGTTCCTTGATATTTTCTTTTGTGGAATCTGGTCTACTCTTCTATCCATCAAGTAAAATTTTCATGTGAGATATTATATTTTTCAGTTTCATAAATTCCATCCAGTCTTTAAAAACTATCTTCCATTTCTTTGCCTCTTATCTTGTTTTCCTTCAAATCCTTAAACATATTTTAATAGTTCTTTTATAATATCTGTCTGTTAAGTCCATCATGTCTTTCATTTCTGGTATTGTAAGTCCTGATTTTCCTACTGATTGTGTTTCATATTGTCCTACTTCTTAACATGAGTAGTAACTATTGATTGAATTTTGGACAGTGTGAATTTTACATTGTTGATTTTTTGCTTTTTGTTGTCTTCCTCTAATTGTGATTGAGTTTACATTTATTGAGAATCAGCTTCTTAGTTTTGAGGCTTGAGTTAAAGCTGTGTTAGGATGGGTCTAAAGTAGCCTTTTTTCCTTGGACTAATTTAGTCCTGCTACCAATGCATACTCTGGGGATATCTGTAAATGCTTCGGGTATTAAAAAAGATTTCTTCTTTGACTTCAGGGATCTCAAATGTCTTCTAGTCCTGCGTTGTGAGGATTTTCCACTTGATAGCTGCCTAGCAGCTTTCTTGGCCAGTAGTCATAAAGTTTAATCCTCCACACATGCAGCTTAATTATGCAACCAGTCACTCAGAGGGATCCCATGCAGATTTCTGGATCTCTTTCTCTGTGTAATTTGCTTTTCTTTAATCAGCCTCAGTCTCCCTGAGCTCCCATTTCTGTCTCCTCAAATTCAGTGAGACCATTGTGTTCTTCCTTTCCTTGTGCCAATATTCAGAAAATGCCTCCAGCTTAAACCCCAGGATTATCATAAGGTTTATCTGATACGTTTTCCTTTTCCTGTGGATCACAGTCCTGTGTTTCCTGTTTTCTAATATCTGAAAACTCTTGTTTCGTATATTGTGTCTGGTTTTCTAGTTGTTTACATACACTAGGAGGGCAAGTTCAATATGAGTTACTTGGTCATGGCAGGAAATGGATGACTATAGTTTCATTGTTAGCACAATTAATTATGTCACCAGAAAGTCTACCACTAAAGTAATTTTACTTCACAGATTATTTAAAATATTTCCCGTCACAAAGCATGTTTCAATAGATCTAGAGATAGTAAAGTCCTTAAAGCTACATTCTGATAATGTGCTTGATTCTAATTCAACAAACATTTATGGAGTATTACTCACTATTTACAAATATCTTTATGTTAGCCTAAATATGAACTAAATTACATTGTTTTAAGGTGAAAGACTCTGTGGTGTGGTATGTTAGTCGCTCAGTCATGTCTGACTCTTTGCAATCCCATGGACTATAGCCTCTGTCCATAAAATTTGCCAGGCAAGAATACTGGAGTGGGTTGCCATCCCCCTCTCCATGGGATCTTCCTGACCAGGGATCAAACCCAGGTGTCCCACATTGCAGGCAGATTCTTTACCATCTGAGCCGTCAGGGAAGCCTACTACTGCTGCTGCTAAGTCATTTCAGTCGTGTCCGACTCTGTGCGACCTCACAGATCGCAGCCCACCAGGCCCCCACCATCCCTGGGAGTCTCCAGGCAAGAACACTGGAGTGGGTTGCCATTTCCTTCTCCAGTGCATAAAAGTGAAAAGTGAAAGTGAAGTCGCTCAGTCGTGTCCGACTCTTAGCGACCCCATAGACTGCAGCCTACCAGTTCCTCCGCCCATGGGATTTTCCAGGCAAGAGTACTGGAGTGGGGTGCCATTGCCTTCTCCGTCAGGGAAGCCTAGAAACCACTAAAAATACCTAATTTTTCAATTTTATACCCCCTAGTCCTCAGATGTTTTTTCTGTTTTTATTCATAGATAGGACTACTAAGTTTTCTTAATATGGGGCAGAATTCATAAGCACCAGTTGTAACAGAAAGACCCACATGGTTGTTGAAGCATCAAAAATAAAGGTAGTAACCATAGACAGTAACCATGATTATTGTCATCCACTTCGAATGTTGATTCATGTTGCCTTTGTAAAGAATGGAATCATTACACAGATATCAAAGCATCACTGTCAACTGTGGGTCACCATAAATAAACGATTCATGGTAGTCTCCAAAGCTATGTGGGTATGTCGTATTATATTATGACATAAAAAGGAGACTTTTTGCAATAGCTGTAATTATAGTTCTTATGTTTCCTGGTACATATACCCCACATATTTTTATAAAAAATGATTGTTATGTAAGGATGTAATAACTCGTTCCCTGGTGGCTCAGAGGTTAAAGCGTCTGCCTCCAATGCGGGAGACCCGGGTTCGATCCCTGGATCAGGAAGATCCCCCGGAGAAGGAAATGGCAACCCACTCCAGTATTCTTGCTTGGAGAATCTCATGGACTGAGGAGTCTGGTGGGCTGCAGTCCATGGGGTCACAAAGAGTTGGACACGACTGAGTGACTTTACTTGAGTCCAGTAGTAGAGTCAGTTTGAAGATAAGGATTGTGGGACTTTGTGGGAAGTAATAGGAATACTGCATCTCTCTATCATTTTTTGAACTAATAATATGTACAAGTATCAGATATAGAAGAAGGAAGGATCATAGTCAACCAGAGAATTCATACAAAGTCATTGGTCTTAAGATCATACTTCTTAATAATATCAATAAATTAATTAATATACTCTCTTGGAAGCTTTAGAATTCTTTCATTTTTCAACAAAGGTCATCATTTATACTGTATATTAAATTATATTAATTCTAATGGTCTGGAAATCTCAGTATAAATCAGTAACCAAGCCAGTGAAGAAACAGATCTCATGTCTGTGAATATAATCTATACCAGCTATCTTAAAAGTATGGTGTGGGGACTTCCCTGGCAGTTCAGTGGTTAAGACTCCACTTCCAATGCAGGGGGCTCGGTTCAACCCCTGGTGGAGGAACTAAGATTCTACCTGCTGTGGGGTGCAGCCAAAAAAAAAAAAGGGGGAGAGTGGTGTGTACATCCTTGGGGAGTACAAAAAATAATCCTCTGGGTCCTGGTCTCAAAGTATCAGCAATTCACTGATGTTTTTAAAATCTCATTCTGCTTAAATTTATGTTTTACAGTATATGTAACATTAGTACAATAGTCTGTATATGTAATTTATAAATAAATTTAGATAGAGATGCGTGCTCAGTTTTTTTTTTTTTTTTAAACTAACAGTATGTTGGGGAAAAAAGTTTGGAACTGTTTTTCTGAATTGTTACTCGATTCTGATCTGGGGAGAGTGTCTGGAAACATTTTTGGTGGTTGTGACTAGGGAATGAGGTTAGCTTCAGGTAGCTTCAGGTATCTAGTGGACAGAGGCCAGGGATGCTGTTCAACATCCTCAGTTCACAGAGCAGTTCTCCCCCAGCATGCATTACCAAACACACAAAGAATTATCGTTTGGTCTGAAATAGATTTGAGAAACCTTGCTACAGACTGTAATTCCTCCTTGATGGATAGATAGCAAAGTGAGTCTAGCCCATTTTTTCTTTCATCTCATCTTAGACAAATATTGGGCTTTCCTATGTGTATGTCTGTATTTTTAATATCTCCAAAATAGGCACCAAAAGAGCTGAAGGTACTTATACATATCCAGAATTTTGTAAAACCGTAGGATAATCTTATTAAATAGAGGAGAAGTAAGAAATTGTGTGAAGGCTCATATAAAAGTATCTTAAATATTGGTGTGGTTTTACATTACATCAAATTCTACTTTGTATACTGTCAAACCTTTTGGTATTTATAAATAAAATTGGTGTTTTGATTCATTGCAATCTAAAAAGAAAGCAGCAACTGCTAAGATTGCCAGGAGAGAATCCATCATCAATTAGAATGAATTGCTGTTTGCATAGTAAAGAACAAAGAGTATATGGTCTAATGACTTCGGTGAAAAATTGACTTGAGGTTTCATTTCTGAGTTAACATGCTTTCAGTACATGATTGTTTGCATATGAAAATTTATTTTGGTTTCATGGCCGGGGAAAAGAGAAAAAACCCTTCTTATAGCAGGAATGAATGTTCACTGTGTGTTTACCATTTCACAGCATAAGTTTTTAGATCGTGAAGACCTGTCTTTATTTGAATTTATATCTGAATCAAACATGTCTTTTTTTCTATGTATGCTTGTGTGCTTTAAATAAAGATGATTCAGAAGAGGTGCATGCCTGGAAGGATGTGGTGTAAGGATTAATGGCTTCAAGTGTTAGAAAAATGAAATAGCATAGTATTCTATCACCATCTAGTTGCTTCTACTTTTGATAACATGTGAGAAGAATGTGAACCAGCTGTTCCTCACTCCACTAAGATGCTTAAGGAGTTCAGTCAGCATAGCTGAATTGTTAGCATGATTCTTAATTAAAATGGATCATCATCTAACTGATAGATGAGGTTCTTCCTGAAGTCAGGGGATAAGCCTTTTGAGTTCCCTCTAAATCCAGAAAGAAGCTTAAAAGAGGGAACAACTCGAGAGTTATAGTTAGAATTAGATGTATTTAATAATAGCATGACTCAAGACTATTTCTGTTTAAAAATTTTTGTCAATCTGTTGTGAACCAGTACTTTAGCAAAATACAACAAAAACAAATAACTAGAGAAATGAAATAAAAAACCAAGCTGTAATTTTTGATTAGGTTCCATAGACATAAAATTACTCTGTCAAATTTCTATAAAGCTTTCTAAACACTTAGTCTCTATTTTTGTATTCATCTTACAGAGTCTCACAGCAAAAAGTTTATGGACCACCAGAGGTCTGAAAACTAAGCTTAAGTAGGACTGATTTCAACATAAATTATTTGAAATAAAATTTCCTTTTTTACTATTTACAACTTAGCCTTCACTAAGTACATATTCCTATTTAATCTTAATTGAAATATGATCTTCTCTGCAAAGTTTTCTTTGCCCTAACCCAAGCTAACTTGGGTAACCCATCCCCTGTAACCACTTCACTCCAAAGGGGCCTTCATTCTATCAACTCTTATTAATTCATTTATTTTAGTTAAGGAAAATGTAAAAATAATCTTCAAGAGTGGGGGAGATAGGAAAGTTGGTAGCACTTAGCAGGCAATAAGTTAAAGTCTGTTTAATGACTGAAATAAGTACTGAATATAAAAATTGCAGCAAAATCCTAAGGCTCTAAATATCAATACGTACTGGATGAAAAAAAAACTTCATTTCCTAGAAAGGAAAGAAGATAGTTTATTAGTCTCAAAACTTAGACATGTATGAATCAAATATTTATGAAAACAATTCTTAATAAAAAAAAAAGAACACATGTATGCATTTACTAACAGTAGATCACAAACTGGGAGAAAAAAGAAAACTCAGCGTTTAACTTGCTAGAAATACTGGTTTTAAGAATTTTTGGCAGAGGAGGGTGCTGGAACGGGGAGGGGCTTGAAAACTAGTGCCCTGAGAGTTTGCAGGTTTCTGTGCCAATTTGATGTTTTCTCCTTGCCTCTGCAACTTGGTATCCCATCATACTCTTTTGTGTATTTGATTTTGGGTCTGCTGGGTCTTTGTTGCTTTGTATGGGCTTTCTTAGTTGCAGCGAGCAGGGGGCTACTCTGTGTTGCTGTGTGTGGGCTTCTTACTGCAATGGCTTCTCTAGCTGCAGAGCTCAGGCTCTTGATTGTGCGGACTTCAGCAGTTGCAGTCTCAAGCTCTAGAGCACTGGCTCAGTGGTGGCAGTGCCCAGGCTTAGTTGCCACAGGGCATGGGGGATCTTCCTGCCCCAGGGACCCAACTGGTGTCTCTTGCATTGGCACGTTAATTCCTTACCACTGAGCACCAGAGAAGCCTTCTTTCAATGTATTTTAATGTCTATTTGATGATACTTTTACTGAGTACTCTGCTTGGAGAGTAGAAGGAAACTTGAGCCCGAGCAAATTCAGTTCAGTTCAGTTCAGTTCAGTTCAGTCACTCAGTCATGTCTGACTTTTTGCAACCCCATGAACCTCAGCACGCCAGGCCTCCCTGTCCATGACCAACTCCCGGAGTTCACCCAAACCCATGTCCGTTGAGTCGGTGATGCCATCCAACTATCTCATCCTCTGTCATCCCCTTCTCCTCCTGCCCTCAATCTTTCCCAGCATCAAGGTCTTTTCCAATGCGTCAGCTCTTCACATCAGATGGGCAAAGGATTGGAGTTTCAGCTTCAATAGCAGACCTTCCAAAGAACACTCAGGCCTGATCTCTTTTAGGATGGAGTGGTTGGATCTCCTTGCAGTCCAAGGGACTCACTCTCAAGAGTCTTCTCCAACACCACAGTTCGAAAGCATCAATTCTTCTGTGCTCAGCTTTCTTTATAGTCCAACTCTCACATCCATACATGACCACTGGAAAAACCATAGCCTTGACTAGACAGACCTTTGTTGACAAAGTGATGTCTCTGCTTTTGAATATGCTGTCTAGGTTGGTCGTAACTTTCCTTCCAAGGAGTAAGCATCTTTTAATTTCATGGCTGCAGTCACCATCTGCAGTGATTTTGGAGCCCCCCAAAATAAAGTCAGCCACTGTTTCCCCATCTGTTTGCCATGAAGTGATGGGACTGGATGCCATGATCTTAGTTTTCTGAATGTTAAACTGTTAAACTTAAGCCAACTTTTTCACTCTATTTCACTTTCATCAAGAGGCCCTTTAGTTCCTCTTCATTTTCTGCCATAAGGGTGATGTCATCTGTATATCTGAGGTTATTGATATTTCTCCCAGCAATCTTGATTCCAGCTTGTGTTTCTTCCCGTCTAGCGTTTCTCATGATGTACTCTGCATATAAGTTCAACTAGCAGGGTGACAATATACAGCCTTGATTACTCCTTTTTCTATTTGGAACCAGTCTGTTGTTCCATGTCCAGTTCTAACTGTTGCTTCCTGACCTGCATACAGGTTTCTCGAGAGGCAGGTCAGGTGGTCTAGTATTCCCATCTCTCTCAGAATTTTCCAGAGTTTATTGTGATCCACACAGTCAAAGGCTTTGACATAGTCAATAAAGCAGAAATAGAAGTCTTTCTGGAACTCTCTTGCTTTTTTGATGATCCAGTGGATGTTGGCAATTTGAACTCTGGTTCCTCTGCCTTTTCTAAAACCAGCTTGAACATCTGGAAGTTCATGGTTCACGTATTGCTGAAGCCTGGCTTGGAGAATTTTAAGCATCACTTTACTAGCATGTGACATGAGTGCAATTGTGCAGCAGTTTGAGCATTCTTTGGCATTGCCTTTCTTTGGGATTGGAATGAAAACTGATCTTTTCTAGTCCTGTGGCCACTGCTGAGTTTTCCAAATTTGCTGGCGTATATTGAGTGCAGCACTTTCTTTCACAGCAGACTAAACTCTGGTGAATAAGTCAAAAATACATAAAACTAAAATATAAAATAAAATGCATTCAACAGTATAATAGATTCATGAATTAAGAAATTTTAGATATGTCTAGATTACTTTAAAATTAAAAGTGTTTATAGATGACACATCTTTATTGAAGTGGACTTAATATTTTCTTTAAATAATGAAATCAGTAATTCAGAGATTAATGAATAGATAGATGATAGACTATATTGACCTAGCTTAAGCAAACCCATCAACAGATGGGCAAATTTAAATTTGGCCTCCAATCTACAGGAGATGAAAATGGCAAGGAATTTAGAGGCATATAGTCTTCTGCCTTGAAAGTGTGACTAAGTAGGCAAGTGAGTGTGTAATTTCCAGGACTTCCCCCTCTGAGGCTGCACAGCTATTTCCTTCGCATTCCATCTCTGAGAGACTGGTTTAGTAGAGGGAAGAAGTGCAGCAGTCTGAAGTCCTAGGACGCTGGCACTGCCCCACGGAAAGCTCAGATCTGCATCACTTCTTGGGTATGCGCACATTTCCAGTTCCCACAGAAAAGCTGATCCTTGGCAGGAGGCAAACAGACACAGCCAGACTGAGTCACAACTTGAGAATCAGGGAAATTATTTTTTAAAGGAATAAAGACTGTTGGTGAGATCAAATTTCTGCAACTAAAAAGAAGCAATGAAAAAAAAATATTTAAATCTGGATCACATTTGAGGAACCCATCCGAACCATTTCAGATTATTCTGCCATGACACAAATCTGAGTGGATTCATGTGGCAATTACCTTTATTGATTATCTTGCACAAATGTTGACTGGTGAATCTTGTGTTGTGTTTTAACTCCACCTGCCAGCTGTGTGCTGCTGCTAATGCTTCTAAGTTACTTCAGTCGTGTCCGACTGTGTGCGACCCCATAGATGGCAGCCCACCAGGCTCCCCCGTCCCTGGGATTCTCCAGGCAAGAACACTGGAGTGGGCTGCCATTTCCTTCTCCAATGCATGAAAGTGAAAAGTGAAAGTGAAGCTGCTAATGTTCTTTAAATATGGTTCATAGGATAAGCACAGGTCATGTCATCAAGCGAATGTTGATGCCATAGACCCTCTTTTCTGTCTTTTTTTTTAAATTAATTTTTATTGGTGTATAGCTTTAAAATGTTAGTTTCCGCTGTATGGAAGAGTGAATCAATTACATGTATACATATGTTGCTGTTTAGTCACTAAGTTGTGTCTGACACTTTTGTGGCCCCATAGACTATAGCTTGTCAGGCTCCTCGGTCTGTGGGATTTCCCAGGCAAGAATACTGGAGTGGGTTGCCATCGTTCCTTTCTCCAGAGGATCTCCCCAACTCAGGGATCAAACCCATGTCTCCTGCATTGGCAGGTGGATTCTTTACCACTGAGCCACCAGGGAAGTCCATCCCTACAATATTGTGTATCAGTTCAGTTCAGTTCAGTCGCTCAGTTGTGTCTGACTCTTTGCGACCCCATGAACTGCAGCACTCCAGGCCTCCCTGTCCATCACCAACTCCGAAGTTCACCCAAACCCATGTCCTTGGAGTCAGTAATGTCTTCCAACCATCTCATCCTCTGTCACCCCCTTCTTCTCCTGCCCTCAGTCTTTCCCAGCATCAAGGTCTTTTCCAGTAAGTCAGCTCTTTGCATCAGGTGGGCAAAGGATTGGAGTTTCAGTTTCAACATTAGTCCTTCCAATGAAAACCCAGGCCTGATCTCCTTTAGGATGGAGTGGTTGGATCTCCTTGCAGTCCAAGGGACTCTCAAGAGTCTTCTCCAACACCACAGTTCAAAAGCATCAGTTCTTTGGCACTCAGCTTTCTTCACAGTCCAACTCTCACATCCATACATGACCACAGGAAAAACCATAGCCTTGACTAGACGGACCTTTGTTGACAAAGTGATGTCTCTGCTTTTGAATATGCTAAGTTGGTCATAACTTTCCTTCCAAGGAGTAAGCATCTTTTCATTTCATGGCTGCAGTCACCATCTGCAGTGATTTTGGAGCCCAGAAAAGTAGTCAGCTGCTGTTTCCTCATCTATTTGCCATGAAGTGATGGGACCAGATGCCATGATCTTAGTTTTCTGAATGTTGAGCTTTAAGCCAACTTTTTACTCTTCTCTTTCACTTTCATCAAGAGGCTCTTTAGTTCTTCTTTACTTTCTGCCATAAGAGTGGTGTCATCTGCATATCTGAGGTTATTGATATTTCTCCCAGCAATCTTGATTCCAGCTTGTGCTTCCTTCAGCCCAGCCTTTCTCATGATGTGCTCCACATATAAGTTAAATAAGCAGGGTGACAATATACAGCCTTGACATACTCCTTTTCCTATTTGGAACCAGTCTGTTGTTCCATGTCCAGTTCTAACTGTTGCTTCCTGACCTGCATACAGGTTTCTCTAGAGGCAGGTCAGGTGGTCTGGTATTCCCATCTCTTTCAGAATTTTCCACAGTTTTTGATCCACACAGTCGCACATACAGAATTCAATTTCAGTGTAATCTCTTTTTCATTTGAGTAAGGTAAGGGTAAGTGACTTGCTGGATCAGCCAGTTAGACAGTTGTGAGTGGGACTAGCTAGACCTCATCTTTTTTTGACTGTAAGCTTGTATTCTTCCCTGTAATCCAGACCACTTCTAGTTTGCCAGCAGTCAGTACACTACTTTCCTTATAGTAAAAGTTCATTAGTTCATTGAATATTTGTTATTTAATGAAGTGCATTTGTAAGTGATCTTTTCAATAATATGCAGCTTTGATTATTACAAGGGTTAAGAGTTACTAGGTTCCTGTTGCATTATTGCTCTGCCTCTTGCTAAATATTACTCTTCCAGTTGATAACTATGACTCTGGTACTTAACTGTGTAGCTTTGGGAATTAGCCTCATTTTCTTTATCTATCAAATGAGAGTAATACCTACTTCATAAGGTGCTGTGAGAATTAAAAAGAATTAATGTAAGATGTTAAGTATTCAACAAGTGGTGTATATTATTCTTTAGCATACTTGCTATTTTCCCTCTCATAAAACTGCTGTAAAAGATGAATCATTTTTTCTGACATGAAAACTAAATTGTTCACCAAGGTACACATTATTTTCTGTATAAAACTCTTGAAAGTGTAACACAGATCCAGGAAAAAAAAAATAAGCTAATTATAGTGGACTCTGAATTATATATTTTGGAATCATTATTCCAAGGCTGTGATCATAAAAAAATAGATTACTGACATTTTCCCCTCAATTCATGCTATTCACATACGTATGTTAATATTTTCCGTACTAGTAATATGTATTGTCCACAGTTTTCGAGGGGCTTATGTAGATCTTAGGATTCTGTAGCATATTAAATATATAAATTCACTGCCCTCAGACTAAAGACTTGGACAGTTCTAGATCTCATAACTATTTGAGGATATCAGTGTAACCATAGTCAATGAAAAAAATGAAGTAAAATATTATAGGCTTTTAATTTAAGAAATAAGGTAGACTGTTTAATTCTCAGAAGCCTTTTCTCCCCTTGTGGTACTTGTTTTCACTGATTTAAAAAAAAAATAAGTAGTTGTCAGTGTATCATATATACCTAAAAATCTATTGCTTTGCAAATTTGGGGGCTATTCACACTCATGAAAACTCTGTTTAAAAATACTGAGAGAAGGAGAAGTCAAAGAAAAGTCGAAAGTGAGAGAAGATATTTGCAATGTGTAAAACAAAGGATTAATATCTAAAATAAAGAACACCTATAAGTTGATAAGAGAAAGACAAACCACCCAGTAGAAAATGAATAATGACTTCAAATAGCATCTCACAGAAGAGGAATCACAATTGTAGTACCTAATTAGGAAAATGCAGCTTAAAATACAAGGAAGCTCTGTCACATACCATCAGATCACTAAACATTTATAATTAATATTGAAAGAGATATAGAGCAATAGGAATTCTTATTTAATACTTCTTATGAACTGTAAATTGGTGTGGCACTTTAAAAAATATTTTGGCTTTATCTTCTAAAGTTAAACATGCTCTAGCCTATGCCCCAGCAATTCCACTTCCACATATTTACCCTACAGAATTTCTTGAGTACGTATACCAAGACACATGTATAAGAAAGTTCCTAATAGCAAAAACTTGGAGACAATTCAAATGTCCATTGTTGATAGATTTGTTAAGTGAATGATGATAAATTCATACAATGGAATATGCTTTATAGTGGTGAAAATAAAGGAACTACAGCTATGTATAACCTTAAATATATGAAGGTCTACAAGTTCTAATACAGAGACTCCTGTAATGTTTTTGGAGGCAAAAATTCAATCTTCAGCCACCAGGAGGCTGACAAGAGGGAACCAGACCCTGCACTAAGCACATGTAGCTTTCTACTAACACTTTCCCTCTCTCTACCGCTGAGAATTTGACTCCGTTCCTCAAGCACATGTAGATTGCAGTATCCTCCTAAGAGGGAACTACAGACTGGAAGATTTTTGCATATTTTAAAATGATCTCCAGAAGAAGATCTGGTCTTGATGGAGGTAAAAAGTTGGAGGAGGTGGTTCTTAAGCCACAAATATTGAAAATTTTCACAAGTTAAAAAGGCAACACTGTATTTTGAGACACCTAGACTTTTAAGATTTGATTAAATTGTCCTATATGTTCTATCCAGAAAGATTCAAAGCCCTTTATGAAATTGTTTCATGGGTTTTTCCAATTAGTTTAGAAAATGCTTTTCAAGTTAAAGACAAATCGTTTGCTATTAAACATTTTCATGTCTTTGGCTGCGCCAGGTCTTAGTTGCGACATGCAGGATCTTCAGTGTGGCATGTGAGCTCTTAGTTGCAGCATGTGGGATCTAGTTCCCTGACCAGTGACAGAACCCGGGCTCCCTGCATTAGAAATGTGGAGGCTTAGCCACTGGACTAGTTACTGTTAAAATTTATCATGTATGTTGTTCCAGAACATGGAATATAATTGTACTTCATAATTGGGGAAATGCATAAAGCCTTCCAAATTCATTCTTGGCCTAACGTATATCCATGATGAAAAAAAAGGAAAAGAAATATTAGAGTTACTAGTTAAAATATTTATAGTTGAATATATACAAGTCAGTTAGTGACTAAGCCAGTTATTTAGAACTTCTTTTGTCATTCAGAAAAATGGGTTCATGTTCATGACTGAATGACTATTTTGTGAGTGTGTGTGTATTAGAGCTTAGAAAATTTTTCATAAAGTGATGTCTGTCCTGAATGATTTAAAGCCCAGAAACAGAGTTACTTCCTAGATTATTGGAACCTGGCATCTATACTTAACATTTTATTGAAATCATAGAGGTCTTATTTGGTAAATCTAATAGCAGCTTCTAAGTATTGAACATTATTGACTTCTGTTTCACACTATTGACCATACTATCCTTGAAGTTCTTTATTGTCAGGTTTCTTTGATGTTTCTGTCCTAGTTTTGTGTTTCTGACTGTTCCTTCCAGCCTTGTTCCTTAGTTCTAGTCCTTTGCCCTTCCCTTATGTATAAAAATCTCATCAGTGTATTTCTCTTGCTCTGTGAACTCTGTTCCCTTTATAGTCTTGTATACTAAGCAGGCCAGCTTAGATGAAATTTCGAGGAAAATAGAAATATAGAAAGTTAGAGAGGAAAGACGAGTAGCATTCTGTTCTGTTCTTTAAGATCTCGTTTTAGAGACCAAATGGCTAAACAATCCTTTATCTCTAGTATTCCTTTTCCCTTCCCGTTCACTACTAGGCCTTGCTACTCCAGTGCTTCTCTCTCCAGTATTCAACCTTTCTCTTTCTACTTGATCAAATCGTCAGCTAAGCATTATCAACAGTAGGTTTGTGTGATATTTGGCACTTGGTATGCTGTCTCAGTGTCCATAAAAACTCCGAGAGAAGTATTATTTTTATTTTAGAGGTAAGGAAAGAGGTCAAGTGAGAAGCTCGAGCAAAGTTATACAGCTAATAAGAAACAGAACTTCCTTGGGTGGTGCTAGTGGTAAAGAGTCTGCTGGCCAATACAGGAGACACAAGGGATGTGGGTTCAACCTCTGGGTTGGGAAGATCCCCTGGAGTAGGAAATGGCAACCTGCTCTAGTTTCTTGCCTGGAAAATTCCATGGACAGAGGAACCTTGAGGGCTATAGTTCATGGGGCTGCAAAGAGTCAGATACGCCTGAGCAACTAACACTTTCACTAAGCAGCTGAGCACATGCACACACAAGGAATGGAACTAATACTAGACACAGGAAATTGGGTATAAGGCCCATCCATATTACTGGCAGTTCACCGTTATCTTCTCTTTCAATTTCAGAACCCATCCTAGTCACTACTCTTTGGTAAAAGCCCTTGAACCATTAATTCCGTTTCTAGAATATACTCCAGAGAAGTAAAGATTTAGACAAAGATCTTTACTAAGTTGTCTGTCACAGTGTTACTTTTTAAGATCAAAGACACACCAGTGAAAATTATGGAACAATTAAATGTCCATCATCAAAGGAAGGGCTGTTTATTATCACATAATAAATTATGGTGATCCATTCAGTACCATATAATGCAGAGAATAAAATTAATGATCTCAAAACATTTTAGTGATGGTTATAAATGTGTTATATAAAAACACTCCGATTTTTAAAAAATATTTTATTTATTTAAATTTGTTTTGGGGTACACAGGTCTTCATTTTAGTGTGCCGGCTTTCTCTGGTTGCGATGAGTTAGGGCTGCTGCTGCTAATTTGCTTCAGTCGTGTCCGACTCTGTGCGACCCCAGAGACGGCAGCCCACCAGGCTCCCCCGTCCCTGGGCTTTTCATTGCAGTGGCTTCTTTTGTTGGGGAGCACAGGCTTTAGGTGAGCAGGCTCAGTAGTTGTGGTATACAGGGTTAGATGCCCCATGTCATGTGGAATCTCCCCGAACCAAGGGTCAAAGAAGTTACCCCATGTCCCCTGCATTGGCAGATGGATTCTTAACCCCTGGATCACCTGGTAAGTCCAATATTAGGATTTTGCTCATAAGAAAATAAAAATATACCTATTTTTAATGCATTAAAAAATACCAGGAGAATAAACTAAAATATTCATTGAGTAAGTGGTGGGATAGATGATGTTTCTGTTGCTAAACAGACTAATGTGTACGTGTGTTTTAATAACTTATAAGGCTTATAATGAAAAACAACACTCCCCTCCTCCCCTGCCTTCTCATTTCTAGGGCAATTAGTTTTAAATTATTTAAATGATTTACTCTGGGTCTCCTTGCAAAGTAACATGACAGTATTTTTTTCTTGATATTATACATTTAATTCTTCTTCTCAGGAGACATCAGGACTCTTACCTCACCCATTTTCACTATGAGTGAGTGAAGTCACTCGGTCGTGTCTGACTCTTTGTGACCCCATGGACTGTAGCCTACCAGGCTCCTCTGTCCATGGGATTTTCCAGGCAAGAGTACTGGAGTGGATTGCCATTTCCTTCTCCAGGGGATCTTCTCAATCCAGGGATCAAACCCGGGTCTCCCATATTGTAGACAGACGCTTTACCGTCTGAGCCACCAGGGAATTCACTTCCACTTCCACGATAGCATCCCCCAAATCGCTATAGTATACTATTCAGTCAGATTGGAAAAAAGGGTTCTTTTAACATGAGACTGGACTTTGATTATACTCTTTCTGATATACTTATTCTGTTTTCCCTTAAACTTTGAATTTTCTTTCTTCTTGCTTTGATTTCTGTTATCATGTCCTCATTTTTTCCCCAAGTATGCCAATCTGTTGAGTGCTTTTTAAGAACTGACTCACTGGAAAAGACCCTGATGCTGGGAAAGATTGAAGGCAGGAGGAGAAGGGGATGACAGAGAATGAGATGGTTGGACGCCAGCACTGACTCGATGGACATGAGTTTGAGCAAGCTCCAGGAGTTGGTGATGGACATGGAAGCCTGGCATGCCACAGCCCATGGGGTCGCAAAGAGTTGGACATGACTGAGCGACTGAACTGAACTGATAACACTTTTATATTAAAATCCCCACTTGCACACACATTATGTTTTCTCTGGAGATACTTATCTTGGAGCTTTGTATCCACCACCTCCTATCTCTGTTGGTGCTCTCTAGATCTGCTTTATGACCTAATTTTTGGACATCTGCTAATTGCTTTTCTGTATTAGATACCCTATGTCCTGGATCTCATGTATTCCTCTTTCCTGAATTCTCATTTTACTGAGGCATATCATCATGTAGCTTCGAATCCTTGCATGTCATTCTGGTCTAATAACACTTTCATATCTTGAAGGTATTCAGTGTGACTCCTGCGAAATCCAGTGCTTTCTCATTTTTTTTTTCTATTCTTTTGTGGTTGGCATTTGTATCCCTTCTCTTTTAGAGTTTTAAGCTCATTTCTTTATTGCCAACATTCTGAAATATTTCAGTGATGTGCACTGGTTGGTTCTTTTTCATTCAATAATTGGTGGATTCTTTTAATCTAAAGACTTGTATTTCAGTTCTGGGAAATTCTTTGTTTCTTTTATATAAGGGTATCCTCCCATCAGTTTTCTCTTTCATTCTTTCTTTGCTTCTTATTAATCAAATGTTAGATCTTACAGATTGACCTCCATATCTTTTCCCCCCTGATTTTTCTGCACCTCTTTTTCTGTCCTTATTTGTAGGACATTTTCCCAGCTCTGTTTTTCAGTGGTATTTTTGAGGCTTTGTTTATAATCTTTTTTTGGCTAATTTGAATTCACAGCAGCTCTTTCTTAGAATACAATTACTTTTTTTTCTACACTGAGATAACTGGTCATTCTAACATAGAATAATTGCCAAGGTATGTTGGAAATAATAGAAAAGTCTTAGATAGTTTTTTATATTGTGTTATCACCTGAACAAAATAAAAAAAGAGATACCGGTCTAAATGCTGGGTGTGCAATATTTAGTTCTTGAAGGTTACAAGAAAGAAGTCATGTTGTTGACTCTTGGAAAAAACACTGTGGGACAGGTGGATGAGGGTGGGTTTTTACTATGTGTCCTCTGTAACATTTGATATCTGACCATATACATCATATCAGAACTATGATTAAAGTCTTAATGAAGTTACATAAAATAGAGTTGTACAAGTGTTTCAACTGTTTTGCTAATATACTTTTAATGGTAAAAATCAAGACAGGAGTAATAAGACTTTTACTATTGGACCCAACGTTCTTGGGAAATTTTATAAGCCAAATAAAGGCTAAGTTTAAAAAATGCTTTTTTTTTTCTATAGCATCTTATTTTTCTTTAATGAAGAAGAATACATATCTGCATGAATCATTCTGAGAGTGGTAATCAGAGGACTTACTGTTTATTTTAAGGCTTAAAGTTATTTTTCTTCATCTCTGTTTCCTGGGTTTGAAAAAAAAATTATTTGTTTGAAATTCTCAGGCTTCTTAAAGCTGTGGATTGACATCTTTCATCAAATATGGAAAATCCTTAGTCATTACTTTTAAAGCAATCTCTCTTTTCATTCATCTTTTCTTTTGGGGGGTTCCAATTTAACATGTTAAACATTCTCCTTGTAACTTCTAAGTCTCTTTACTCCTGAATACTTTCTATATTTTTATATTTTGTATGTTTTTGTATTTCCATGCTTTATTCTAGATAGTTTCCTCTGACAATTCTCTCTTCAGTAGTATCTAATGATTTTTCTAGTTTTGCGACTTTAGTTCTTTTTCTGATTTCTATGACATTTTTATAATTTGCGATGTTTTGCTAAATCTTATAGCTTGAATTTTATTGTCCTACATGTTGTAACTATATAATTATACAGACTTGGCATTGCAGCTCAAGTATATATTTCTGTTAATGTTTCTGATAGATGTGTGTGTTTTTATTGCCTGTTGCTTTTACTTGTTTGTACTCATGATTAATTGCCTTTTTATGTGCCCTATTATCTTAGATTATGTACTGAGCATTCTATAGCATTACAGTCCTTTACAGTTCTAAAATCCAGAAAGCTCTGCAACTAAAAGCTGTTTCATAACTCATTATTGTCCAAACATGTTGTGAAGTGACACAAAGCTGTTTAGTTGTATTCAACTTAGTGTAAATGTTTGTACAGTTTGCATCAGGTTGATAACAGGGTAATGCCCCTTACCCCACTGATGATATGACAATATGGTATATGTACCATATTATTTTCCTAAAATGTGAAATCTTTTGAATTCTCATCACATTTAGCATGAAAATTTAGGTAAAGGATAGTGGATCTATTTGAAAATTTATTTCTAGAAGTCATTTGAGGCTTGGGATAATGTTATTTTTCTCTCAGTAAGATTTTTGTTATCCTGCCAAACACTAAAGGTTCTAACAAACTGGAATAATCATACCGATTTCATTTTTAGCTAATCTAAAAGACTAAAAGTCAAGCCTTTTACAAATCTGGTATACTTGTAATTCACTTTAGTCCTATGGTGATTTTTCTTTTAGAGTCCAGTCCAAAGTGGGCTAAAGAGAAGGGAATTAGTAACTTGGGTTCTAACCCTGTCTTTCCTTGGCCTCTGACCTTTTCTCTTTAGACCCTTTGCTTGCTAACTACATGCCTCAGTTTCTCAGAACCTGTTTTGGGTAACAAAGGCCCCAAAGTAGAAACTACTTCCAGTGCCAGTTTTACTCCTCCGGATTGTTGTCTCATCTAGGTACTTCTTCACCATCTGGTTTGTTGTGTGATATATTAAATATTTAGTGGGTCCTGGAGCCAGGATCAAATCATTAACTCTGTTGTCTCAGTTCAGTTTCTCATTATTTTACTTCTAGTTATTTCCTAGCAAATCTCCTTCCATTGAGCCATATCCCTTGCCATCTAACTTTGACCACTGTCAGAAGTAGCTTGCTATTAATATAAAAAAGCCTAAACACAATCACATTGCTAGTTCACCTAAACTTTTTTAGTAGCTCTCATTATTTACAGGGCTTCCCTAATAGCTCAGTTGGTAAAGAATCTGCCTGTAATGCAGGAGACCCCAGTTCCATTTCTGGATCAGGAAGATCCGCTGGAGAGGGATAGGGTACCTACTCCAGTATTCTTGGGCTTCCCTTGTGGCTCACCTGGTAAAGAAACTGCCTGCAATGCAGGAGACCTGGGTTTGATCCCTGTTTTGGGAAGATCCCCTGGAGAAGTGGAAAGGCCACCCACTCCAGTATTCTGACCTGGAGAATTCCATGGAATGTATAGTCCATGGGGTTGGAAAGGGTCGGACATGGCTGAGCGACTTTGACTTCACTTCATTATTTACAAGATGAAGTCCAAATTCTTTAGCAAACAAGAGACTCCCTAGTCTTCCCTCTGTCTACCTCTACAGTAGTGTTGTCTCCTGTTATCTTTCTCCTTGTACTCTGGATGCTAATCTGTGCCTGAAATGTTTCATGTCTTCATATCTTTGTCTGTACTGTTCTCTTTGCTGAGTTCTCTTTGCCTTTTTTCTACCCTCAAACACTATCCCTTTGGCCTGAAAAGCTTCTCATCCTTGAAAGCTGGGAAAACTGTTGTTTCTTTCTGTAGATCTTTCTTCATGCTTCCTTGCTCAGTTGCTTAGTTGTGTCCAGCTGTAGTCCACCAGGCTCCTCTGTCCATGGAATTTTCTGAGAAAGAATACTGGAGTGGGTTGCCATTTCCTACTCCAGGAGATTTTCCTGACTCAGGAATTGAACCCATGTCTCCTGCATTGGTAGGCATTGGCAGGTGGATTCTTTACTGCTGAGTTACCAGGGAAGCCTAAAATAATTAGGTGTCTATTCACTGAGACCATAAAATTAACTAATGCCTGTTAGAAAAAAAAATGTAAAAAGTAAACAGTTTCAAAAGGCTCTCAATTCTTAGTTAAACCTAAAGTCAACTTACCCAGAGCATCTTATTAATTGATATTTCTAGGTAACTGTATTATGTTACTGATGAAATTCTGTTTCTTTTTCTAAAAGTTTATTTCTTTGTTAAATTTGCTTCTGATTTTTTATTTCAAGGCATATGTAACACAACCAGAAGGAACAGAGTTTAAAAGCTGCCGCTTTCCGGCTGTTTGTATGATAGTCCTTGACTCATTTCCTTATCTCCAAACTGACTTTAACAGTAATTCTTTGCTCCTAAAATTTCAAGGTCTAACATAAAAAGCCAACTGTACTTAATAAAAGTATTCATTAAAAGGTAGTAGTTGTCTAGAGTGGTGCTCTTAGTTGTTACTTATCCAGTTGATTGAAGGTGCTTTGGAGTTCAGCTGTGTCCTTACTGATTTTCTGCCTACTGAACTGTCCCTTTCTCATCTCCAGCTATAATAGGAGATTCGTCTATTTCTTTGTAGTTTTTAAACTCACATAATTTGACACTTTGCTGTTAGGTACATATACATTAAGGATTCTCAATTTTCTTAGGGAGTTGGTTCTTTTATTATTACATAAAGTGAAAGTGAAGTGAAGTCGTTCAGTTGTGTCCGACTCTTTGCGACCCCATGGACTGTAGCCTGCCAGGCTCCTCTGTCCATGGGATTCTCCAGGCAAGAATACTGGAGTGGGTTGCCATTTCCCTCAGGGGATCTTCCCAACCCAGAGATTGAACCTGGGTCTCCTGCATTGCGGGCAGACATAAGCCTTTATCTATTCCTGATTTTTTCTCTTACTCTGAATTCTACCCTATCTGAAATTAGTATAGCTACTTTAGGTTTCTTTTGATTAGCATGTTATATGTGTTAGCATGTTACATCTTTTTCAATCCCTTTACTTTTAATGTATTTGTATCTTTATATGTAAAGCAGATTCTTGTAGGCAACATATAGCTGGGGCTTGTGTTTTGATCCCCACTGACAATCTCTGTCTTTAATTGGTATATTTGGACCACTTATGTTTAAAGGGATTATTGATATAGTTGGATTAATATCTATTATATTTGTTACTGTTTTCTATTTGTTGCCCATGTTATTTGTTTGTTACTCTTGTTCTTTGTTTCTGTATTTGTCTTCCATTCCTTTTTGTCTTTTTTAATTTTAATTGATCATTTTACATGATTTTTTTCTTCTTTACCTTTTAAGAAAGTTTTTAAGTGATTGCCCTAGAATTTGTAATATATATTAGCAATTAAACCAAATCCAATTTCAAATGATACTGTATTGTTTCCCAAGTAGTGCAATACCTTATAATAAGAAAATATTTTTAATTCCTTCCTTTAGCAACCCCAGTTTTGGCACTAAACTAAGTCTACTTTAGTACAGGCTGCTTTGTCATTTATCAGATGTATAGATAAAATGCTGATACTTATTTAAAGTTATCAGAATGTTGTTCATTTTCTAAGTTTGTACTCATTGAAGAAGGTATGAGATTTGTTAAGTGCTTGTAGTTACCTCTTTATGCTTCTTTAAGATGTTCTCCAGTGATGCCAGATTTTTTTTTCTTAGAAATAATATTTTAAGAAAATCTAGAAAAGCCAGGTAATAGTTTCTGTCAACTAAATCGACATTTCTGGGGGAAGGAAATCTTAACAATTGAAGCAATATTTCTTGCCTCTTTCTTGCTCTCATCTCATTTGACATAATTCTTTTATTTTCCTCTGTTAATGCTCCTCTCTTTCCATATCCTTGAAGAAACAGATAGTCACTTGGTTCAAGAAAGATAACTCCCTGGTGACTGTCTTCTCTCCCCTGTCCTTCTCCCTCATCATATGTGTTTTAATGTGATCTTCTTGGTATGTGAGATAATGTTAAACTCATTACTGACCCTTGTTACTGATATCCTGAAGTCAGGTGCTTTTATTTTAGGTCTTTCTCAGATTTTTATTAATTAATTCACAAATATTTATTGAGTACCTATCATATATCAAGTACTGAGGACTCTATGGACAATAAAACGGGCATGGGAACTGTAGTTTTGTGGGTGAAACAATCACTGATTAATAATCTCACAAGGAAATGTCCAAAAATAGCTATAACTGTAATAGGGAGATGCTTGGGACTGTAAAAGCCTACAAAAAGAGATTTGACCTAGTCAGGGTAGTCAGGAAAGGCTCTCTCAGGAAGTAGTAACACTTGAACTGAAACCTGAAGCGTGAATAGGCAGTTGATGAAGGGAGAAACATCCTTCCATGTAGAGGAAACATTGTGGGCAAAACCGTGCAGTGGGGAAAGAGAGTGTTGGTATGAAGGACTGAAAGGATTCACAGGAGGCTGAAGGGATGGTGTAGGGTAGGGACCAGGCTATGTTGAGGAATTTTGGTTTGTTTTGTGTTAGTTTTATAGAGCAGTGGGAAGCAATTGAAAAGTAGTATGCAGTAAACTTGTATTTGGAAAAGATTATTCTCACTATAGTAGGAATAATGATTTACAGGGGACTGTAGTAGATGTAGGTAGATAAATTTAGGATAATCCAGGTGAGAAATGATAATAGTTAATTTAGAGGAAATGGTGAGAAGTAGATTAAATATACTTAGGGAAGATCGACAAGGTTCATGGATTTGATACTGAATGATAAGAGGGAGATGACTAAAATTTGGGACTGGTACAGTGGAGTGGATGTTATTTTTTATTAGAATTAGCAACACTGGAATGAGAACAGAGTTTAAAGGAAAGATCATGGGTTAGGTTTTATTCGTTTTGAATTTGAGAGACCACAAAATGTCTAATTGAATATATGAACATGTTGGTCAAAGGAGGTCAGGTCTGAACTGGAGGTATAAGTTGCAGTGGTAACTGTGAATGATGATATGCATGGTGAGAATATGGTGATGGCATGCCTGGCACCCAGTTTGATGAACTCCTAACATTTAGAGACTAGATAGAGAAGAATGACTCTCACAGGGGACAGAGAAGTTGTATCAGAGATGTCTAGAGGAAAACCAGAAGTTTTTATTTTTTAAAAGACTTTAATGATAGAAGTCATCTGCATTTTGGTTTTTATTTTAAAACATTTTATTAAAAAAAATAAATTCTGAGAGTTGTCTGTTAAGAATAACCTTTGTTTAGCTCCTCTAGACATGTCTCGCTTAAATGAGAAGCAGTGTGTGCGTGTCAGGTGTGTCTCTGAGTTCTCTCACTTAGAAAGGAGGTAGTTTTTGCCACAGGAAGTGTTTCATCGGGAAGCAGATGTGTTTCAGTGATATGAGATGGGAAGGGGATGTTTTGTTATTAATTACTTAGCTTTAAATAAACAAAGACTTTGTATTTTTGAAAGATGTCTTCTTCTGGTTTATAGAAATTAATCCTATTTTTAAAGCTTTTCATTAGTTGATCTAAGAGGTATGTACTCTGTTATTCCAGTAACAGAACTCCTGAACTCTTTGTTAGTTGTATTATGTCATATCTTCTATTACATAAGAGCATGTGAGATTTATAGGATAGAATTTTGGTATAGAAAAGGTGTGTCTTAAAAGTTAGGAAGTGGTGGCAGACTAGTATTTGTAAACTGAGAAAGCTCAAGTTTTGCCTTTTCATCTCTGCTAGCTTCCCTTAGTTGAAAGAAATCTGAAAAGCCATTTTAATGAGAAACTGATATCCTATTTTAATCTTTAAAAAGTAAAGAATTTAGCATTTAAACTAGATAACAATAAAATATCTGGACTCAGTGTCACAATTATGCCCCGTAAGCCTAAATTTCTCAACTGTATTCTGTGAATCATAATTGGAAAATGCTAATTTAAAGAGGTTATATAGAATCCTGAATTAGGAATTTAGGATACCCGTGTGTTCTTTTTGTTTGTTTGTTTTTGCTATTGACTAGTCATGGACGAGTTTCTTTTCTCTGGCCTCATTTGATTATATGTAAGTGTTGGCTAGTATAATCTGTGATGTCTTGTTTAGTTCTCTGTTCTCTAATTCTGATTCTGTGGGTTGATATTAATGTTTCTATTTTTGCTCTGTGTAGATTTAAAAAATATACTTATTTAAACTTTGTGCATTCAAAAAGAATAAAAATATACAGTCATTATAAAATTTCATATATTCTAGAAATTAATAATATAAAAATAAAAATCTGTTAGCAATAAAAATAACAAATTTTATTATTTTTTAAAAAGAAAATATTTAAAAGAAATAGGAACAGAATTTCTCTCTACGTAAATTCTATCATATGTATACTGACATATTAATGATAATCTTCAGTAAAAGTGGGATCATGATCTACTTTTTATAGTATATATTGCTTTTATATCTTATCCCTTAGACTTCTTACCACCTAAATTTCTGTTTTAAGTTTTTTCTTCTTACTGTGACTATAGTATATACTTACAGTTAAAAAATAAAACCATAAAGATCTAAGGTGATATCTCAGTTGTACTCCCTACAGGCAATCATTCTTTAAAAATGTGTATGTTTCTAGCACATTTAAATATATGTGGTTGTTTTTGCATGGTATGTACTGTGATTTATTTGGGCATCCTCCTATAGATGGTCATTTGCATCTCCCTCCCTTGCTTCCTTCCATTAAAAAAAAATGCCGCAGTTCTTAAAATGCAGAAGATTGTTGAATTTTTAATTGTGCTTTATTTATATGCTGTAGATAGCCTTTGCTGTCTCTAAGGAAGAGGTTTGGCTAGGATTGCTGTATCTTTAATTCTCTGCACACGACCCTGAGCAAAGTCTCTATGTGATGTACATACTCACTTGCACAGAATATTTCAAGCAGATATTCTCTCTTTATCCTCTAATCCAAATATGATGCTTTTATTTTGGAGAACTTGACTGAATCTCATGGGAGCCTTGAGAATTCCTTTAGTCTTTTTATTTAAAAATCTGTCTACAGCTTGTTAGTCACAATTTGTCCCGTGAATCAGTAGCCTATGTATCACTTACAGCTTGTTAGAAATGTAGAATTTCAGGCTCTCACCCATGTGTACTAAAGCAAAATCTACATTTTAATTCAGCTCCTGGTGATTCATTCATACCCTACAGCATGAGAAGCGTTGTTGGCCTGGAAGCAGATCTGTGGCATTATCTTTATGCTTGGTCCTTTGTGCCCACATCTTGAGTTTGAGCCTTTTGTTGTTATTGTTCTGATCTTTCTGAGGAGAAAGAAAAGAAAAAAGTGAAAAGTTTGAACTAAAGACTGGAATATACTAAGTTCAAGAACTATTTCAAACTCTGTGCATTTATTGTGCCTTCCAATGGTAAGGTCTCCTGTTGATATTTTTACCTGTTTTTTTTTTTTTTTTAAATACCCTACCAGTATTATCGAAAAGAGAAGATATAGTCAGCTCTATTATCATGCTTTATTTTTGGTGTTTTAAAAAGAAAATAATTATTATTTTATGTTTCAGGTGTTTTTCAAAAAATTTTTACATTGGAATTTATTTTATGTCATGCTTCTTTTGAAAACAGGATGTCTATCATGTGATGGATAGTAGGGAACAGTTGGAGCGTTACATGAATTTTGTTTTTGCTTATGTGCCGTTTGTTGAGAAACGTTAGCTGCATACCAAAAACTGTATCCAAGTAAGGCATGATACTGTAGGAAATATTGAAAGGCATACATCGTGACCAGCTGCCAGCCACCTCAATTCTCCACACTTGTTATGAGTCACATCCATCCACTAAAGCATTAGAGCTGTCATTTAGATTTCAGATAACCATCCTTCCATCATGTCACAAAAACGAGAAATCCACAGCCCTTCTGATGCCCACTTCTACAGGCAAACTTCAGAGTTTTTTTGAAGTAACTATTTATTTTAGCATTTAGGCGTTTCTTAACCATTTAACATGTGCATATTGGTCTATAGTTTTTATCTTTTTTTGTGTGTCATTGTTTCTAAATGTTTCTTCCCAAACCCACCTTCCTCAAAAGCCTTGAAGTTTTATTGTGCAATTTTGTAAACTGTGATGATTTTTAGAAATATATGTCGCATGACATAGTAGAATTGAGTATAACAGTAGAATCTCAAGAAAAGAGATCTGGAAAGAAGTTGGTTCTGTCCCTTGTGCCTTTGGTTCAGTTCATTTGCTCAGACATGTCCGACTCTTTGTGACCCCCTGAACTGCGCGCAGCACACCAGGCTTCCCTGTCCATCATCAACACCTGGAGTTCACCCAAACCTATGTTCATCGAGTCGGTAATGCCATCCAACCATCTCATCCTCTGTTGCCCCCTTCTCCTCCTGCCCTCAATCTTTCCTAGCATCAGGGTCTTTTTCAATGAATCAGCTCTTCACATCAGGAGGCCAAAGTATTAGAGTTTCAGCTTCAACATCAGTCCTTCCAATGAAAACCCAGGCCTGATCTCCTTTAGGATGGACTGGTTGGATCTCCTTGCAGTCCAAGGGACTCTCAAGAGTCTTCTCCAACACCACAGTTTAAAAGCATCAATTCTTCTGCACTCAGCTTTCTTTATAGTCCAACTCTCACATCCATACATGACCACTGGAAAAACCATAGTCTTGACTAGATGGACCTTTGTTGACAAAGTAATGTCTCTGCTTTTTAATATGCTGTCTAGGTTGGTCATAACTTTCCTTCCAAGGAGTAAGCGTCTTTTAATTTCATGGTGCCATCACCATCTGCAATGATTTTGGAGCCCCCAAAAAAAAAGTCAGCCACTGTTTCCACTGTTTCCCCATCAATTAGCTGTGAAGTGATGGGACCAGATGCCATGATCTTAGTTTTCTGAATGTTGAATGTTAAGCCAACTTTTCCACTCTCCTCTTTCACTTTCATCAAGAGGCTCTTTAGTTCTTCTTCACTTTCTGCCATAAGGGTGGTATCATCTGTATATCTGAGGTTATTGATATTTCTCCCAGCAATCTTGATTCCAGCTTGTGCTTCCTCCAGCCCAGCATTTCTCATAATGTACTCTGCATGTAAGTTAAATAAGTAGGATGATAATATACAGCCTTGACGTACTCCTTTTCCTATTTGGAACAAGTCTGTTGTTCCATGTCCAGTTCTAACTGTTGCTTCCTGACCTGCATATAGGTTCTCAAGAGGCAGGTCAGGTGGTCTGGTATTCCCATCTCTTTCAGAATTTTCCACAGTTTATTGTGATCCACACGGTCAAAGGCTTTGGGATAGTCAATAAAGCAGAAATAGATGTTTTTCTGGAACTCTCTTGCTTTTTCAATGATCAAGCGGATGTTGGCAATTTGATCTCTGGTTTCTCTGCCTTTTCTAAAACCAGCCTGAACGTTTGGAAGTTCACGGTTCACGTATTATTATAGCCTAGCTTGGAGAATTTTGAGCATTACTTTACTAGTGTGTGAGATGAATGCAATTGTGTGGTAGTTTGAGCATTCTTTGACATTGCCTTTCTTTGAGATTGGAATGAAAACTGACCTTTTCCAGTCCTGTGGCCACTGCTGAGTTTTCTAAATTTGCTGGCATATTGAGTGCAGCACTTTCACAGCATCATCTTTCAGGATTTGAAATAGCTCAACTGTAATTCCATCACTTCCACTAGCTTTGTTCGTAGTGACGTTTTCTAAGGCCCACTTGACTTCCCATTCCAGGATGTCTGGCTCTAGATGAGTGATCACACCATCGTGATTATCTGCGTCATGAAGATCTTTTTTGTACAGTTCTTCTGTGTATTCTTGCCACCTCTTCTTAGTATCTTCTGCTTCTGTTAGGTCTCTACCATTTCTGTCCTTTATTGAGCCCATCTTTGCATGAAATGTTCCCTTGGTATCTCTAATTGTTCTTGCACAGATCTCTAGTCTTTCCCATTCTAGTCTTTTCCTCTATTTCTTTGCAGTGATCACTGAGGAAGGCTTTCTTATCTCTCCTTGCTATTCTTTGGAACTCTGCATTCAAATTAGATGTGTTAAAAATTTCCTTGCATCACACTTTCTGAACATTCCGTAGACTCCTTTTCTTAGTATCAGTCCTTCCTGGTTAGCTGGCAGTTTCAGGAGGGCAGGGACAGTGTGTATTTTGTTCCTTTTTGTTCCTCTAGTCTTAGTTCAGGGCCTGATACGTGGCAGGTACTCAGTAACCATTTTAAAATGACTTCATACCAATGTAAGTACTTGTATATTTATTTAGAGAATTCAGATGTTTCTTTTGGCTAAGCAACTAGAGTAATTCTTAAAGCTGTGCTTTGAATATTACAAATTATATATTAAGGAAATGAATAATAATTAGCTGATACTTGAGGTGGCAGTAATGTTCTTGTTATGACACTTCAATCAGCAGCCAATTTTTATATTAGGATTCATAATGAATGTGGTAGTTCAGTGGTAGTAGTATCATAGTTTCTAATTAAAAAATTATAAAACTTGGAATATTTTGTTAAAAATTATAAATTTGTTGTATACATTTGATAAAATTTAGAAAATGCAGTGTGTCAAGTGATCATCTTAAATTCAGGTGAAAGACAAAACTTAGAGAAATAACTAACACATGATATTAGGCTATTATAATGATAGAAGATAATTTGAAACATTTGCTAAATCCAACTTTAGCCAACTCTAAGAGAGGTGAATTTCTTCATTTCCCTGATTATCCCTACTTAGAGACTGTCACTTCCTCACTCTATATTTCTCTTTTTCCATGCTGTTTAATATTTTCCACTTCCATATTCCTTTAAATAGGAAGTTTATGCTAAGAATTGTATTAGCTCCTTGAAAGAATTGGGTTGATGAGTTTAGAAACTAGTATAATTATATTTACCTTACCTATTTAGTGTGTAAAAGTATTTTCTCATTTAATACCGCATCTCTGAATTTTACAGTGTTAATTATGGGGCTTAAGTTCTACTCCTATAGTGCAACTTTTCTCAAAATTGTAGTTTTAATTTTTACTGAGGTGTTTTAATAGGGTGATCTTGATTAACTTCCCTCTCATGAAACCTGTGAAACTAGATATTTTCTTATTAGTATTACTCAAAAGATACTCTGAAATAGGGACCATTATAGTATTAATAATAAAGTATCTGTTATAGACCCAAAGAAACTAGTTTTGAAATAAAAAAAAATTTACGGGTGTAATGTCTTATTTTGAAGTAATTTCAAGCCTATAGAATATTGCAAGCATAAAAGAAACTTCTGTATACCCTTTGTGTGGGTGTGTCTGTGTGTGTGTGTGTGCATGTGCACAAGCGCTCAGTCATATCCAACTCTTTGTGACCGCACTGACTGTAGTCCACCAGGCTCCTCTGTCCATGGAATTTTGCAGGCAAGGGTAGTGGAGTGGATTGCCATTTCCTTCTCTAGGAGATTTTCCTGACTCAGAAATCAAACTTGTCTCTCCTGTGTTTCCTGCATCTCCTGCATTTCAGGCAAATTCTTTACCACTAAGTTACCAGAGACCCTTTCACTTCAGTTCAGCTCAGTTGCTCAGTTGTGTCTGACTCTGTGACTCCATGAATCGCAGCACGCCAGGCCTCCCTGTCCATCACCAACTCCCGGAGTTCACTCAGACTCACGTCCATCAAGTCAGTGATGCCATCCAGCCATCTCATCCTCGGTCGTCCTCTTCTCCTCCTGCCCCGAATCCCTCCCAGCATCAGAGTCTTTTCCAATGAGTCAACTCTTTGCATGAGGTGGCCAAAGTACTGGAGTTTCAGCTTTAGCATCATTCCTTCCAAAGAAATCCCAGGGTTGATCTCCTTCAGAATGGACTGGTTGGATCTCCTTGCAGTCCAAGGGACTCCCAAGAGTCTTCTCCAACACCACAGTTCAAAAGCATCAGCTCTTCAGCACTCAGCCTTCTTCACAGTCCAACTCTCACATCCATACATGACCACTGGAAAAAACCATAACCTTGACTAGATGGACCTCTGTTGGCAAAGTAATGTCTCTGCTTTTGAATATGCTGTCTAGCTTGGTCATAACTTTCCTTCCAAGAAGTAAGCGTCTTTTAATTTCATGGCTGCAGTCACCATCTGCAGTGATTTTGGAGCCCAGAAAAATAAAGTCTGACACTGTTTCCACTGTTTCCCCATCTATTTCCCATGAAGTGATGGGACCAGATGCCATCATCTTTGTTTTCTGAATGTTGAGCTTTAAGCCAACTTTTTCACTCTCCTCTTTCTCCTTCATCAAGAGGTTTTTAGTTCCTCTTCACTTTGTGCCATAAGGGTGGTGTCATCTGCATATCTGAGGTTCCTGGTATTTCTCCCAGCAATCTTGATTCCAGCTTGTGCTTCTTCCAGCCGAGTCTTTCTCATGATGTGCTCTGCATATAAGTTAAATAAGCAGGGTGACAATATACAGCCTTGACGTACTCCTTTTCTTGTTTGGAACCAGTCTGTTGTTCCATGTCCAGTTCCAACTATTGCTTCCTGACCTTCATATAGGTTTCTCAAGCAGGTCAGGTGGTCTGGTATTCCCATCTCTTTCAGCATTTTCCAGTTTATTGTGATCCACACAGTCAAAGGCTTTGGCATAGTCAATAAAGCAGAAATAGATGTTTTTCTGGAACTCATTTGCTTTTTTGATCATCCAGCAGATGTTGTCATTTTGATCTCTTGTTCCTTTACCTAGATTCAATAATTATGTACAATTTGCCCCGTTTGTTTGGTCATATTTTATATACCTTTATATGCATAGTTTTTCCTTGAGTCATTTGAGAGTAAATTGGAAACATCATGCCTCTAAGATCCCGAAATACTTCAGTGGGAATTTTGTAAGAATAGTAACATTCTCTTTCATAATGAAAATGAGAAATCTTAATGTTAATATTCTATTATCTAATCCATAGTCCATATTCAGATTTTGTCAGTTATCCCAATAATGTTTTTTGTAGCTTTTCTCCCCATTTTAGGATCAGGTCCAAAATTATGCATGACTTTTCATTGTTTCTCCTTGATCTCCTTTGAATTACAACAGTTCTATAGCTTTTCTCTGACTTTCCTGACCTTGACACTTTTGAAGCAAAGGATATAGTTATTTCGTAGATCTTCTTTAATTCAAGGTTATCTGATGCTGCTTGTGGTTAGATTTAGGTTATGTGTTTTTTTTTTTTTTTTTTACAGGAATAAATCCCAACCATGCTTTCACAGTTCAACATTTCTGGAGGTGTATAGTATTGGTTTATTCCAGTATTGGTTTGTTCCAGTATTGGTATGTTGTCTGTATGTATTTATTCATCCATATTCATTCATTATCTTCAATGCATTTACTCCTTTTCTCAAGTCTTAAATATACAGAAAGTGCTTTCAGAATTGCTGACTCATTATATTAGATAAGTAAACCTACTAACTGTAGTATTTGCAGTTCTTTAAAGGTAAAACTTAATTACGGGAAAATGCGTAAATCTTGAGAACAATTGGATGAGTCTTGACAAATATACCCATATTCACATGTATACCAAGCTTAAGAAAATTTCCTTAAGCCTAGAAAGTTTCCTGGTGCCCTTTCTTGTTAATAACGTTTTCTACCACTGAAAACTGCTTTCTTGATTTTTTTCCCCCCTGTTAAAAATTAGTTCAGCCTATTTTAGAACTCTGTAGAAATGGAATCATACAGCATGTGCTCTTTTGTGTCTAGTTTCTTTTGTTGGCATAATATCTGTGGTTTTCATTCACATTGTTTTGTTATTAGTAGTTTATTCTTTTTATAGCTGAGTTGTATACAGTGTATGAAACCATCACAGTTTGTTTATCCAGTCTGCTGTGATAGACATTTGGGTTGTTTTCAGTTTAAGGGTATCGTAAATAAAAGCTGCTGTGAACATGAAGTACAAGTTTGTGTGTTTTCATTTCTCTTGAGTAAATGCTTATAAGTGGAACTGATGTGCATTGGATAAATGTAAGTTTATCTTGTAAAAATAAAATTGTCAAATTTGTTGCATAGCAATTGTATCATTTCATGACTTCATGACTGATTATGAGATTTCTGGTTTCTCCACATTCTCACCAGCATCTGGTGTTATTAGCCGTTTAAGTGTTAGCTATTTTAGTGAATGATATCTCATTATTGGCTTTAATTTGCGTTTCTCTCAGTCCTAATGATGTTGAGTACATTTCCCACTATGCTTATTGACCATTCATATAACTTTCTTCATGAAGGGTCTGTTCAGCTCTCTTCCTAGTCGTGTCCTGACTCTTTTGTGACCCCGTGGACTGTAGCCCACCAGGCTCCTCCGTCCAGGGATTCTCCAGGCAAGAATACTGGAATGGGTTGCCATTTCCTTTCCCAATTAAGCTACAGGAGTTCTTTATATATGGTGGTACAAATTGTAAGACATTTGTATTGTGAATATGTTCTCCCATTTTGTAGCTTGCTTATTGATTGTCTTCTAGACTTATTAAGGCTTTAATTTTTATGAATTCATAGTTGTTAATGTTTTCCTATCATGGTTACTGCTTTTTATAAAATTTGTTTCATTTTATTTTTGGCTGCACTGGGTCTTTGTTGCTGCATCTGGGCTTTCAGTTGTGGCAAGCAGGGGCTATTCTTTGTTGTGGTGTGTGGGCTTCCTTTTGCCATGGCTTCTGTTGTTGCAGAGCAGGCTGTAGGTGCACAGGCTCTGTAGTTGTGGTACATGGGCTCTAGAATGCAGATCCCGTAGCTGTGGTGCTTGGACTTCGTTGCCTTGAGGCCTGTGGAATCTTCCCAGATCAGGGATCGAACTAGTGTCCCCTGCATTGGCAGGTGGATTCCTAAGCACTGGACCACCAGGGAAGTCCAGTTATTACTTTTTTTTAATCCCAAAAAATTTTTGCCTATCCTCAGTTCACAAAAATATTCTCTTGTGATTTCCCTTATAAGCTTTATCAGTTTGTATTTTACATTTAGGTTTATTTTCCATCACAGATCAGTTTTGGTGGATTGTGTGATGTGTCATAAGTAGGGATTAGAACTTAATGTTTATTGTTTTTCTCTTTTTGCAGATTCACATTTCTAAGTGTCTTTTTTAAGCCAAGAGAAAATTTTATGATTGTAATATACTCTAATTTGATTTATTATACTTTTGGGAAAGCTTAGTACTTCAACACTTACTTAGTACAGAAATATGTAAATTTAGAGACTATATAAACAAATGAAGATGAGATCATTATTTTATGATAATGGAAATAACTAGAACATTTTAATATGTTTCAAAGAATAGATATGTTACTAACTTTACTGTTTGGCAATAATAAGAAAGAGACTTAGTTAAGAACTGTTTTTCATTGTACGTATTCTACAAATGGATGGTTTTTTAGTTTTCCACATGAAATCATCATTTTTTTATGCAGCTTGCAAAGTGATCTGATTGCCATGTTTTATCTCTTTTATTGATGGTCTTAAGTCTGTCAGGCTTTCCATTTGAAACTCCTATTTTCAGGAGTTTATGAGCTGACAGTTGAAAAAAAAATTAACCAGCAAAAACACTTGGCAGCCATGATCTTGATTCAATATAAGGTACTTTGTTTTAATAAAATTTTAAGTAGTCAGCTCTTCTTCTTCTTTTTCTTTTTTAGGTTGTAAATAGCACAAAGAGGAATAAAGGAATTTTTTTGGTTAAATAGATAGGGAATATTTTTCCATACAACTTATCCCAATTAGATTTATAAAGCAAACTTTTCCCTTTTAGAAATCATTTAAGTATGTACTTTCCTGTGTTCCAATTCCCACAAGATGTTGCCTTAAGATTTTCCTTTTCCTTTGCTATAGTTCATAGCAAGTATCCACTATCCCTTTTCTTTTTTTCTGTCCACTTGTGCTTTTAAAATTCTCCCTAGTATGTTTACATTAAAAATGGCTTTATATTTTGGCATTCTTTTGTCCTTTTCCCCTCATCTTTGCAGTGCCTCTTGCACAGAACTTTACCTATTGGTTGTAAAACAATATTAACTTTGACAGAAGTTGTGGTGTAAATAGCAAGAATTTTCTTGAAATGCCAACTTTAAAAACTATCCTGAAGAGCTGTCATTTAGAGAGCAGGCTTTTAGGCAAGTTTTTTCTTCTTCTTCTGGAAAGTGTGTAAGTCAGCTTGAGTACTTTCACAATCTGTTTTTAACCCAATATCATTCACATAGTGAACACTTAACTGCTATTGGTCCCCAAAAGTGTCTGTGGGGGTTTTTTTGTTGCTTTTATTTCACTTCTCATTTTTTTTAAAAAAACCATTTCCTGAAAACTCAGTGCAGAAATGTAACCTACTGAAGGAAGTGAGATGATCTTCTTTTGCTGTATTCTGAAGATAATTGCTTCAGACAGGAGATTTTTGGGTGCTTGCTGAAATTTTGGAGATCTGGGAAAATGGGGGTAATAACATGACACCAGTTCTTAAGCAGCAACATCTGCTGTGGTTCAAAGCCACACAAAGAAAGCTGTTTAAGCAGTTGAATGTTTTGGACTGCACGGACAAGTGTGGTTCAACTGCAAAGACTGCAGAGCAAAAAATTTAAAGTTTCAAGAAGTTGTTAAAAAATGGAGTCATGGAAGATGAGCATCTTTAAGAGACAAACATCACCGCGTCCAAGCTATCGAAGATCTTTGTCAGAACCTGCTTATGAGCACTCAGAGATAGGAACAAGCTTAAAGAGTTATCCATGGCATGGTCCAGTGAAAAGCAAGAAGAAGAAAAAGGAACAGACTGTTTCCAGTCTAGCAAAGCCACTGGGTGCTTATCGGTGGCAAACACACCCCAGCTTAAGATTGAAAGGGGGCAAAAAGGAGCAATTGGAAAATAATAAAGGAGACTTGGATGAACCACAACAACAAGCAGTCCTGCCAAAGATGGTTGGGGATAATATTTCTTCCTCTGGCAGTGAAGTCCTTGGAACATCAATGGAGAAGCAGAACCTGGTAAACACTCGGTCACTTCGGGTTCCATTCAGCAGATCTCTTTCAGAGCCAGAACCCCGCTCCAGTGTCAGATTTGTTAGACGGTGGCCGACTTCAATGGGGTCAGTGGAGTCTGAGCAGCAGGGATATTTCATCCGTGGCATTTTCTCTACTCTTTCCAATGGCTTCTCCAGGATGCTGAGTCTAAAAGGAGAGTCAACCAGTGAGCCAGTAAGAGAAGGTATATTGTGATGAATAAGCGGGAAGAGGGATTTTAATTATTTGTGTTTTATAATGAATAAAACATCCTATTTGCTCATTATAAAATAATTTACTTAATTAGTACAGTTTTTAAAAAGTATTAAACTCAACTTTAGAAGCTCAATGAATGATAGCAATTAATAGTAAAAAATTGATTTAGAAGGAATTTTTTTATTATGTATACTCTGAACTCATCATTTTGGGGCCTGTGTAAAATTATTTGTTTTGTTTTGTCTTTTACCCTTTTTAATACCATTGATCTACTTTTGTACATTAAATGCAGTTTAGAGGGAGAAAGTATCAAATCATCTCCTCCTGACAAAGTTGAGAGTTAAAGAGAATTCCTTCTATTATCTCTTCATAAAAATTGACAAATGTTATTAGAGCTATTTAGAACTGGATTGCATTGATAGCTTTTAATAGGTGGGACTTCTGATCTGCTCGTGTCTTGGTAATACACAATTTGAAAATGGAAGGAAAAGATGAAAATCTTGAGTATTTAGGTTACAAAATAGAAATTTGTGTTTGAGTCATTTCAGGTAACAGAATCATCAACATTTAAAATAAACTCAGGATTTGTTTATATTTTAAAATGTTTTATATTGATGATAGTGTTTTAAGCTACCAAAAGAAACCTTAAATTTTTATCTGATTACTTTGGATGTGATTGAGCTTACCTGACGAACTACTTCAATTATGGGTTAAGACTTGTGTTTGATTTTTTTGTTTGTTTTATTTTTGAAAATCTTAATATACTGATAATATTTCTATTGAGTTGAGGTCATTTTTGGATATGCTCTTTCCCTTAGAAAATTTTATCTTATCTCTAATTATGAGATTGACCATATCAGCAGAAGTTTGAATTCTTTCTAAAATTGTGGAAATTGTTGAATAGTTTTCGTACTAGAATACAGTTTAATTTCTTTAAAAATAATGTCAGTGAAAAATTGAGTAATTTTCCAAGTGTATTTGTGCTAAAAATTCAGTGTGTCTCCTAAACCTTGTTTTCCCTTTAGATTTTCCTTTGTCCAGTGAGTTTTAATTTTACTATTAAGGAAATATATTTTCTTCTTACTCTTAGTTTATAGATAATTACTGAAAGTAAAGTCTTTCTTGATGTGCCTCTATTAACATCCTGTTAAAATATTTTAGAGACTAAGTTATTGCATTTCCTTGGATACTAGTATGTCTGTTCCTTGCCGGTGATCATAGGATGATCTAAGTAAAGGGGCATCAAAGGATACGGGTTTAAAGGAAATTCTTAGAATCTGTGCCTCCCAGTAGTTAATGTGTACACATTTGATAAAAGAAATCTATAGGGTTTTTGTTTTTTGATATTTGTATTTACAATCCTTTTTGGACTTTTGTAGTTAACTTTCAGTTTTTAGCAACTTCACCAACCTGTTGGCAGCCCACTGATATGTGAGGTCATCTGAGAATGTTTCCTGGCTTTTTACACATTTGTGGTCTACTTAAAGTGACTTCTCCGGTGGCCCAGATGGTAAAGCATCTGCCTACAGCATGGGAGACCCGGGTTCGATCCCTGGGTCGGGAAGATCCTCTGGAGAAAGAAATGGCAACCCACTCCAGTATTCTTGCCTGAAAAACCCCATGGATGGAGGAGCCTGGTAGGCTACAGTCCATGGGGTCGCAAAGAGTCGGACACGACTGAGTGACTAAACTAAAGTGATATAAACATTTTATATTTATTACTTCATAATATATTATACATTCTAATCATGCAATAATTATGCAAAGAGACATATTTGGAGTGAAAGGTACTATGCTAAGGGATTTCAGGTCCTAGAGGTAAAGCACAGTACATAGTGTTCCTACCTGTCAGATCAGCAGTTTTTATTTATCAGTTCCTATGTATGTTATTTCCTGAGTACTTCACAGGTGGAGAGTCAAGCTCTTAAAACAGAAGGATACTGTTTAATGCCCAAACTGGAGCTAATTCTTGTGTGTTGTTTAGTCCCTTATTCATGTCCCACTCTTGCAACCCTATGGGTTGCAAATATAATTTTAAAATATAATAAAGAGAAAGAGGATGCCCAATTATTGAATTCATTATAATTACAAAATATAAATTGTAATGTTCTCTTCTTAAATTCTGTGAGACTGAACTTTTTCTGAGTGTACGCATGTTCTGAGCATAAACAAGTAACAATTCCTTGTATCTAATAATAGCAGAAAATTTTTAGATTCCTTGCATCTAAAAATCAGAATCTTATGCTTAAAGCAATGAAATACACCATGCGTGCATGTGTGCTAAGTCACTTCAGCCATGTCTGTCTCTTTGTGATGCTATGGACTGTAGCCTGCCAGGCTCCTCTGTCCATGGGATTCTCCAGAATACTGGAGAATACTGGGTACTCCAGAATACTGGAGTGAGTTGTCATGCTCTTCTTCAGAGGATATTCCTGACCAGGGGATTGAATCCATGTCTCTTAAGTATCCTGCATTGACAGGTGGATTCTTTACCACTAACTCCACCTGGGAAGCCCTGAAATATACGTACTCAGGATCAATACCAAATTGAAGAGATAAAAGCTTAAAGGTTTCACTACTGTACTATGTTTAACCTTCCAGCTGTATAATATATATTCCTTTACCTGCTACAATATATAGATCAAATGATACATTATAAAAAAAAAAAGACTTGTGTTTCTTATAGCTAAAAATAGTTCCAGCTCTTTTGGGCCCATGTCTGATGATGTCACCGTGCTAGCAGTAGTGGAAGTAAATTGAAGCAACCAATAAAAGAGGATTAACTAAACAGATCAAATGAAAAAGATACCATATAGTTTTCATAACTGTTGGGCTTCCCACTTGGCCCAGTGGTAAAGAATCTGCCTGTCAGTGCAGGAGACGTGAGAGATGCAGGTTTAATCTCTGGGTTAGGAAGATCTCCCAGAGTAGTAAATGGAAACTGCTTCAATATTCTTCCCTGAAAAGTTCCATGAACAGATTATAGCCCATGGGATTGCAAAGAGTCAAACATGACTTAGCGACTAAACAACAACAATGGAGATTCCTTAAAAAACTAGGAATGAAACTACCATATGAGTCAGCAGTCCCAGGACTGGGTGGGCAAGTGCACACACTCACACACACACGTGTGTGTGTGGTCAGGTAGCATTCACACACACACGGTCAGGTAACATTCTTCTGAGGCTTCTTCAGCTTTAGTCAGGGCTGTCTTCTTCTTATTGTCTTCTCACTTGGCCTTTACTCTGAGCACAGTGACTCTATAGTCTCTTTTTTTATAGGGACACCAGGCCTGTTAGGTTAGGACCCTGCATGGACAGAGGAGCCGGGTGGACTGCAGTCCATGGGGTCATACAGAGTCGGACATGACTGAGCAACAAACACACATACCACCCTTCTGACTTCATTTAACCTTAACTACTTCCTTAAAGGCTCACAGTCACACTGGGGCCTAGGGTTTCAACATATAAATAAACTTTAGGGTGACACAGTTCATTCCATATCACCAGGAAACAAAGGTCTCACGAATAATGAGGCCATTAATGCAGTGTATTAGCATATATGCTCAAACTTAAAATAATTTGTTATAAAATTAAGTAACTTTAGGGAAAAATAGGCCATATCACTTTAAACTTATTTTTCTCATTTTATGTGTGTTTATTTTTGAAATGGTTATGAATGGTGTAAGTTATCTTCCTCCTTTTCTTTTAAGACTATTTCATTTACATTCCCATCTGCTGACCATTAATGAAAATGTTGAGGATATTGGACACGCTGGTGATCTATTATATTGAAATGTGGAAGAAGGCTCTACTGGACACATCAGTTGTTTATATATTTTTTCCATCACAGTTTTTCTTTATGGGTACATGCCTTACTCACCTTTTCCTGGTTTGTATTATTTCTTTGAGGGTATACCAGGAATGATTATAACTGTGGAATACGATTGTCTTGTATCTCATTTTGTATATTGTAAGATTTTCTGCTTGAAAGCTATAAAACATTAATAATGTCTACAACAATTTATGAGTACAGTTTTCTCCCATGACTTTATCAGATTGGTAATTAAGCTTCGGTTTATTATATTTTTGTGTTTGACTCATAGCATAGGGTGAGGAAAAGGAAAAGATCTTTGGGGTTGGACTAGTGGCTTCAGGATTTTACACGTGCTGCTGTCTAGTTATATGCCTGAGAAAGTTTCACATAACCTTTCTGAGCTTTCCTTTTCTCATCAGTAAAGTGTGGGATGATGATAACTATCTAGTAGGCTTACTATAGGGCTTCCCTGGTGGCTCAGAGGTTAAAGCGTCTGCCTGCAATGCAGGAGACCAGGGTTCGATCCCTGGGTCAGGGAAGATCTCCTGGAGAAGGAAATGGCAACCCACTCCAGTACTCTTGCCTGGAGAAGCCCATGAACAGAGGAGCCTGGTAGGCTACAGTCCACGGGGTCTCAAAGAGTCGGTACCCGACTGAGCGACTTCACTTTCACAGGCTTATTATAAATAGTAAATGAAACAAGATGCCCAGTGCTTATTATATACTTAATTAATAAACACTTTATGGTTTTTAAAACATTTATTTTTATTTATTTTTGACTGCTCTGGGTCTTGTTGCTGTGTGCAGGCTTTCTCTAGTTACGGCGACCAGGAGCTACTGTTCATGCAGTGCATGGGCTTCTGACTGTAGTGGCTTCTTTTGTTGCAAAGCATGAGCTCCAGGTGCACAAGCTTCAGTAGTTGTGGCATGAGGCTCAGTAGCTGTGGTGCTTGGGCTTAGTTGCCTCACAGCATATGGGATCTTCCTGCACCAGGGATCAAACCCATGTCCCCTGCATTGCATTCTTAAACACTGGACCACCAGGGAAGCCCAGTTTTTATGATTATTAGTTTAATAGGTATATAACATTATGATTATATTTTTACTAGTGAAGTGGCACATTTTTCTATAAAATACCTTCTATTTGTAATATAATATTTGATTATTTTATAAGTAGACTCTCTTTTGTTTCTTTTGACTATCAAGTGGAATCTGAATAGATGTAGCAGTATTTTTTTTTTCAGTTATTCTACATTGTAGGTTTGAAAATCATTTAAATTTATCCCAAATATTTTGGTTTTCAAATAAAATTTCAGCAATTTAAAAGAGTTATTCAAACCCGAAAGCATGCTTGTAATCCATCTTTGTTTCTTGATTATGTAGAAAACTTATCTTAACATTAGTACAAATATATCTTATAGTTCATCATTTGAAAAAATTATTTTGGAAATGATTAATTATATTCTATCTGAGATAGATTTATTGTGTGAAATGAGATATAGAACTAAACAAATTATTGTAACATTAATAATGGTTGTAACAAATGTCTCTCTTATGTGATTTCAGTATATATTAAAAATTTTTTTTATTAAAAATTTTAAGTAGAAGTATAGTTGATTTACAATGTTAGTTTCTAGTATAAAGCAGAGTGATTTCAGATATATATTCTTTTTCATATTCTTTTCTGTTGTGGTTTATTTCAGGATATTGAATATAATTCCCTGTGCTATACAATAGTCCGTATTCTATAAATAGTAGTTTGTACCTGCTAATCCAAGACTTTTCCTCTACTCTCTTTCCCCTTTGGTAACCATAAGTTTGCTTTCTTTGTGGGTCTGTTTCTGTTTTGTAAATAAGTTTATTTGTTATAGTATAGATTCCACATATAAGTAATATCATACGGTGTTTGTCTCTTTCTGATTTATGTCACTTTGTATGACCATACCTGGTCTATCCTTGTTGCTGCAGGTGGCATTATTTCATTCTTTTTCATGGCTTAATAGTATTCCGCACAATGGACTGACCACTACAGCCACACTACATCTCCCTTGTCCATTTACCTGTTGATGGACATTCAGTTTGCTTCCACGTCTTGGCTGTTGTAAGCAATACTGCTGTGAACACTGGGGTATGTGTGTCTTTTTGAAATAGAGTTCTTGTCTTTTCTGGTTATGTGCCCAGGAGTGGGATTGTTGGATCATATGATAGCTCTATTTTTAGTTTTTTAAGGAACCTCAGTATTGTTTTCCATAGTGACTGCACCAATTTATGTCCCACCAGCAGTGTTGGAGGGTTCCCTTTTCTCCACACCCTCTCCAGCATTTGTTATCTGTAGACTTCAATGATGGCTGTTTTGACCACTGTGAGTTGGTACCTCCTTGTAGTTTTGATTTGCATTTCTCTAATAACTAGTTATGTTGAGCATCTTTTCATTTGCCAAGTTGCCATCTGTGTATCTTCATTGGATAAATGTCTATTTAGGTCTTCTACCCATTTTTTGATTGGTTGTTTGTTTGCTTTTGGTTATTGAGTTGTATGAGCTGTTTGTATATTTTGGATATTAAGCCCTTTTGGTTGCATCATTTGTGAATACTTGCTCCCATAGGTTGTGTTTTTATTTTGTTAAATATTTTCGTTGTGAAAAAATTTGCAAGTTTGATTAGATCCCATTCGTTTATTTTTGCTTTTATTTCTATTGCCTTGGGAGACTAACTTAAAACATTGGTACGATTTATGTCAGAGAATATTTTGCCTATGTTTTCTTCTAGGAGTTTTATGGCGTCAAGTCTTATATTTAAGTCTTTAAGCCATTTTGAGTTGTTTATTGTGTATGGTGTTAAGGGTGTGTTCTAACTTCATTGATTTACATGTGGCTGTCCAGCATTTCCAATACCACTTGCTGAACAGACTATTTTTTCTTCATTATATATCCTTACCTCTTTTGTCAAAGATTAATTGCCCATAGGTATCTGGATTTCTTTCTGGACTCTGTATTCTGTTCTTTTGATCTATATGTCTGTTTTGCTGCCAGTACCACACTACTTTGATTACTGTAACTTTGTAGCATTGTCTGGGAGGGTTATGCCTATACTTTTGTTCTTTTTTCTCAGGATTGCTTTGGCAATTCTGGGTCTTTATGGCTCCATACAAATTTTAGGATTTTTTTTTTGTTCTAGTTCTGTGAAAAATGGCATGGGTATTTTGATAGAGATAGTGTTAAATCTATAGAATTCTTTGGGTTATATAGCCATTTTAACAATATTAATTCTTCCAATCCAAGAGCATGGGGTGTTGTTCCATTTTTTGAATCATTTTCAATTTCCTTAAGTGGTGTTTTATAGTTCTCAGCATTATAAGTCATTCATTCCTTGGTCAGATTTATTCCTAAATATTTTATTTTTTCAATGTGACTTTAAAAGGGATTCTTTACTTTCTCTTTTTGATATTTCATTGTTAGCATAAGGAAATACAACAGGTTTCTACATGTTAATCTTGTATCCTGCTACTTTGTTGAATTCATTTATCATTCTAGTGGTTTCTGTGTGGAAACTCTAGGGTTTTCTATATATAGAATGTCATCTGCATATAATGATAATTTTACCTCTTTTCTTCCAATTTTGATGCCTTTTATTGCTTTTTTCTTATTTATTTGTTTATTTATTACTTTCTTATTTATTTATTTATTACTTTTTTCTTGCCGTGGCTAGGACTTTAAATGCTGTGTTGAATAGAAGTGTGAGAGTGGACATCCTTGTCTTGTCCCAGATTTTAGCAAAGAGGCTTTCAACTTTTTACTGTTGAGTATTATGTTGGCTGTGGGTTTGTCATAAATAACTTTTATTATATTGAGATATGTTCCTTCTATACCCTTTGCTGTAAGAGTTTTAAATTATGAGTGGATGTTGAATTTTATCAAATGCTTTTTCTGTATCTACTGAGTCAATCATGTGATTTTTGTCTTTTCTTTTGTTGATGTGGTGTGACAAATTAATTGATTTGTGTATGTTGAACCGTCCTTTTGACCCTGGGATGAATCCAACTTGATCATGGTGTATGGTCTTTTCTATGTGTTGTCGGATTCGGTTTGCTAATGTTTTGTTGAGAATCTTTGCGTCTGTATTCATCAAAGATGCTGGCTTGTAATTTTCTTTTATGGTAGTGTTTTTGTTTAAAATTTTTAGAATGTCTTTATGTCTATTTTAAATGTTCTCTACAGTTTCTCTTATTTCACAGATTTTTATGTTTCTAAAAGCAATAAGATGTTTTTTCCTCCAAAATGAAAGTCTTTTCTCCAATTATGAAAGTTTAAAAAAAACTCTCTAAAAAATTTGTACAAAACATACCCAATTCTTTATTTTCTTTACAATAAACTAGAGTTAGTATTTCAAACATCATGAAATTGTTATAGGGATTAAATCAAATAGTATGTGTCAAGCACTTTAACTACTTTTTAGTAAGAGCTCAATTAATGATAGCTTTAAAATAATAATAATGCTGTGTGTTCATGAAGATACACCCTGAAATCTTTTTGTATTAAAGAATGTTCCATCTTAATTATATGTTTATAGATCAGTTTTGTCTAAATGTTATTTTCTAAATGTGTTTTTGGGACTTCCCTCTTGACTTAGTTGGTAAAGAATCTGCCTGCAATGCAAGAATCTGCCTGTGATGCAGGAGACCCAGGTTCAATTCCTAGGTCTGGAAGATCCCCTGGAGAAGGAAATGACAACCCACTCCAGTATGCTTGCCTGGAGAATCCCATGGACAGAGGAGCCTGGTGGGCTACTTCCATGGGGTTGCAAGAGTTGGACACAACTGAGCGACTAAGCCACCAAATATGTTCTCAGATTATGGGAATACTTTAAGTTCTGATTTGTTGTTTAATCAACAGAACTATCACAGTTTTTTACAGTATGTAGTTTTCCCACCCAAGAGCACCATGTATGTGTGTTTGTGTCTACAAACTTCCATTTGTTCTTGACTTCTTTAATTTTTTTCATTGATAAGGAAAACCTTCAAATATTTTTATACTTGTGATTGGGCCTTGTTTTTATTGCATATATTACAGTTAATTTTAAAGATGGTAAGGAAGTACCTTGATATTTGTACTGAGCTATAGTTTATTACTGATTGATTATCTGCTATTTTAAATCACCTTATTTTAGAAGCAGAATATTTAATAAAAAGATTGGTCTTTTCATTAAAGACATAAAAGACCTTTTTTTAAACTCTTTTTATGTCATCTATTTATTTGCCAAGGAATTCTTTGTGAGTTTATATTTGACTTTTTTGAGCCTGACCTTCATATTTAAAGTAAGGATATTTGTTTATATTGAAAGACTATTAAAAAGAAACATAATACAGTTGTCAAGAATCAGAGGTTTTCTTTAGAGATATTGGGGATTTAAACATGGCTTTAAAGAGAATGATTAAAGGAGGCCCTTAAAGAGAATGATTAACACTGACTTCAGTATTTACCTTTGCTGGGGAGAATTGAGACAAGAAGGGAAGGAGTACATACATAGGTTGATGTAAGTTACTGGCATTATTTTCATTGAGGGTTGAATTATGTTTTATGGATGTTTATTGCAGTACAAATAAGAAGATGAACGAATTGATTAATTTACAAATCAGGCCATGCATGACCCCTTACTGATAATAGGTCATGAATGAAGAATGATAATTAAAGTGATTAAAGCATTTGAAAATTCTGTCTCTACCACTCATTAGTTAATTCAGCAAATTAGCTTCTCTCTCTCTCTCTCTCTCTAAGCCTCAGTTTCCTTATTTGTAAGATTGAGCGATACATTCTTTGTAGGCTGTTGTAAAGATTAAATGAAAGAGGATGTGTTATGTCCATAGCATGGGCTTGTCAGGTAGTAAGAACTCAATATAAGTTAATACCCAGTGGTGTGTTGAAGCCAACCATGCAGAAGCCAGTTTTGTGTGTCTGTTCCCAATTCCCATAGTGACATTGCAGTGATAGCTTAAAATTAGCCACGGCTGGACTGTTTAAAGTCCAGAAATATTACAAATCAAAGAAGGGTGGAGGTTGGGGTAGGGGTGGATAGATATGTTTCAGGAGCTGCAGTGTTAAATGTTTAGCAACAACCACTGGTAACTCCTGTTATTATATAAGTATTTAGAGTTAATAACTAGTATTATTACAGAAAATATGATCTTGATTATAGATTTAAATATGATTTTTCTTACATTAAGAACTTTTATATTTGGTATTTTAGCATATCAATTTAAGTTGAATACTGAATTGTATTAAAATGCCTTATTGTCATCTGCTGCTGCTACTGCTGCTAAGTCGCTTCAGTCATGTCCGACTCTGTGCGAACCCATAGACGGCAGCCCAGCAGGCTCCCCCGTCCCTGGGATTCTCCAGGCAAGAACACTGGAGTGGGTTTCCACTTCCCTCTCCAATGCAGGAAAGTGAAAAGTGAAAGTGAAGTCACTCAGCCATGTCCAACTCTTAGCGACCCCATGGACTGCAGCCTGCCAGGCTGCTCCATCCATGGGATTTTCCAGGCAAGAGTACTGGAGTGGGGTGCCATTGCCTTCTCCGTATTGTGATCTATTGAATTTTTTTTAATCATTCTTTTTCTATTATTTTACTAGCGTTGAATATCTAGGATAACCTATGTGTGGTCAACACCTAGTTTGAAGTATATTTTGCTGAGATGTGCTAGCAGTTTTTTTTTTGGTAAGTCATCTGTAACTTTGTTACTGTCTTTGAGGTTGCACACTAATTTTTTGAAAATCTTATTTTGAGTGAAGTATGTATTCCATTTTAGCTCCTTTAATAAAATGTAATCTTTTGCTGAATATTGGAGTGATAAAATACTTTCGAAATTATCTCTAGTGAATTCATTCATTCACTAATTATTTAGTGATTTTTTTAAAAAAAAGATGATTTAATATTTTGCATTCACTATTATTGATAATTGTTTTACTGCATTTTGTTTTAGTGTTTTCAACTTTTAAATTATTTTCACATGGATTTTCAGTATATGTGGTGAGTAAAATAACCTCCAACATAAATAAGATTTGTATTTATTTTTGCCTCATACTTATTGATTATACCTAATAATGAGCTGAATTTGTATTAGTAAGTAAATTAATTGATATAAATTCAGATAATTATTAGGTATAGTCAATAAAAAGAACTTACTTGAATATTTTCATTTATTTCACTCATAGAATTTATATGAAAATCTTCAATTAATTTTTTTAAAGTATTTTTTATTGAAGTATAGCTGATTTACAGTGTTGTGTTAATTAATGCTATACAACAAAGTGATTCAGTTACACATATACATACATTCTTTTTCCCCCAACAAATCTATTCTTGAAAGTAGAATTTTCTTGTCCTTTTTTTCTCATGCTTGAATGATCAAATTTCACTCTTTCCATGTGGTTATGTAATTTCTGAGCAATCTGAATAATAAAATGAAAAAAATATGTGCTTTATATGCAAAGACTTACCTAACAAACAACTGGTTTGGTTTTCTTAAACAAAGTAATTTAGCTTAAATTCATCAAGTTATTAAGTAAATCAATAAATTTATGTGAGAGAGCCAATATACTAAGAAAATTTCCCAGCTGTTGTTTATCTAAAGTATCCTAGTGTGTTTTCCAAAAAGAAAAAGATTATTCAGCTATTATCTCACCCTCTCCTGGCTGCCAGTATCTTTTTTCATGCTCATTTTCTAGAAATTTGAGTTGTTGGTCAGTCACTTGGTTGTGTCTGACTCTTTGCGACCCCATGAACTGCATGCAGCACGCCAGGCTTCCCTGTCCTTCACCATCTCCTGGGGCTTGCTCAGACTCATGTCCATTGAGTTGGTGATGCCGTCCAACCATCTCCTCCTCTGTCGTCCCCTTTTCCTCCTGCCATCAATCTTTCCTAGCCTCAGAGTCTTTTCTAGTGAGTTGGCTCTTCGCATCAGGTGGCCAAAGTATTGGCGCTTCAGCTTCAGCATCAGTCCTTCCAATGAATAATTCAGGGTTGATTTCCTTTAGGATGGACTGGTTTGATCTCCTTGCTCAAATGCGTGAATTCGGCGCTCAGCCTTCTTTATGGTCTGACTCGCACATCCATATATAACTATTGGAAAAACCATAGCTTTGACTATAACATCTCTGCTTTTTAAGACGCTGTCTAGGTTTGTCATAGCTTTTCTTCCAAGGAGTGAGTGTCTTAATTTCATGGCTGCAGTCACCATCTGCAGTGATTTTTGGAGCCCAAAATCACTGTTTCCATTGTTTCCCCATCTATTTGCCATGAAGTGATGGGACCAGATGCCATGATCTTAGTTTTTTGAATGTTGAGCTTTAAGCCAACTTTTTCACTCTCCTCTTTCACTTTCATCAAGATTCTCTTTAGTTCCTCTTTGCTTTCTGCCATGAGGGTGGTATCATCTGCATATCTGAGGTTATTGATATTTCTCCCAGCAATCTTGATTCCAGCTTGTGCTTCATCCAGCCCGACATTTTGCATGATGTACTCTGCATAGAAGTTAAATAAGCAGGGTGACAATATACAGCCTTGATGTACTTCTTTCCCAATTTTGAACCAGTCTGTTGTTCCATGTCCAGTTCTAACTGTTGCTTCCTGACCTGCATACGATTTCTCAGAAGACTGTTAAGGTGTTCTGGTATTCCCATCTCTTGAAGAATTTTCCACAGTTTATTGTGATCCATACAGTCAAAGGCTTTAGTGTGGTCAACCAGAAGTAGATGTTTTTCTGGAACTCTCTTGCTTTTTTGATGATCCACTGGCTATTGGCAATTTGATCTGGTTCCTCTGCCTTTTCTAAATCCAGCTTGAACATCTGGGAGTTCTCAGTTCATGTTCTGTTGAAGCCTAGCTTGGAGAATTTGAGCATTACTTTGCTAGCACGTGAAAAAGTGCAGTCGTGTGGTAGTTTGAACATTCTTTGGCGTTACCCATCTTTGGATTGGAATGAGAACTGACCTTTTCCAGTCCTATGGCCACTGATGAGTTTTCCAAATTTGCTGGCATATTGAGTACAGCACTTTAACAGCTTCATCTTTTAGGATTTGAAATAGTTTTTTAGGCTACACCTAATAATCTTAGTTTATTTCCCTTTTGGAACTTTATGTTGTGGCTTGCAGCAAACATTGGGCGTCTCTGGCATTTAGGTTGGAGCAAAATAAACCTGTGACCTAATAATCTTAGGTGTAGCTAACCTGAGCTATCTCTAAATATAGAATAAGTGAAGTCACTCAGTTGTGTCCAACTCTTTGCAACCCCATGGACAGTAGCCAACCAGGCTCCTCCATCCATGGGATTTTCCAGGCAAGAGTGGGTTGCCATTTCCTTCTAGGATTTATCTATTCATAGGTATGTAATTTCGACCTGTCTCTCAGTGTTAGAATTTGTTGTTAGTCTCAGTTTCCAAAATCAGAGATTCCAGTTTTGCACCTATGCTGAGAACTAGTAGAATTCTCAATAGCCATTCTAAAACTTGCCTAGTCATCCAAGTAAAACATTTTTTTTGCTGTAGTTGCAGTGGGGTCATTTTTTGTTCCTCAAGCCTATAAAGACTAGTAATTCCTTGGTTTTCAGTTGCTCATGGTTTTCCGATGATGTCTTAATAAGCAAAGTAAAGGAAAAAGAGAAAAAAAAATCAGAGAAGATTTCATTTTAAACATTATGATTAGTAGTTTATTTCCCTTTTGGAACTTTATGTTGTGGCTTGCAGCAAACATTGGGCGTCTCTGGCATTTAGGTTGGAGCAAAATTAACCTGTGACTTTTTATCTTGGGGTCTGATACCTTAAAGTACCTGGATCCAGATCTTCCTTTTTTTATGGACTCCATTTTTCCTTCATCACCAGCTGCTGAGGATGATACAGAAAGGAATATAGCCCATTATTCACACTCCACAGTAGTTTACAATATAGTGAAGAGGCAGACATGTAAACAGATAAATAGCAGTCCCTGAGAAGATGTCATTTGAAAGAGATTTGGATTAATGAAAAGTCTCCCATGTTAATAAAGGAGTTAGAGGTGTTCTAGACAGAACAGTGTGAAGGCCAGGAGTGCCTCTAGGGAATGGTGAGAAGTTCACGAAGTAAAAAGTGTGGAGGGTTTGAAGATGAATATGTGACTGGAAATGAAAAGTGAATGGAGGGTCAGTGTTTGAAGAGTTCTCTGCCAAGTACCAAGCTAAAGTTTTAATAGAGATTTTAAAGCAGGAGATAAGCTTTGTATTTTAGGAAGATAATTTCATGTTAGCATGGAGGGAGGACGATGATGGAGAGATTCAATTAAATTGTGCCAGAATGAGATGTGATAAAAGCTTGAATTAAAGTATTGATAATGATTGAGGGTAGAGACTTAAAAATTCTTTTTTGATGTAGATTGACAATTCGAAGAATAATTCAGAAGGCAAATAGGAATCTATAATAGGTTTTGTAGATTTAGAACACAGTGACCCCGTTAACTTAAGTTTGAGAATAAAGAAGTAGAACAAGTTCACAGGGGAAGGGAATAGACATGTGCTGAGTATTTTCTATATGCTCAGTTTTCCAGCCTCTGGGAACTTTCTATGTATTTATCTGGTTTAATCCTCTGAATAATCTTGTGAGGTAATTATTCTCATTTTAAAAGTAAGGAAGTAGAAGTTCAGAAATTTTAAGTTACTCCCTTAGACTACACAGCTAGTAATGGTGGTTCCAGGTCTCTCTGACTCCAAGCTGCTATTCTCACCTTCCATTTTGCAATCCTCTTTGAGCCTGTGATGTTTGAGTGGTTTGCAAGAATGTGGAAATAGCTGTCCAATGAACACTGAGGAATAAAGGGGCTTGAGTTCCAAAGCAGAGACCAGGTCCCATATGAAGACATATGTGGACATTGACCTCACTGGAGAGGACGCAGTCAATCCTCTGAGTAGTGGAGGTTGGAGTGTGAGGGTAATGAGTGTGTCAAGACTAGTACCCTGACCTTGGCACATCTGGCCATCTAACTCCAGGCTAACCAGAGTCTGTTAGCAGAGCCACTCAACTTTTATGATTATAGACTTGAAGTTAACTCATAGTGGCAAGTTTAACATTCTTTCTTTTGTTCATGCATATAGTATTTATCAATATTTAATAGCTTTATTGAGATATAATCCACATAACATACGAATTCCTCATTTAAAATTACAGCTCAATTGTTTTTTTTTAAATTATGGTAATATATACATACCATAAAGTTTGCCATTTTAAGATTTTAAATATTTATTTTTAAAATCTTAAAATTTGGAGTTCAGTAGAATTAAGTACATTTGCATTGTACACCCATCATCACCGTTGATCTCATAGTAGTTCATCTTCCCAAACTGAAACTCTGTATCCATTAATAAATACCTCCTCATTCTTTTCTCTCCTCAGCCCCTTAACACATACCGCTCTCCTTTCTGTCTCAATGAATTTGACTAGGCATTTCATATAAGTGGAATTACCCGATACTTTCCCTTTTGTACAATTTAGTTGTTTTTAGTTTATTCACAGTGTTTTGCAACGACACTGCTCAATTTTATAACACTGAAAAGAAACCCTGTCCCTATTAGCAGTCACGTTCCAATTTGCCCCTTTCTCCTCCTGCCATAGGTAACCACTAATGTGCTTTGTGTCTATAGATTTGATATCAATGAAATCATTCAATATATGGCTTTTTCTGTAGGCCTCTTTTAGTTAGCATTTTTTCAAGGTTGTGACCCCATGGACTATATACAATCCATGGAATTCTCCAGGCCAGAATACTAGAGTGGGTAGCCTTTCCCTTCTCCAGGGGATCTTCCCAACCAAGGGATCGAACCCAGGTCTCCCGCATTAAGTTTTCCATCTTTTAGTCTAAACATGTAATAGTTTTGCCGTTTTGTGTTTTATGTCTATATGTTTATTTAGTAAATATTTGTATAAGGTACTTATAAGATTTTACTCTTACTTGAATACATGCAGTAATTGGCAGTTTCTTACACCTGTAATAAAAACATAAATGTAAATATGTTTCATTGCCAGGATGATTATCATATTTTCATCTGCCTGAGGCAGTTTTCATTAAATTTCTCATGCTCAATTCCAATATATCTTTGTGAGGGAGCAAAGAGAAGAGTAAGATGAGTAATGACTGAATATATGATTATGAAACCTTATCCATATGAGTATACAGGTTCTTAGTGACTGAGCTTTAGTCAGTAAACCACAGGCATTTTTCCTGTCATTCTCTTGTGAATTTTCTCATCGAGATATCCTTAGTATTTTTTTTCTCTTAGTTTATAATTTCTGGTTTTGAATATGATAATTTATTCATTTGCCTTTACAAAACAGAAATCCTGTGTTGTGCCCATGTTTTTAGACATTGTCACCAAAATGTCACAGTAGTTTGAAACTTAAGGGATACCAGTTCATTTAGAACTTAGCACAGTATATAACCATAACTGTGGTGAAAATAAAGGGTATTTTTGAAAGCTATGTGTGTGGTTTGTTGTTCTGGAGAAGAGTGGTATCTGGTGGTTAGAACATATGAGTTGTTGTCAGCATTTGTGGGTTTATTCTAAGATCCAAGCTTTTTTTTTTTTTAAAGAGATACAGAGTCTGTGCTTGGTATATGTTTGCTGCTGCTGGTGCTAGGTTGCTTCAGTCGTGTCCAACTCTGTGCGACCCCATAGACAGCAGGCCACTAGGCTTCCCCGTCCCTGGGATCTCCAGGCAAGAACACTGGAGTGGTTTGCCATTTCCTTCTCCAATGTATGAAAGTGAAAAGTGAAAGTGAAGTCGCTCAGTCGTGTCCAACTCTAGCAACCCCATGGACTGCAGCCTACCAGGCTCCTCCGTCCATGGGATTTTCCAAGCAAAAGTATTGGAGTGGGGTATATGTTTAGTACAGTGCTTTATATATCCTCCATACATTGTAACTAGTAAAAATTTTATACTATTGACAAAATAATATACAAGAGATTCAGTTCAGTTCAGTTCAGTTGCTCAGTCGTGTCCAACTCTTTGTGACCCCATGAATTGCAGCACGCCAGGCCTCCCTGCCCATCACCAACTCCCAGAGTTCACCCAAACTCATGTCCATCGAGTCGGTGATGCCATCCAGCCATCTCATCCTCTGTTGTCCCCTTCTCCTCCTGCCCCCAATCCCTCCCAGCATCAGAGTCTTTTCCAATGAGTCAACTCTTTGCATCAGGTGGCCAAAATATTGGAGTTTAAGCTTTAGCATCAGTCCTTCCAAAGAACACCCAGGACTAATCTTTAGAATGGACTGGTTGGATCTCCTTGCAGTCCAAGGGACTCTCAAGAGTCTTCTCCAACACCACAGTTCAAAAGCATCAATTCTTCAGTGCTCAGCCTTCTTTACAGTCCAACTCTCACATCCATACATGACTACTGGAAAAACCATAGCCTTGACTAGATGGACCTTTGTTGGCAAAGTAATGTCTCTGCTTTTGAATATGCTATCTAGATTGGTCATAACTTTCCTTCCAAGGAACAAGGGATTAGGTATAGGTAAAACAATGATAGCTGTCATGCATACTTTGTGATTCCATTCTTTAAGCTTTCTTCCAGAAAACCATGTTTAATATTCCTAGGTAGCATTAATAGTATCTTAAGCAACTTATAATGAATATTTTTGATCTAAGTGTTTAGACATTGCTCTCTCCCCAAGGGACTGCTCAGAGCTCTCCCCAAGGGACTGCTCAAATACACATCTATTTCACGGATAACTTGCCAGAATTTCAGAGTAAGAAGCCTGCTTTAAGATTGTATGATGTTTCTAATATGTGAAGAATAGGCACTGACATTCTAGCATTCAAGTTTTGTTTACCTCCATTCTCTTAACAGTATCCTAAGCCAAGAGTTTTAAAAAATATGCCTTCTTATAATATTACTGGTCCTTGAGCTTGATGGAGGTGTTGTGCCCTTAATATAATAAAGATCTCTTTCTAGTTTATTAAAAAGAGACAAATGACATTAAAATGTTTTTCAGTTTAAACATTTTAAATAAATATTTCTTAATATTTTGGTACCTAGAATAGTCTGTAATAACAACAAAATATTTGACTCAAATTTCTGTATTTGATTATTTCATATTTAGTATCAGTGGTTGAGTTCCTTTTCTTCCTGTGATTTAACTTCAGGGTTTGGCCTTTCCCTAATATTTTATGAACACCTGTTGTCCACAGTGAGCAGGTGTTGGTTGCTAGTAGAAGTTGTGATTGTAACTAGTTTATTAATCTTCTCTAGCCTTTATTCCAATTTATTGGATTGACAGTTATGCCTCAGAATTTGCTGTTAGTCCCTAGATTGAAACTGTATATCTTTGAACAATGTTTTTTGGTACCTGTTCTCTGTGGAATTCTAAAATGTATCATTTAGTTCAGCCAAAAGGAACTTAATATTTTATTGTGAATCCCATCTCTTCTGAAGCTGTTCATCACAGTTTTTTTTTTTTTGACCAATGAGGAATATTCATTTAAACAGTATTAATAGAGCTATTTTTGTTAGTTTTAGACGTTTTTCTTTTTCAACATTAGACTACTTTGAATATTAGATCCAAGGAACCTGTTATCCAAGAGTAGGTAGTATTGGAAAAATATCATTTAAAATAAATTGTGAAAAGCAGTTGCCAAAATTTCATAGTAAATAATCCATATGTATGTGTATGGAGGAGGAGCTAGAAGATGGCTGAGAATTTTATTTTGATAAAATAGGAAATCTAAATTTATGAAAATAAACTTTTTATCTTTTCATCAAAATTCAGACTTTAATGGCAATTCTGCACTAATTGTTAAAGAGCTAAATGTAAACTTTTGTTTAGAGTCTTTTTTCTGAACAAAATTGTGTGATAACAAGTTACGATATCCTTTTTTAAATTTTGCTTTCTCTGCATGGTTACTACAGTGTTTTAAAAACAAAATCATTAGAAGAATTTGTTAGTTCTTTCAAGACTCTTTTTAAAATTTATACCTATTTCAATTTATTGGAAAACTAAGCTCTTCTGTTATATCCTGTTGCTACATTGTTCTAATTTAGTAAAACTGTTTTAAAATTAAAATGTAGGACATAAAGCACAAGGAAAAATTATGGAGAAAGAATAAATAATTTGCAATTTTAAAATAAAATGTAAAAGTAGGATGAATTTATGAATACACCAGTATATGAGGAGTGCTGTGTATTTAATATTTAGAACTTATATTGGCTCAGATAGTAAAGAATTTACCTACAACACAGGAGACTCAAGTTCAATCCCTGGGCCAGGGAGATCCCCTGGAGACAGGAATAGCAATCCACTACAATATTCTTGTCTGGGAAATCCCATAGACAGAGGTATCTCAAAGGCTACAGTTCAGGGGATCGGTAAGAGTCAGACACGCTGAGTGACTAACACTTAGTTACTTAAAGAAGTATTATTGATATAAATCTTGTTTGTTCTTGGTGTAAAATTTAGAGAGAGAGAAGTGAAGTTGCTCAGTTGTCTCCGAATCTTTTTGACCCCATGAACTGTAGCCTGCCAGGCTCCTCTCTCCATAGGATTTTCCAGGCAAATATACTGGACGGGGTTGCCATTTCCTTCCCCAGGGGATCTTGCCAACACAGGGATCAAACCCGGGTCTCCTGCTGTCGTCTGTCATCTACGGGGTCGCACAGAATCGGACATGACTAAAGCGACTTAGCAGCATGTTTATATTAACTAGAATAAGTCGAGACTTGATTTTGAGTGAGATTCAATAAACTTTATTAATACCTTTACTTCCTCTGCCAGAAAGGATGACCACTTTTCTCACTGAGAAAAGTGAGAGGATGGCAGGCAGCCTCCTAAGTTATCACTGCAGTATCCTGGGCAGCTTTAGTCTTCATTTGCTGCTGCTGCTGCTAAGTTGCTTCAGTTGTGTCCGACTCTGTGCAACCCCATAGGCAGCAGCCCATCAGGCTCCTCCCACCACCCCCCCCCCAAGTCCCTGGGATTCTCCAGGCAAGGACATTGGAGTGGGTTGCCATTTCCTTCTCCAATGCGAGAAAGTGAAGTCGCTCAGCCGTGTCCGACTCAGCGACCCCATGGACTCCACCCTACCAGGCTCCTCCGTCCACGTGATTTTCCACTCAAGAGTACTGGAGTGGGTTGCCATTGCCTTCTCTGAGTCTTCATTTGGTTAACTGCTAAATGCAGATAATAGTGCAGATGAGTTCTACTCTCCACCCCTGACACATATATTCATATACAGAGAGGTACATGCAGAGGCTACCGTTGGACTACCTAGTTTGGAAAGCTATTTCCATGTAAAGATTTTATGTTCTTCTGCTGTGGTGTTTACTTTTAGCTGTCTCCTCAGTTCAACTGGTCACTCACTCATTGAGCATTATTCGAGCACCAGGATAACTGCCTTATTTCACCCACAGGTTTGTTTCTTGATTTGTTTTTGAGTGTATCCCTTTGCATAGTTTTCTTAGTGGTTGCTCTAGAACAGGGGTTACAACCCCCAGGCCATGCACCAGTACAAGTTCATGGCCTGTTAGGAACCAGCTACACAGCACGAGGTGAGCAGCAAGCAAAACAGAATCCTTCTGCCATCCCATGGTCTGTGGAAAATTGTCTTCCATGAAACCAGCCTCTGGTGCCAACAAAGTCTGGGGACCACTCCTCTAGAAGAGTTACAATATTCATATGTAACATCACAGTTTACTGGTATCACCATTTTGCCACTTTGAGTAAGTGTGGAAATCTTACTTCCATTTAGGCCCCTTCACTTTAAAATATCATTGTCTTGCATATCAGATGGTATCCTAATTTTGTTTCAATTATAAATATTTATAAAACTCATGAGGATAGAATAGTATACATCTTCATATTTCTGTCTTTTCCATTTTTTCTTATTTCTCAGTGCTGTAAAATTATTTCTTTCAACATTTCCTTTCTGTTTGAAGAACCCTCTTTTGCTGCTCTTGAAAGATAGGTATGCTAGTGATTTTCAGTTTTCTTTCATCTGTGAGAAATGAGTTTATTTCCCTTTCAATTCTGAAGGATAGTTTCACCAGATATAGAATTTGCAATTGAGAGTTCTTTACTTTCAGCACTTGAAAAATTTGTCCTACTTCCTTCTGGTCTCTATCGTTTCAGATGGGAAATCCACTGTCATTTTAATTGGTGTTCTCCTATAGATAATAGTAATTTTTCTCTGGGCACTTTCAGTATTTCTTCTTTGTCTTTAGTTTTCAGAAGTTTAATTATGATGTATCTTATCTTGGATTTTTTTTTTTTTTCAATTTATCCTGTTTGGATTCATTTAACCTCTTGAATCTATAGGCTTTTGTCTTCTCCTGTCCTTTGGGAGGTCTTCAGCCATTGTTTCTTCAAATGTTCCTTTATCTCTATTCTTCTGTCCTCACTTGGGACCCTAATGATATGAATGTTAGATCTTTTGATGTAGTCTTACAGGTCTTTATTCCTTTTAAATTATTTTTTCCTATTTTATGTCTGTTGTTTATATTCAGTAAATTATGTTTATCTGTTCTCAAGTTTGCTGATTCCGTCTTCTGTCGTATCCATTCTACTATTGAGCTAGTCTAGTGAGATTTTTTATTTGTTGCTGTATTTTTCAGTTCTGTAACTTCCTTGTGGTTTTTTAAAGAGAATTTTGATTTCTTTGCTGAGATCTTCTCAGCAAAGATTTTCTTAATTTGTTCTAAGAGAATATTTAATTGTTTGCAAAGTATTTTATGATGGCTACTTTAAATTCCTTCTCGGATAATTTCAACATCTGATTCATCTCAATTGATTTTCTTTTTATATTCAAGTTTTAGTATTCCTGTTTTTGGTATGATGGATGACTTGTTTTTCTTAACTGAATCTTGAACATTTGGCTGCTTTATTAGGAGACTCTGGGTCCTATTTATATCTTTTAACCAGCAGTTACCCTATTTAGGTTTACCATGTAGTTATAGGCCTACCATTGAGGGTCACGGTTCCAATGACAATTTAATTTTCAAGTCCTTTGCAGCACTATTTTGATCTGCTTGCTTTATCTGGGCCTTTTACTGGTCCTTGCTAGTGCTAGTTGGGAAGAGTGGAATGAGCTTCCCTAGAATAGGCCATCTGTGCTTCTAGAAGGGAGAAGGAAATCTCCAGGCCATGGGTACAAAGAGACTTTCTGGGCTGGGCTGCTGTGGTGGGATCCTTCTGTCTGGAGGCTAAGGAGAAGATGTCCTAGGTTGAGACCTCCTCCCTATCAGTACCCCCTTGCCAGTGCTGGTGAGCTTGCCTAGTGTCGTTGAAATGAATGAGGCTACCTAGGCCACTTTCTTTTATTAGGTTTGGAGCAAGGTCTGGGTCACCTTCTTTTGTTGAACCTGGGACTGTAAGATGTTCTGTCAATTCAGTGAAAATTAGAATTATCTATTTCACACAACAAAGCCAAAATGGTCCTTCTACTTATCCTTAATTCCACATTCCAGAGATTTGGGAATATCCCATACCAGAGCCTCCTGGAGAAGGCAATGGCAAGCCACTCCAGTACTCTTGCCTAGAAAATCTCATGGACTGAGGAGCTTGGTAGGCTGCAGTCCATGGGGTCACTACTAGTCAGACATGACTGAGCGACTTCACTTTCACGCATTGGAGAAGGAAATGGCAACCCACTCCAGTGTTCTTGCCTGGAGAGTCCCAGGGTCGGGGGAGCCTGGCGGGCTGCTGTCTATGGGGTCGCACAGAATCGGACAAGACTGAAGCGACTTAGCAGCAGCAGCAGCAGCAGCAGCAGCAGCAGCAGCAGAGCCTCCATAGGGCACATCTTGTCCATTAGGAGTTCCTCCATCTCTTCTTCCTGGACCTCCACTTTCCATGATGCCCTGTGCTGTCGTCACTGCAATATGAAAACTAGACTGTCTGTATTTACCAGGTTGGTACCAACTTAGAGCTTAATCTAGTTCCTGTCGTCTTTCTCCTTTTTCTCATGCTACCCCTTTTGGTACATACTTGAACCTTGAAACTAATCTCAGAAGTATTCCAGTTTGAGGACACCTAACAAGTCAGCCTTTCCATTTTCAGAGTCTTGTGGCTACCTTTTGAAGTTCCAGAGTTTATAGTTGTATTTATTAATAACAGGAAACAGCAGGAAGAAATGACACTGTGCCATCTTGTCTAGTCTGAGATTCATTCTAAATCCTTTGTTAGTCACATTTTTGTTTAGAGTGCCTAACCTGTGATTATCTATGTCATTTTTTTGCACTTGTTAAATAATACAAATCTTTTGCATCCTTTCTTGTAAGAACTTTTATTTGGGATCCGAGTTATTTGCCAACATAGCTCTCATCAGCTTTGTGAAGTCCTATCTTTTCTTTTGTGCAAGATTAGCAGTTTGTGCAGTTATTTTGCATTCATAGTGTATTCATTAGTGATTAACAAAGATTTAGGGATGGATACTGTTCAAGTGGATATTGAGTTTTGTAAGGAGTTAGCTAGTAAACATTTTTGTTTTGGGTAAACTTATTTCTCTATAAAAATTTAGAACTGTGAGGACTACAATGAATACTTTATATAAACAAAAACCTTCCTGTATGTTTGTGCCCTTACACTTTATTATTTTGTTATATTAGTTTAGAATTTAGAAAGACTTTAAAAGCCCTTTATTTGTGTCTTTATTGTACACATGAGTAAAATATTAAAGACATATCTAATACTAAGATAACCTTATAATTTATAATCTAAACAGAGAGGCTTTTGAAGATTGAAAGGAGGCATTGTTAGCAGTTACTTTGGGACAACAGGTATAATCTGGGACATGTGGTCATTCCACTGATGACCAAATTGCTAGTAAGTACAAAATCTAGATTAATGAGATTCCAGATCTCCTGACTCTGTGGGTATCGCTTCTATTGCATAGCATTATGATTCTGATTGTGGGCTATAGAGTCAGACTACTTTGTTCATATCCCGACATTACTACTTACTAACAGTGTGCAGTTTATTCAGATTCTCTGTGCCTCAGTTTCTGTATGTGTAATATGGCAGTAATACTTCCAGCCTCACAGGGATGCTATGAGGCTTAAATGAGATTATGCATATAATCTCTTAGTACAGTCAGTGGCTAGTACTTAGTAAGTATTATGTTTGCTGGTGTTATTACTAGCATTATTTTCTAAAATCCTAAGATCAGAAAAAGTAAGGGTTAAGTGAGGTCTAGTAACTTCAGCGTGAAATTAAGAATCAGGAGTTTGGGGTTCTATTTCTGTTTTGTTCCTGACTCACTTGGACTCTTTGGGAAACTGCTTAACCTTTTTGTGTATCAATTTTGCAGTCTAAAGCTAGAAAAATCTTGCCATCTGCTCACTTCTTGAAAGATGGTAAAAACAATTTTTGGAAAATGCTTTTAGATCTGTAGGAGAGAGGTGTTATATAAACTTATAACTTCTATTCATCTCTGCATTGACATTCACTTGCTCATTAAATATGTATACAGTTTTTAATCAGCATAACTAGTAATCCAAAGTTACTATATACGTATAACGTGTGGGTGATGATACTTCTGTTAGAACATTTTCTTTTGTGTTTTCTTCACCGTTTAAAAACAGATTCTCCTTGCCACATTATGTTAGAAATACACACACACACACATATATGTATGTATGAATTGGATGTATGAATTATAGGTAACAACTGAAGAATAATTTCTCATTTTTGTGCTTAGTTTTAATTATAATGTAGACTTGACTCTTTTCAAGGAAATGAAAAAGTATGAAAGTAGGGACAAAAGAATGATTGGTTGATTTATTATAATGACAATAAAATATGGCTATAAAGTGACTTAAGAGAACATTTAGTCTCTTCTCTTACCACAATAGAATTATATTTTAATGAATTTAATTCAGTAAATTATTGATTGTTGGCTACTATGTGCATGGAAAAAGATAAGGGAATTCTTTTCCTCATGTTTACATTCTAATGTGGAAAATTTTAATGTAACTATTTACTTTATTCTTACATTATCATTGTAGGCAGACGCTTTACCCACTGAGCCACCAGGGAAGCTACAATGCGGGAGACCCAGGTTTGGTCCCTGGGTCTGGAAGATCCCCTGGAGAAGGAAATGGCAACCCACTCCAGTACTCGTGCCTGGAAAATCCCATGGACTGAGAAGCCTGGTGGGCTACAATCCATGGGGTCGCAAAGAGTCGGACACGACTGAGCAACTTTCCCTTTCCCTTATATTATCATTAATGATATAACTGATAGTGATTGCACGTAGAGGCAGTATATGAAATGAAATCCTATGTAAGATTTTTGTCTATTTTATATGAGTAAGTTTTAGCTAAGTATTTTTATCAGGTTCAAAGAGTCAGATGGTCAGAACAGAAAAGGTAATAAATTTGCCAAATTTATTTCTCACTGTACCCCAATATCAGTGCTAATTTATATTTTTAAAAATAAAGGTTAAAAGTTTTGTTATTCAAGAGAGTAAAATAATGGAAATTTGTAAAAAATTATTTTAGGTGGCTTTTTGTTCCTTATAATTCACTTCAAGTTTTAGCCTGAATGATTGTCATTTCAAGAGTTATTCTGAGGACTTGAAAGAAATTTAAGATGTGAAAATAAGATTAAGTGAAAAATTATATTCTAAATTCATGAATTATTGCATTATAAATGTAAATTTTGAATAATCAATGTATAGGTTATGAATATTTAAATAGTACACTCACCCTGGGATCTTGCTGTTCGCTTATACTGGAGGAGAATATTAGAATGAGAATATCTTATCCCAGTGAGATGGCGATCTGAACATTGATATTTAAATAAAAAGTAAGCTCTATATTTTAAAGTTTATAGTCACATTAAGATTAAAAAATTAATATTATATTTTATTTTTAAAAGAACTTTTTGATGTGATGTTTAGGAACTGACGATCGTTTCTCTTAGTCTATTCCCATCCATTGCAGATCTCTGAAACACTGTGTAGAAAGAGGAATTAACTAGTCTGTTAATTATTAAGATTAGAACACAAACATTGGCCCAGAAAGCACAAGAAGGAATTTTTAGATAGAAGTTGAAGGCAAAAAGTTTATAATCATATTTAGAAAAATGAACAAATCCCGAGAAATATGAAATCTACCACCTAGTTTGGTAGTCCAGAAACTGAGGGTTCTTCCATAACACTTTGTTTTCCCTTTCTGTCACCAAATCCGGTTCATCGTCAAGTCAGGTGTTTTCTACCACTTACATATTTCTCTAATATGACCTTGCTTTAGTTTCTACCACACAGTGGTCCCAGTCTATCTTTGATCTTGCCTGGATTACCATGATAGTCTTTGTGTTGGTTTCCTAGAGCTGCTGCAACAAATTACTGTAAACTGGGTAGCTTAAACACAGGAGGCTCTGAATCTAGGTGTCAAGGAGAATTTGTTTCAATATTTTTCCTAGCTTCAGCTGACTGTTGGCATTCTTTGGCTTTTAGCTTCATCACTACAATCGCTTTTTCCATCATCACATGGTCTTTTGGTGTGTCTCTTCTGGGTCTTCAAATCTCTTTCTCCTTATGAGGACTTGAGTCCTACTCCAGTACGACATCCTGTCAACTTGACATTTTACTTAAAGTCAGCACAAGGAAGCAAAAGCCGTCTAGATCGGGAAGGAAATATATATCTCTCTTTGAAAATGAAATGTTTAAGTATAATATCTTAAGAAATCCACTAAAATTTTGTTAAATGAGTTCAGCAAGATTGTAGGATCCAAGATAAATAAACAAAAATCAGTGATATTTCCATCTACTTGCATTGAGTAATCCAAAAATGAAATTAACTCCATTCACAATAGCACCAAAAAAAAAAAAAAGAATGAAATACTTAGGAATCAATTTGACAAAAGAAGTGCAGAACTTTTACCCTGAAAATCATCAAAACAGTATTGTAAGAAATTAAGAGAAAAAAAAAAAAATTAAGGAAGACCTCAATAAATCAAAAAAAGTCTCATGTTCATAAATTAAAAGACTTAATATTGTTAAGATGGCAGTACTCCCTAAACTGATCTGTAGATTCAGTGCAATCCCTATCAGAATCCCAGCTGACATCCTTATAGAAATAATAAGCTGAATCTAAAATCTATATGGAATTCTGAGAATCAGAATATGCACAGCAGTCTTGAAAATGAAAAGTGGCAAAGTGGGAGGATTCATACTGCCCAATTTTACAACTTATTACAAAACAACAGTAATCAAGACAGTGTGTTACTAGCTCAGGGACAAACATATATATGTCAATGGAATAGAATTGAAGTCAAGAAAATCATGAGTTTAAGGTCAACTGTTTTTTGACAAGGGTGCTAAGACCATTCAGTGTAGGGGAAGAATAGTATTTTTTTTTTTTTAGTTGAAGCATAATAGCTTTACAGTTTTGTATTGGTTTCTACCGTACAGCAACATGAATCAGCTATAATTGCACATATTCCCTCTTTCTCTGGAGCCTCCCTCCCCCCTCCCATTCCACCCTCTTGCGTTGTCCCAGAGTGCCAGGCTGGGCTTCCTGTGTTACACAGCAACTCCCCACTGGCTGTCTGTTTTACACACGATAGTGCATACGTGTCAGTGCTACTTTCTCAGTTCATCCCCCACTTCCCCTGCTGTGTCCACAGGTCCATTCTCTACTTCTTTATCTCCATTCATTCCTTGCAGAAAGATCCAAAAATGGAATCTGTTTTTCTAGATTCCAAATATGTTTGTGTTGCTGCTGCTGCTGCTAAGTCACTCCAGTCGTGTCCAACTCTGTGCGACCCCATAGACGGCAGCCCACCAGGTTCCCCCGACCCTGGAATTCTCTAGGCAAGAACACTGGAGTGGGTTGCCATTTCCTTCTCCAGTGCATGAAAGTGAAAAGCAAAAGTCAAGTCGCTCAGTCGTGCCCGACTCTTAGCGACCCCATGGACTGCAGCCTACCAGGCTCCTCCGTCCATGAGATTTTCAGGCAAGAGTACTGGAGTGGGGTGCCATGTTTGTGTTAATATACAATATTTGTTTTTGTCTTTCTAACTTACTTCACTCTGTATAACAGATTCTAGGTTCATCTACCTCACTACCACTGACTCAAATTTATTCTTATGGCTGAATAATATTACATTGTATATATGTACCACGTCTTCTTTGTCCATTTATCTGTGATGGACATCTGGGTTGCTTCCATGTCCTGGCTATTCTAAATACTGCTTCAGTGAACATTGGGGTACATGCATCTTTTTGAATTGTGGTTTTCTCAGGGTATACACCCAGTACTGGATTGCTGAGTCATATGTAGTTTTATTCCTAGTTTTTAAAGGAGTCTCCATTGTTATTGTTTAGTCACTAAGTCATGTCTAAGTCTTTTGCAACCCCATGGGTTGTAGCCTGTCAGGCTCCTCTGTCCATGGGATTTCCCAGGCAAGGATCCTGGAGTGGGCTGTCATTTCCTTCTCCAAAGGATCTTCCTGACCCAAGGATTAAACCTGCATCTCCTGCATTGGCAGGCGGATTCTTTACCACTGAGCCACGAGGGAAGCCCATACTGTTCTCCATAGTGTCTGTATCAATTTACATTCCCACCCACAGTGCAGGGAAGAGGGCCCAGCAGCCCACTTCAGTATTCCTGCCTGGAGAATCCCATGGACAGAGGAGCCTGATGAGCTGCAGTCCATAGGGTCGCAAAGTCAGACACGACTGAAGTGACTTAGCATGCACACATGCAACAGTGCAGGAGAGTTCCCTTTCTCCACATCCTCTCCAGCATTTATTGTTTATAGGTTTTTTGGTAATGTCCATTCTGATTGGTGTGAGGTGATATACCTCAGTGTAGTTTTGATTTGCATTTCTCTAATAATGAGTGATGTTGAGCATCTTTAAATGTGTTTATCAGCCATCTATATGTTTTCTTTGGAGAAATGTCTCTTTAGTCTTCTGTCCAATTTTTGATTGAGTTGTTTGTTTTCTGATACTGAGCTATATGAACTGTTTTATATTTTGGAGATGAACCCTTTGTCAGTTGCTTCATTTGCAAATATTTTCTCCCATTCTGAGGGTTGTCTTTTCATCTTGTTTATAGTGTCCTTTGCTCTTCAAAAGCTTTTAAGTTATATAGGTCCCATTTGTTTATTTTTGTTTTTATTACCATTAAGAATAGTATTTTGAACAAAGGAATCTGGGACAACTTGATAGGCTGATACAGAAATTGAAATCAGACCCTTACTTCACACCAAATACATAATTGGACCAAATACCTGCATAAAAGCTAGAACTGTAATACTCTTGGAAAAATTAATATGGAGGTATATCTTTCTGATCTTTTCTTTTAGCAAAGAATTCTGAGAAATGACACAAAAAATATGAGCAACAAAAGGAAATACATAATTTGAACTTAATCGAAAAGTGTTGGTGCATGAAAGGAAACCATTGAGAGAGTGAAAGAAAAAAAGACAACCCCATAGAATAGGAGAAAATATTTGAAAATCAAATATCTGATTTTGGACTTTCATCCAGAATATGTAAAGAACTCTTTACTTTTAAAAAATATAAAAGGCAACCCAATATTAAAAATGGGTAGAGGAATACACTTTTCTCTAAGGTAGATATGCTAAGTAAAAAGCAGATGAAAAGTGAGAAACACCAGTCCAGGGGAAAAAAAAAAAGATGCTAGACATCATTAGTCATCAAGCAAATGGAAATCAAAACAATAATGAGAGAGAAATCAACAAGATAGCAACACAGAGGGTTCTAAATTTCTCTCCTGCATTAGACTCCCTGAATACACACCTATGCACAGAGTGATTCCTTCTGAGAGAAGTCCAAAAACTAGCTGAGTACCAGTTTATATATTAGGCAACTAAAATATATACATACATATATGTGTATATGTGTATGTATGTATATATATATAAACAGGTACGAAAGGCTAAGATACATCCTTGCCATAAATCCCATTTCAGACATAGGACCATATAATTGTGAGGGAAACCTCAACTCCCAGCCCCTCTCTGAGGGTGACAGGGTTTCGATCGCAAAACTAGTGTCCCAACTTTTAATACTGAGGGACTAGCCCCCAAATCACCTAGCTCTGAAAGCCAATAAGGCTTCCACAGGGAGGATAGCAAACAAAGAAATAGTTGCTGACTGGGTGTCCAGCACTCACTGCAATCATTCCCCTGGGGTTCATTCCAAAGGGAATAGGCAGAACCACACCCATCTCCTAGTCTTTCCCTGGAATGGATTTGACAGCATCCTTTGTAAGGATGTTGCTTGAGGGTTAAGCTTCTAATCAGCATGTGTCTAGGTGCTGACTGGTCCTCCTGGGAGACTGACAAAGCCTGTTGGTCCTTCCCCTGTAGTCTCCCACTGACTTGCTGTTAGGAAAAGTTTCCCGTTTCTACTGGGAAAGAGTATATCTTGTCTGTCTGGTATCCCCATTTTCATAATTGCCCCCTGAGTGACGGTCTTGTCGTCTCACCTAGCCCTGATTGCCAGCATGACTTGGCATTCATGGATCCCACAGTGCCGTATTAAGCAAAAAAAGAAAAAAATCCGTTTTCAGATGGGCACCCAAGCATTTCTTGGAGCTGTCCTTCCCTGGCCCCTCCACAGTTGGGGTGAGGGGTTCAGCCAGAAAGTCAGGCAAAAATGTGCTGCTTTCTCAGTTTCTGCCTGGAAGGGATTTGACTTTGCCAGTTGTTTCTGAAGTTTCAACTTCTAGTCAGCTGGTATGCTAACTGAGACACCACTGGGCACCTGATAGATCTGGTGAACACCCCCCTTCCCCACTCCCAGCTCATTCATTCCAACAGTTGAATCAAGTTGCCAGCATCTCATCTAGTACCCCAACCATTAATGGGTACCACCCAAGGGACTGACTCATTAATCAACACTTTGGGAACAGGCTTGGCATTCATGAGTATCCCAGGAGTGAAACTGAGCAGGACTCTGTGGGGCTGCTGGGCATGGCAGCCTTTGATCCTTATTCTTCCAAAACATATTAAGGACTTAAGGATCTGAGTGAGGAAAAGGTAGAGCTGAGCCTTCACTGCAGATGGTGACTGCAGCCATGAAATTAAANTATGCAGAGTACATCATGAGAAATGCTGGACTGGAAGAAACACAAGCTGGAATCAAGATTGCTGGGAGAAATATCAATAATCTCAGATATGCAGATGACACCACCCTTATGACAGAAAGTGAGGAGGAGCTAAAAAGACTCTTGTTGAAAGTGAAAGTGGGGAGTGAAAAAGTTGGCTTAAAGCTCAACATTCAGAAAACGAAGATCATGGCATCTGGCCCCATCACTTCATGGCAAATAGATGGGGAAACAGTAGAAACAGTGTCAGACTTTGTTTTTTTGGGCTCCAAAATCACTGCAGATGGTGACTGCAGCCATGAAATTAAAAGGCGCTTACTCCTTGGAAGAAAAGTTATGACCAAGCTAGATAGTATATTCAAAAGCAGAGACATTACTTTGCCGACTAAGGTCCGTCTAGTCAAGGCTATGGTTTTTCCTGTGGTCATGTATGGATGTGAGAGTTGGACTGTGAAGAAGGCTGAGCTCCAAAGAATTGATGCTTTTGAACTGTGGTGTTGGAGAAGACTCTTGAGAGTCCCTTGGACTGCAAGGAGATCCAACCACTCCATTCTGAGGGAGATCAACCCTGGGATTTCTTTGAAGGAATGATGCTAAAACTGAAGCTCCAGTACTTTGGGCACCTTATGCGAAGAGTTGACTCATTGGAAAACACTCTGATGCTGGGAGGGATTGGGGGCAGGAGGAGAAGGGGACGACCGAGGATGAGATGGCTGGATGGCATCATGGACTCAATGGACGTGAGTCTGAGTGAACTCTGGGAGTTGGTGATGGAAGGGAGGCCTGGCGTATTTCGATTCATGGGGTCGCAAAGAGTCGGACACGACTGCGTGACTGAACTGAACTGAACTGAACTGAACTGTCTAGAAGCCTGGAACTTTCAGTTCAGGCCCTGACCTTGAGGGAAAGAAGCTGGAGAGAATTTAGTTCAATCACTGTGGACCATGATTTAGTCAATTCTGCCTATGTAATGATGCCTTTATAAAAATTCAAAAAGAGGGGTTTCCAAGAGCTTTCATATTGGTGAACCAGAAAGGGTGGGCACACCCCAAACTCCACCGGAACAGAAGCCTCTGGGTTTCAGGACCTTCCCATTTCTTACCCTGTGTATCTCTTCATCAGGCTGTTCATTCATCTCCTTTAATATCCTTGCTTAATAAGCCAGTTATCTAGTAAGTCATTTGGCTTCCTGGATACTGTGAATTGCTACTCTAGCAAATTAATGGAACCCCAAGAGTCATTCAAGGGAATCTCAAATTTAACAATCTGGACTTTTTTTTTTCTTTAAGATTTATTTATTTTTGACTGGCTCTTCATTGCAGTGCTTGGGCTTTTTCTAGTTGGATTGAGCGGCAGCTACTCTTTCTTGCAGTGCTCAGGCTTCTCATTTGTAATGGTTTCTCTTGTTGGGGAGCACAGGTACTAGGCGCTGCAGCTTCAGTAGTTGTGGTACACAGGCTTAGTTGCCCCGAGGCATGTGGGATCTTCCCTGACCAGGGATCGAACTACATTGACAGGCGGATTCTTAACCACTGGACCAGCAGGGAAGCCCAACCTGGACTTTTAATTGACTTCTAAAGTGGGGGCAGTCTCGAGAGACTGAGCCCTTAACCATGGGCTCTAACATGAGAGAGTATCAGAACTGAATTACATTTGTGGAATACCTCATAGTGAGTACCGAGAATGAGAGAGTTACTTGATGTGTCAAAAACCCACACCTCTAGTGTCAAAAGTAAAATAGAAAAGCAGGTTGAGAATAAAGGGAAGATACAGATGAGTGTGTTTTTTCAGTATCCATGTTAGCAAGGATGTAAGAAAATTGGGATTTTTTTTTTTTTCTTGGATACAGTCTCCTGGATACCTTCTTCTGGATCTTTGTACCTCTCTTCTCCAAACTAGATCATTACTTTCTGTTTCCCTGGGCTCTCTCTTCACTATCATCCTGTGAGTTTTTTCCCCTTCTCTTCTGTGTTGACTTACTTGTGTTCTGAATTCCAAGCATTCTCTTTTTATGATTTAGTCCCTCATTTTGATGTAGCAAATGCTCTGGTGGCTTCCTGAGAGAGCATGGAAAATCATGTCTTTATTCCCACTGATATTAGATAGCTTGGCTGACTGTAGAAGTCAGCTGAGAAACATTTTTATCTTCAAGAATTTTAAAAGCATGGGTCATGGCTTCCCTGGTAGCTCAGTGGTAAAGAATTCTCCTGTCACTGCAGGAGACACGGGTTCTATCCCTAATCTGGGAAGATCCCACATGACCTGGAGCAGCTAAAGCTTGTCTACACCAAAACCATTGACCTGAACTCTAGAGCCTGGGAGCCACAACTACTGAAGCCCAGCACAACCAGGAGGCTGTGCCCCACCACAAGTGCGTGCATGCCTGCTCAGTCGTGTCTGACTCTTTGTGACCCCTGAAATGTAGCCCACCAGGCTCCTCTGTCCATGGGATTTTCCTGGCAAGAATATTGGAGTGGGTTGCCATTTCCTCCTCTGGGGGATCTTCCTGGTCCAGAGATCAAACCCAGATCTCCCTCATGGCAGGCAGATTCTTTACTGTCTGACCCACCAGGGAAGCTCATGGAAATCTATAAACTCAGATGTTTTTTATTGTGGTGAGTAATGAAACTGAGTAGGACTCTGTGAGACTATCAGGTAGGAGGCCTCTTTTGTTGGCTCCCTCACCTCTGGTAGGCAAGACTCCAACCTCCATGACCTTCCCTGAGTTCCAAAGGGCAGATTCTAACAACTTGCTAATCAAGGGAGGAGCAGCCAAGAAACAACCCTAGGCAAGACATAAGGGACCAGAGAAGCTCATTAGATTAGGAGACACCTGAGATCCTACACAAACTCTAATCTTGTCAGCAACCGCACCCTTGGGAAGTATTGTTACAAAATTCCTCAATAACCTCTCCAAGTTGGGACACATAGTTTTTAAAGGTAGGAGCCTGCTGTGTCCCCACTTTGTCTGGCAAAGTAATAAAGGTCACCTTTTTTTTTTTTTTTCACTGTACCACGAGACAGTCATGTGAGACCTTATTTCCCCGACCAGAGATTGAACCTGCACTCCCTGCATTAGAAGGTCAGAGTCTTAACTACTGGACCATCAGGGAAGTCCCAAGCAATCCTTTCCTACTTCACCCAAAACTCTGCATCTGATATTTGATTCATCATTAGTGTACAGAGACTGAGCTTTCCGCATTAGTAATTATATATTTTTTTCTATACTGTAGAACAATTGTAATCCCAATTTCCCCATTATCTCAAGTCACCATGCATTTCATTGCATTTTAGTTCAATTCAGTTCAATCATTCAGTCGTGTCCGACTCTTTGCTACCCCACGAATCGCAGCACGCCAGGCCTCCCTGTCCATCACCAACTCCCGGAGTTCACTCAAACTCACGTCAATCGAGCAAGTAATGCCATCTAGCCATCTCATCCTCTGTTGTCCCCTTCTCCTCCTGCCCCCAATCCCTCCCAGCATCAGAGTCTTTTCCAGTGAGTCAACTCTTCGCATGAGATGGCTAAAGTACTGGAGTTTCAGCTTTAGCATCATTCCTTCCAAAGAAATCCCAGGGTTGATCTCCTTTAAGATGGACTGGTTGGATCTCCTTGAAGTCCAAGGGACTCTCAAGAGTCTTCTCCAACACCACAGTTCCAAAGCATCAATTCTTCGGCGCTCAGCTTTCTTCACAGTCCAACTCTCACATCCATACATTACCACATAGCCTTGACTAGACAGACCTTTGTTGCAAAGTAATGTCTCTGCTTTTCAATATACTATCTAGGTTGGTCATAACTTTTCTTCCAAGGAGTAAGCGCCTTTTAATTTCATGGCTGAACCACCATCCACAGTGATTTTGGAGCCCCCCAAAATAAGGTATGACACTGTTTCCACTGTTTCCCCATCTATTTCCCATGAAGTGATGGGACCAGATGCCATGATCTTCATTTTCTGAATGTTGAGCTTTAAGCCAATTTTTTCACTCTCCTCTTTCACTTTCATCAAGAGGCTTTTTAGGTCCTCTTCACTTTCTGCCATAATGGTGGTATCATCTGCATATATGAAGTGATTGATATTTCTCCCAGCAATCTTGATTCCAGCTTGTGCTTCTTCCAGCCCAGCATTTCTCATGATGTAATCTGCCTATAAGTTAAATAAGCAGAGTGACAATATACAGCCTTGACATACTCCTTTTCCTATTTGGAACCAGTCTGTTGTTCCATGTCCAGTTCTAACTGTGGCTTCCTGACCTGCATACAGGTTTCTCAAGAGGCAGGTCAGGTGGTCTGGTATTCCCATCTCTCTCAGAATTTTCCAGTATATTGTGGAAAATTACCTTAAAGTTTCCCTAATCTGTTGATAACCAGGATAACTGTCATAACTAGAGGGAGAATACTTAGAATGAGACTCCCTGGGTTGGGAAGATCCCTGGGTTGGGAAGATCCCTGGAGAAGGAAATGGCAACCCACTCCAGTCTTCTTGCCAGGGAAATCCCATGGACAGAGGAGCCTGGTGGTCTATAGTCCATGGGATAGCAAAGAGTCAGACCTGACTTGGTGCCTATCCCGTTTATCTATTAAAGAGACTTTATCCCAGCCACTCAAATGGTTGGCTAATTTCCTGATTACCATAAAACATGGACAGTGAGTAAGGATTTCTTGATTCAGCCTCATCTAGCTTCACCTGATTTTTGAAAGTTTGCTTGGGCAGAATTTTTGCACCTATAAGAGACCTGCCACCTGTCAAACATTTGCAGTTTTGTTAATAGTTCAAATCTGTAACATTTCCGCAGAAGTGGGTTTCCTTCCTAGGTTTTTCAGTTTCCTTACAGATGTTCTCCATTTCTCAAAGTGTGTTTATGGAACTCTATTTTTACATGACTTTCAAATATGTGTCTTTTAAAAGTTTCCTTCTTAAGAAGCTGGGAAATTCTGCACAGAATCTCTGAAAGGTTCCCAATGTGTGTTTTAAAAACAAATGTCCAAAAAAAACAAATAAATAAAAATGAATGTCCATAATGAATCTTTAAAGGAGTCTAGTATGCCTTGATTAGCATAAGAAAAAAACTTTAACAGGAACTTTTACATATTACTGGGGTGGAGGTGGTCAGGACTGGGTGGGCGGTGGGCAGCTGCTGAATCCTTTGTGGAGTTTCCTCTGTAGTGTGGTGCTTTCTACAGTTACTGCTGCAGCTTTAAGTACCTTAAAGTTTCTGGTATCAACATTTTAGGGAAATGGTAGGCTCAGAACTAAACAGTCTGGGTGGTTTTTTGCGTGGAGGACAGAGGTAGTCTTTTGATATTCATTTTTTGATTTTTGAGCATTTCTGCTCTAAGGTATGGGAGATGAACTCTATTTACAATGCTTTAATTTGGCAGGTTTTCTTCTACTTTCAGTCTGCCTGGAACTGTTTCCATATGATGTAAAAAGCAGGTGTAGTGTCCCATTATTGTGTGGTTTGGAGATTTTTTTATTTGTTTTTTAAAATTAACCATGTCAGCTGGGATTAGACTCCCTAGAATCAATCAGTGGAAAAGTAACATTGAAAAAATGCTTTTGAAAATTCAAATTTCAGACAAAAAGTGCTTAAGAGCTAGTATTTTTTCTAAGTGCTTCTACTTATACCAGAAGCATTAAGGTAATCCAGTGCCAAGTACCATTCTTGAAAAATTCTTTTATATAACCAACCAGTGCTTATTTAATAAAATCAAGTAGATACATATAAATAATTACTGGCAGTAGTGTATAATTATTGGGTTAAAAATAATATTGAAATATGGGACTTTCTGCCAGTTGGGTAATTTTCACTAATTTTTTTTGTTGTTGGTATGTTTTGATTTAAAACCTGGAAATGGAGTAAAATAGGACTATTTAAAATGTGACCCCCCAAAAATCAAGATTTAAATATGTATTTGTACTGAAAAAAACAAAATATAACTACTAAATCTTAGCCATCTTAGGCTTGAAAGAAAAGTTGGTATTTTGTAAATGCTAGGAAAAGAAAATGGCAACCCACTCCAGTGTTCTTGCCTGAAGAATCCCAGCGACGAGGGAGCCTGGTGGGCTGCTGTCTATGGGGTCGCACAGAGTCGGACACGACTGAAGTGACTTAGCAGCAGCAGTCACCACAGAATGCAACTTAGCAACTGTAGGCTTGGAAAGTACTTTTGGGGAGTTTCCTGGTGGTCCATAGTTTGGACTTCACACTTTCATGGCAGGGGGCACAGGTTTCATCCCTGATCAGGAAGCTAAGATAGGGCATGCTAAGGGCCAAAATGTATTTATTTGATGATATATCAAACAATATTCATCATGTGCTTTATGTCAGTGAACAACACTCTGCATTAATATTTCAGTTGCACAACAGGACACCTCTTTCTTTTGCAACCTCCATGTCCAATCACCCCTAGTTTTACATCTTAATTACTCTTGATTACACAAATTTCTTTCTACCACCTTAGCCTACTGCCTATCTTGACCATTCTGCAGTAGAGGGAAGACAGAGTGAGGAGAAATTTCTAGACATCTCAGTTTTGGTTTTTTTTTTTAATTATATATTTAAAATTTTTTATTGGCATATAATTCATTTACAATGTTGTATTACTCTCGGCTATACAGCATGGTGAATCAGTTATACATACACATAAACTCACTCTCTTTTAGATTCTTTTCCTATATAGGTCATTACAGAGTATTGACTAGACTTCCCTGTGTGTTATATAGTAGATCCTTCTTAGTTATCTATTTTACATACAGTAGTATGTATTTGTCAATTCAAATCTCCCAATTTATCCCTCCCCTCATTTCCTCCCTGGCAACCATAAGATTGTTTTCTACATCTGTAACAACTCTATTTCTGTTTTGTAAATAAGTTCATTCACACCATTTTTTTTTTTTTTTTTTGATTCCACATATAAGTGATATACAGCATTTGTCTTTCTCTGTCTGGCTTACTTCACTCAGTACAACCATTTGTAGGTTCAGTTTTTTGCTCTGAGTGACTAAGTAGATAGTGGAGTTATTTTACAGATAAAGAATATTTGCTTTTCAAAACTGAGTTTGATTTTCTTATGCCTATATGAGTGCAGATGTTTTGGTGGGAATTATCTTAGGAGAGAGATAAAAGACGTCAACAAAGAGAGGAACAAAGAAAAGATAGAAGATGTCAACAAAAAGATGATAGTGGAATATAGAGGTGCAGATTAGAATTCTTTTAAAAAATTATAGATATAATTTTATATCATTATAAAGATTATATATATATATATAATGAGTTGAGGAAAAAGCCCACAGATATGACCTAGAGAATACCATCATTTAAGGGACAAGCAGAGGAAAAGGAAGTTCAAAGAAACCAAAGAAGATTAGTCAATGTTAAGTCTGCACTTTCTCTAGCCACCCACTTGTTCTCCAACAGGAAACTGTTAGTTTTTTTTTAAAGCCTGAGTATATTCTTTTAGAGAAGTTTCATGAATGTTTAAGCAAACATCTGATATCCATACCGCAATCTGCTACCATGTTATGATGACACAAAGATAACCCATGAAAAAGCCAAAATGGCAAGGAACTGAGGCCTCCAGCCAGCAGCCATGGGAGGGCGCCATCTTGGAAGCAGGTCCTTCAGCCCCAGTCCATCCTTTAGGTGAGCAGAGCCTCTCTGAAGCCCCTCATATAACTGAAATCCCATGAAACACTCAGGGCAAGAACCACCTTGCTAAGCCATTACCAAATTTCTGACACAGAAACTGTGAGATAATAAATGTGTTTGGAATAAGCTGCTAGGGTTTGGGGCTAGGTGATTTGTAACTAATACAATAAAGAGAAATAGAAGTTTCTGGCTTCAGTTTTCATTTTCCTTAAGCCATAATCATCCAGATTTTTTATTCTTCCTTTTTTAGGTTTTTATTATAGATTATTTTAGGGAGACTTCCCTATAACTCAGACGGTAAAGAATCTGCAGTGCAGGAGACCAGGGTTGGGAAGATCCTCTGGAGAAGGGAATGGCAACCCACTCCAGTATTCTTGCCTGGAGAATCCCATGGACAGAGGAGCCTGGCAGACTACAGTCCATGCTGTTGCAAAGAGTCAGATACTACTGAGTGACTAACACTACTACTGTAGATTTTTTAAAATTTATTTATTTTTAATTAAAGGATAGTTACAATCTTGTGTTGAGAGAAGGGAATGGCAACCCACTCCAGTATTCTTGCCTGGAGAATCCCATGGACAGAGGAGCCTGGCAGACTACAGTCCATGCTGTTGCAAAGAGTCAGATACTACTGAGTGACTAACACTACTACTGTAGATTTTTTAAAATTTATTTATTTTTAATTAAAGGATAGTTACAATCTTGTGTTGGTTTCTGCCATACAGCAACATGGATCAGCCACGGGTATACATATTTCCCCTCCCTCTTGTGCCTCCTTCCCACCTCCCTCCCCATCCCAATTCAGATTTTATAGATGAGTAAATTTAAGGCTCAGACAAGTTAATATATGCATTCTAAGTTACAGTGTTTAAGTGATAGAGCTACGAATATTTTTGATTTTCTGACAAAAACAATGTTCTTTGTACTCTCTCAATAGCCTCTAATAATTACAAATAATTTATCTTTTTATAATTAAGTTTCTGCTGTAGACAGGTCCTCTCAGTCACTAACCTGGGCACTGGTGATATAAAGGTAGATGAGGTAAATTAAGTAGATTCAGTATGAAGCAGAACAGTGAGATGAGGACTTTCCTCGTGATCCAGTAGTTAAGAATCTGTCGTTAAATGCAGGGGACACGGGTTCGGCCCCTGGTTGGGGTACTAAGATCCCACAGGCCACAGCACAACTGAATCCACACAGCAACTAGAGAGCCCCTGCACCACAATGAGGACCCAGCCCAGGCAAAAAAAAAAAAAAAAAAAAAGCTTAACACTAATATTAAAAAACAAAAATGAACTGTGGAATAGTATTATACAGAGATAATTTTTTGATGAGAGTCGTGGATGTGAGAAGGCTCAGAGAAACAGAAAGAAAAAGCATCAGAAATATTTTGGCAAGAGAGAAGTTCAAGTCAGATAGAGAAGGCAGAAATATCATATGACATTCCTTATATGTGAAATCTAAAAAGAAATGATAGAAATGAACTTACTTACAAAATAGAAAGAGACTCCCAGAGTTAGAGAACAAACTTACGGTTCCCTGTACACACGCTATATATAAAATGGATAACCAACAAGAACCTACTGGATAGCAACAGGGAACCCTGTTCAGTGTTTTGTGGCAGGCCGGATGGGTGGGGATTTTAGAGGAGAATGGATACATGTATATGTGTGGCTGAGTCCCTTTGCTGTTCACCTGAAACTATCAAACATTGTTAATTTGCTATACCCCAATACAAATAATACAGAGGATGAGACGGTTGGATGGCATCATCAACTCGATGGACATGAATTTGAGCAGGCTCCGGGAAGGCTCAGGGAAGCCTGGTGTGCTGCAGACCATGATGTTATAAAGAGTCGGACACGACTAAGAGACTGAACTGAACTAAATACAAATAAAGAGTTAAAAAAAATAGAAGTTTAGAGAGTGACAAAATTTATATCTACCTCAGAGATTAGTTAGTCAAGAGTTAAGAGAGATTTATCCTTCTTCTAGAATGGTGATCACAGGCATGCCTTCTAAAAATAGGTAATCATGAATATACTAATTATTTAATGTTATCTCTTTATTTCAAATTTCAGGTCCTTCCCATATTGTTCCATAACTTTATTACATAGTTCTTAGGATGCTTATCATTCACATTTTTATGACTTATCCATACCGACTTCCCAGATCATAAATTTAATAGTCAAATTAGGAAAAATGCTTAAATGGAGAATAAAGTGACAGGAGGGAAGGGACTGGCATGAGGAGCTTGGAGAAATATGTTCAATATATGAAACAAAGCAACAGATGTAATAAATAAAATTTGACTTGGGAATTGCCTGGCAGTCCAGCAGTTAGGCCTCTGAGCTTCCACTCTTCCACTGCAGGGTACATGGATTCAATCCCTGGTTGGAGAACTAAGAACCCACAAACCGAGAAGCCAGGCCAAAAGAAAGTAAAAAAGCCAGAAAAGTGAAAAATCTTGGCTGTCAGCCCCAGAGAACCAAAACAAATGAGTCTTTCCAAAAAATTAATGATTTGCACTATTCTTCCTGTATCATAAAAGGAAATACATCAGTTCATGTGGAAACTGCCTCTATTCTATCTTTGAGAGTTTTTTCCCTCCTAATATCCCATTTTTATAAAAATAAATAAATGCTGTTTTTCATGGCAGTTTTTAAAAATGCATCGACAGTGTTCAAACAGACTTCTGATAGGATGCCACTCGATCTATGCCCCCCAAAGAGACTGCCTTATCCATATGCCAACCCAGGAAGGCAAGCCAGACTGAACTAGTCTGACCCTATTATGGAAAGTGATCCTATGTTGCTTACTGCTTACTGGCACACCCTGCATTCTTTGGGGGGGGTGGGGGGAAGAGCACATTTCTCTTTAGTTTCATTTCTGCCATGGTGTTGCCTGTCTGACCCTGGCCAATTGCAAAAGGTTTCTGTTTCCTAGCGTCCTTGTTATGCAAACACATCATGTGTTCACCATTTCCTCTTCTTCCTTGGCACATGTCTGGACTTGTCTCTTAGCCACCTTTAGAGCTAGGTGGGGCCGCAGGTCTGATCTTTGCTGAGTGACCTTTGCAAAGGTCAGAAGTGACATTTGCCATCTCTAGTCCTTGACTGGAAGAAACAGAAGCTGGAATCAAGATTGCTGGGAGAAATATCAATAATCTCAGATATGCAGATGACACCACCCTTATGGCAGAAAGTGAGGAGGAGCTAAAAAGCCTCTTGTTGAAAGTGAAAGAGGAGAGTGGAAAAGTTGGCTTAAAGCTCAACATTCAGAAAACGAAGATCATGGCATCTGGCCCCATCACTTCATGGGAAATAGATGGGGAAACAGTAGAAACAGTGTCAGACTTTGTTTTTTTGGGCTCCAAAATCACTGCAGATGGTGACTGCAGCCATGAAATTAAAAGGCGCTTACTCCTTGGAAGAAAAGTTATGACCAACCTAGATAGTATATTCAAAAGCAGAGACATTACTTTGCCGACTAAGGTCCGTCTAGTCAAGGCTATGGTTTTTCCTGTGGTCATGTATGGATGTGAGAGTTGGACTGTGAAGAAGGCTGAGCGCAGAAGAATTGATGCTTTTGAATGTGGTGTTGGAGAAGACTCTTGAGAGTCCCTTGGACTGCAAGGAGATCCAACCAGTCCATTCTGAAGGAGATCAACCCTGGGATTTCTTTGGAAGGAATGATGCTAAAACTGAAGCTCCAGTACTTTGGGCACCTTATGCGAAGAGTTGACTCATTGGAAAAGACCCTGATGCTGGGAGGGATTGGGGGCAGGAGGAGAAAGGGACGACCGAGGATGAGATGGCTGGATGGCATCACAGACTCAATGGACGTGAGTCTGAGTGAACTCCGGGAGTTGGTGATGGACAGGGAGGCCTGGCGTACTGCGATTCATGGGGTCGCAAAGAGTCAGACACGACTGCGCGACTGAACTGAACTGAGTCCTTTCACACTGCAAAATGCTTTCTTTCTTTGTGTGGTCCCTGCTCCTCTCCCACCTCCTGTGAGCCAGCTGATGTAGAGAACTCAACAGAGGACTCCAAAGCCACAGGAGACGGTGCAGTCACCAGATGGAAGGAACCGAGGCCCCTGAGTTACTTCAGGGAGAAACAGCATTTACCCAAGTGACATTAGACTGCAAGGTGAAGTCGCTCAGTCATGTCCGACTCTTTGCGACCCCGTGGACTGTAATGTACTAGGCTTCTCTGTCCATGGGATTCTCCAGGCAAAAATACTGGAGTGGATTGCCATTTCCTTCTCCAGGGGATCTTCCCGACCCAGGGATCGAACCTGGATCTCCCGCATTGGAGGCAGATGCTTTAACCTCTGAGCCACCAGGGAAGCCCTTAGACTGCAAAGGGAGTGAGAAATAACCCTTTTCTATGACTTAGTGACTAAACAACAGCAACAATGTGCAGATGCTAGAGTGTCCTCTGTTTCCCTTGAGCATCTTCTGAGAAATCGGCTCCATGTCATTGCCTAGCTTGAAGTCACAGCCAAAGTTCCTACATGTCAAATCCAAGGTGGCCTCTCTTGAGTCTCATTTCCTGGGATTCAGGTCCTTGTATGCCCCACCTCCTCCACCACTGAATCATGGCTAGCCGTGTGATCCAAGAACACTGCAGAAGAAATACTATATGACTCCCAGACTTGGCAATTTCCACCTTGGTAGGAAGCCAGCCACTGTGTCCCAAGGACATTTAAGTAGTGCTGTGGAGATACCTGCTGTTGTTTAGTTGCTAAGTCCTGTCCAACTCCTTTGAAACTCCATGGACTGTAGCCTGGCAGGCTCCTCTGTCTACGGGGTTCTCCAGGCAAGAATATTGGAGTGGGCTGCCATTTCCTTCTCCAGGGGATCTTCCCAACCCAGGGATCGAATCTGCATCTCCTGCACTGGCAGGTGGGTTCTTTACAACAGAGCCACCAGGGAAGCCCATGGAGAGACCTACACGGTGGGAAACTGAGACCCCCCGCCACCTACAGGTGCCCACTTGCAGCCTCGTGTGTGCCCCCTGGGAAGCACATTCTGTGGCCTCAGTCATTTCTAGAGATGAGATGACTGCAATCCTGGCTGACAGCTTGGCTGCAACCTCATGAGATATCCTGAGCCACCAACACACAAGTGACTCCTGAGTACCTGACCCAGAGAAACGGTGACATCATAAATACTCGCTGTTATTTTAAGCCTGCAAAGTAGTGGGGAAATTTGTGATATAGCAGTAGATAATACTATCTGTGATACTGCTGCTTGTGAAAATCTCTATAGGGACTTCCCTGATGGTCTGGTGGGGCAGACTCCATGCTTCCAAAGGAGGGGGTGCAGGTTCAGTCCCTGGTCAGGAAACTAGATTCCATATGCCACGACTCAAAGTTCACATGCCACAGCCAAACATCTCGCATGCTTCGAAGAAGACTCAGCACAGCCAAATAAATAAGTAAGCAAAAATAAAATATTTTCTTTCTAAAGAGAACTTCTATATTCTGTTTTTAAAAATCTTTCCCCCTTGTAAAAGAAAAAAATCTTTCCCCCAGTATTATTGAACATAATTGATATATAACATTGCATAAATTTAAGTGTACAGTGTAATGACTTGATATATGTTGCAAAATGATTACCAAATTAACAAGTGGCCGCCTGATGTGGAGAGCTGACTCATTTGAAAAGACCCTGATGCTGGGAAAGATTGGGGGCAGGAGGAGAAGGGGACGACAGAGGATGAGATGGCTGGATGGCATCACCGACACAATGGACATGGGTTTGGGTGCACTCCGGGAGTTGGTGATGGACAGGGAGGCCTGGTATACTCTGGTTCATGGGGTCACAAAGAGTCGGACACGACTGAGCGACTGAACTGAACTGAACACATCCATCACCTCACGTCGTTACACTTCTTTGTGTGTGATAAGAACTTTTAAGATCTACTCTTAGAAAATCTCAGGTACACAATATAGTACAAACTATAATCATCACGCTATACTTTACCTTCCCTGAATTTATTGGTCTCAAAATTACAGGTTTGCCCAGGAATTCCCTGATGGTTAGAACTCTGTGCTTTCACTGCCGAAGGCCTGGGTTCCATCCCGTGTCAGGGAACTTAGATCCAACAAGCCACTAGGCTCAACGAGAAAAAACCACTATGAAAATTTGTACTCTCTGACAGCTTTCACTTCTGCCCCTGGTAACCATTAACCTGCTCTCTATGAGTTCAGTTTTTCTAGAATCCACATGTCAGTGATTCCACATATAGTAGCTGTCTTTGTCTGATATTGTAAATAGCAAAATGCCTTCAGATTTCATCTATGTTGTTGCAAAGGGCAGGATTTCTTCTTTTTCGTGGCTATGTAACATTCTATTGTGTATATATATACCACAGGATACTACATCTTCTTTATCCACTCATCTGCTGGCGTATACTTAGACTATTTTTGTGCCTTGGCTATTGTAAACAATACCACAAGGAACATGGAAGTGATTTCATTTCCTTCAGGTGTATAAGGATTGATTTGGCCCTTTGGGATCTTTCGTTGTTCCATATAAAATTTAGGATTTTTTAAAAATTTCTGTAAAAATGCCTTTGGAATCTTGATAGGGATTGCATTGAATTTATAGATGGCTTTGTGTAGTAGGGAGGTTTTTTAACAATATTACTCTTCCAATCCATGACCATGGCATATCTTTCCATTTATCTGTGTCTTCTTCAATCTGTTTCTTCAATGCCTTATAGATTTCCGTGTACAGATCTTTCATATCCTTGGTTAAATTAATTCCTAAGTATTTTATTGTTTTTGATGTTATTGTAAATGGAATTGTTTCCTTTAATTCCTTTCCAGATGATTTGCTGTTAGTGTATAGAAATATACAAAAATATCTAAAAATATCTCAATTCTCACGGTGCTTACTCTTTAGTGGGTCATCAGTGCCTATTCATGAAACAGTATGTACACAAGAATTCATTCTATCCATCTCCAAGTCACAGGAAGTTATATCATCCCCGTCGCTAAAAGGATACAGGGTGGAATCATTTGGTAATGACAATTTTGAAGAATAAGTCTGAACATTCTGAGCTGATTCTGACATCTTGAAATCTTTAAGCAGGGAGGGAGACCCTGAAATTAAAAAGTAGGTTAGAATAATAGTTTTCTTAATGCCAGGAACATTTTAAAACATCATTTGGAAGACCACTGAACTCCTTGCAAGAGAATACAAATCAGTCACCTACATCCCTTCAGTAAGATGACACACATCAAAAAGGGAAAGAAGGATATCTGCAATTCAGTGTAACCTGATGATGATGATTAAGTCTAATTATGGAGCCCACCTATATCTTGAGCTTTCCTGGTGGCTCAGTGGTAAAAAATCTGCTGGCCAAGCAGGGAATGCAGGTTTGATCCCTGGGTTCGGAAGATCCCCTGGAGATGGATATGGCAACCCACTCCAGTATTCTTGCCTGGAAAAGCCCACGGACAGAAGAGCATGGCAGGCTACAGTACATGGGATCACAGAAGAGTTGACCATCACCTATATCTTAGATCAGTTTATCCATTCCCTTTCCCCTCTTATTTGCCAAAAAGACATTGTCTTGCTCTCACATTTTAAAAAGATAAGTCAATAACTAAATCTCAATATAAATGGCAAAGTGATGGTGAGAAGAGCACATATTAAAATAATAGGAGAGAACTTTGAAGAAAGATACTTCTTTTTGCATCAGAATCTGTCCATTGCAGTAACTTACTGAAATGATACAGTAGAGTTCCAGTGCATACAAGTTCATCCACAGAGGGGGATATCTTGGCCAGTGAGCTTCTTCCCCATGGGGGTGGTTGACAAAATTCCTCCAGCAGTAATCATACTCTAAGGAGACGCAAATCTTGGTTCATTCAACACATACAACAGAAAGTTGAATTCAACTTAAAAATATACCATATATAAATCCCTCTGGCCTATTTCCTGCTGGAGAAGGTCTAGATTCTTCCAGCATCCCTAAAAAGAAGTGGAGTGGGTGGCCATTCCCTTCTCCAGGGGATCTTCCTGACTCAGGGGTAGAACCTGGGTCTCCTGCTTTGCAGACAGATTCTTTACCTTCTGAGCCAACAGGGAAGTTTCCCAAAAGGAACTCAGCAATTCATTGTAAGATGGTAGAGAGGGGGGCTTTGCTCGCGGCTCAGTGGTCAAGAATCCACTTGCCAATGCAGGAGATATGGTTCAGTCCCTGATCCGAAAGCCACAGCTGTTGAGCCTGCGCTCTAGAGCCCAGGAGGCACAACTACTGAGGCTGAGCACCCTGGAGACCTTGCTCAGCAACAGGAGAAGCCACGACAATGAGAAGCCGAAGCACCGCAAGTGGAGAAGAGCTCACGCAGTGACGAAGACCCAGTACAGCCAGAAATCAATCAATTAATTAATAAAATAAATAAGGAGTGAGGAAAAGAGCCATCTCTTTGAAGCTTTCTTTGCTATGAATTTCAGAAGTGTGCTTTTATTCTACTTTGGGCTTTCACTTCTGAGACTTCCAGTCTAGGATAATCCAGTCTCCTGGCCTAGAAACATACCACCACCACCACAGCCTCTTATAAACACCTAAGATTTTTGGTTTGTTGTTTTCACCTGCGTCTCTCATGACCTGGATAGTCACACCGCTGTGAAACAGGTCTTTGAGTCCTTGACGGTTTTGCGGATCCATGTGATGGAAAGCCGTGCTATGTAAATAACTAGGGTCACATTAGGACGCTGATTCAAAAATTCTCTAATGGCCTTGGAGCATTCCCAGCAGGGACTCCAGGACAAGTACCAGAAGATGGAGCAGCTGATGGATGGGCAAAAATGTCTTTCTGAAGCAACTTTTTCTATAAAATTGCATTCAACATGCTTGGTGGTGTTTTTGGCCGTGTGTCGCCAGACATCCCGGTTGTTGCCCCACTGGATTTCATAGAGCAGACAGGCCTCTTTACAGAATTTTCTGGGGTCAAAGGAGAATTCAAATTCCCAGGGTTCAATTCTTCTCCTGAAATATAAAAAGGACCCCCCTGTGTTGTCATGTCATCATTTGAGGGAAGGCAAAAGGAGAAGAGGGTGGCAGAGGATGAGATGGTTAGATAGCATCATTGAACAATGGACATGAATTTGAGCAAACTCTGGGAGAGAGTGAAGGACAGGGAAGCCTGGCATGCTGTCATCCATGGGGTCGCAAAGAGTCCGACGCGACTTAGCGACTAAACAACAACAGAAATAATTTCTTCTCCTTTTCTATCAGGCAAACCTACAGCATGACATCTCAGGAATTTTTTTTCTGTTCTATATCTCAAAGTTATCTGGGGAAGTCTGTTTGGATTATCAGAGTTTCTCTCACAAACAGGGAAGAGGTTTTTCCCAACTCACGTTCTTGGGTTACCACTCTCTGTACCACTGTTTGGTAGTCTTGAATTCAGATGTAAACCTGTTTCTGTGTCTCTTTTAAAGTTTTCTTACTATATTCTAATCTTATTTATTTTGGCCTCACAGCTTGCAGAATCTTAGTCCCCCCCCACTAGGGATTGAACCGGGGCCCTTGGCAGTGAAAGCACGGAGTCCTAGCCACTGGACTGCCAGGGAAGTCCCTCTGAACTTTCTGTCTCACACTTAGAGGTGACCTGTCCCATTCAATCTTCATTATTCCTCAATGGAATAGTTTTGGGTTTTTTTTTTTTTTTTTTTTTTCTTCAGGTGTGGAATCCTCAATTGCCAACAGGAGAAGGAAGTAATTACCAACTCTGAGAAGAAAGTAATTTAGCCTCGGGATTCTTCCACATTCAATTCTGTGTATACTAATTCCTCATAAGAAAGAAATTAAAATTTCTCATGAGGACATCTTTAGACATAACACTCTCTGTGGGTCAAAGTTATGACTCAGGGAAAATTCAGAATTATGCCAAGGACTCTGCAATATGGTTGAGTCATAAATTTAGTACACTCTCATATTCTCCACTCATTCCTAAAGGATCACTTAATTTATTTTATAGAGTAACCCATCAAGAGATAATATGTTCCCTGACAAATCTCTCTGTTCCAGACTTAGGGATGAGGGCAGTGGGGAGGAAGCTTCGAGAGGGTGAGATGAATGGTGGGAGTAGCATGGAAGCGTATATACTACCATAAGTAAAATACCCAGTGGGAATTTGCTGTATGACTCAGGGAACGCAAACCAGGACACTTTAACAACCTAGAGGAGTGGGATAGGGTGGGAGGCGGGAGGGAGGTTCAAGAGGGAAAGGATACATGTACATCTATGGCTAATTCATGCTGATGTGTGGCAGAAATGAAACCAATATTGTAAAGCAATCATCAATCAATTAAAAATAAATGCAATTTTTAAATAGTTCTAGGGAATTGCCTGGCAGTCCAGTGGTTAGGACTCCACTCTTCCATTGTTGGGGGACCTGGATTCAATCCTTGATTGGGAAACTAAGATCTAAACTATGTTTAGATCTAAGTTTACCAAACTATGTGGCATGGTAAAATGAAAAAAAAGAAAAAAAAAAAAAAAAAAAAACGGTCTAGAAAATGGGCATAGGGTTTTAAATAGGAAGATCAAAGTGACAAACCAGTTTGCTGACGTTTTCACTAATTTCTATGAAAACTTGTGATTTAAAGGGAGAAAAACAATAGTAAGAGAATAACAAAGGAGAGCTGGAAGATAGTTTTTTCAACTGAAACCAAAAGGCATAGGAGGAAAGACACAAGAAGAAATAGTAAGCAAAATAATGGAGTTGCAAAAACAAAGAATGGGAGCATCAGAAAAGAGGAAAGGAACAATAAGGAAATTGTAGTCCTCCCCCTCCTACATGCTCATCTATTCTGAGTTGAATTAAATGTGCACTATGATAGTAGAATTCTTACCTCAACGTGGGATCTCCCGCTGGAGGACCTGTTGATCAAGAGACAATCATGTCAAGTAACACCCATGTACAAATCGAACCACTAAGAAAAAAGGCTCTATTCTTCTAAATCCACAAATCATATCAGAAAATGCACTTGGAAGATTCTCTCTTGGGATTTCCCTGGTGGACCAGTGGTTAAAACTCCCTGCTTGCACTGCAGGGGCAGGGGTGCAACCTCTGCTTTCGAACCTAAGATCCGGCATACTGCACGGTGTGGCCAAAATCAAAAGCCAACACACATAAAAAGGCATCAAATGCCAAGTAAATGTGTCTAAAGCACTGCTTTAGTCATCTCCGTGTTATTCACAGGCTTCCCTGGTGGCTCAGTGGTAAATAATCCGCCTGCTGTTGCAGGAACCTCAGGAGACTCGGGTTTGATCCCTGGGTCTGGAAGATCCCCTGGAGGAGGAAATGGCAACCCACTCTAGTATTCTTGCCTGAGAAATCCCATGGAAAGAAGAGCCTGGTAGGCTACAGTCCACGGGGCTGCAAAAAGTCAGACACAACTGAACACGCATGCATGCTATTCACAAATTGTCCAAATATTTTGTCTTATTTAAAAAAAAATACACAGTAAACTATTAAAAACCATAATGGAAAAGAAAAATCTAAAATAAAAAAAATCAACCTCAATTTCCTTAGCTGGGCACTCAAGACTCTCAACAATGTGTCTTCAAATTTGTTTTTGAGGGTGGGGAGAAGGATAAATTTGGGAGATTGGAATTGACATATACACATTACTATATATAAAATAAATAATAAGGACCTACACTGTAGAGCCCAGGGAACTCTACTCAACACTCTGTAATGACCTATATGGGAAAAAAATCTAAAAGGAGTGCAACATGTATATATATAACTGTTTCACTTTGCTGTACACTTGAAACTAATACAACATTGTAAAGCAACTATAGCCCAATTAAAAAAAAAAAGCAAATTTGCTTTCTAATCACATTGCTGATTGCTTCCAAAAACTCTTCTGTAGCCTAATCAATTCATTCATTATATTCCACATACAGTCTTCGGAAAATTCTCTTAAACTCCTGGTGTCAGTCAAACAGGAATCTCCTTCTCTTTGCCAACCAAAATTCTGGCCTTTCAAGACCAAGTTCAAAACCCACCTCATCAGAAAATCATTTCCTTCTACCACCTGGTGTTCTTCCTTCCCCACGAATTTTTCTAACACTAAGTAAAGTAACCTTAAATAATCCATTAACATGCTCTAGTGCTAGAACTTCAGCTGCTATCTTAAATTTTCATCTAGGAATTGTATTTTTTAACTTAAGTTTTTTTATTATGGTGAAACAAGCATTGCTTTAGTGTCATCTGATCAAAATCATTTACAGTATGAACAGGTAGTATTAATAATCACACCACCACCAATAAGAAGAACTGCTGTTTAAGAATAATATGAAGATATTAATAAATAGGAAAGTTGGAAAATGTTCATGAATGCAAGCATGAACCAGACACATACGCACACACATAAAGGCAAGCACACACAGAGTTTTGGAGTTTTTCAAGAACACGGAGATTTCGGGCCCCCGACCATTTACCTCTGTCAGCAGCCATGGTGCTCTGTCTTTGGACTTTTTCCTCTGGGCTTATATGGTGCTAATTGCTGCTGCCAGCAACCTGCCTGAACATAGTTTCTGCAGGTGTGACCACTGCCACCTGTTTGATCAGAGGATGACTCATTCCTGAATCTCAGGCAGATACTAGGTATCTAGACCGTACAGAGATCAAACTAGTCAGTCCTAAAAGAAACCAACTCTGACTGTTGCTGAAGCTGAAGCTCCAATACTTTGGGCACCTGATGTGAAGAGCCAACTCATTGGAAAAGACTCTGACGCTGGGAAAGGTTGAGGCAAAAGGAAAAGGGGGTGGCAGAGGATGAGATGGTTAGAGAGCATCACCAACTCAATGGACAAACTCTGGGAGATGGTGAAGGACAGGAAAGCCTGGCCTTCTGCAGTCCATGGGGTCACAAAGAGTCGGACACGGCTTAGTGACTGAACAAGAGCAACAGGCTGTACAGATAGATAGCCGATGAAGAGCGCAGTTGGTGGGGGTTGATAAGCAAGCTTATGGTGCAGATAATTAATCTTGTAGCCTAATTCACTGAGAATGAATGTAGGGACAGCTCCCTTTAAAGTTAAAACAAGACTGACACATTGCTGTTTCCTGGAGAGAGGAGAGGAAGAAGAAAGGGAAGAGCAAATTGGCCTGGTTCTATGACCTGAAGGTTTTCATTGGTATGTGGTGATACAGTGAGGCCTGGCCCTTCTGCCATTATTCATTAATTTCTAACTTCCTCTAACTTCCTCTTATTTTTCTCTTCACCCCAGATTCTCTTGGAAAGGGGAGGAGCATTATAGACTCAAAATCAAAAGAACTTTGGTCTCTGAGTCAGGGAATTATAACTGAACAAGTTTCAGGTGATTTCTCTTGCTTCATGAAGCTAAGATTAAGTGTATGGCCCCATCCACTTCCGCTTCCTTATCTGCCTTGAAGAAATGAATACTATACTTCCTATTGCCATTGCCTCCTGTTGCCTGAACTCTGAGTTCAGCTTCTCTGGGTTTGAGCAAACACACTCCCAGAATTGAGGTCACCCTCAAGACCTAAGGGTCCCTCTAGGGCTTCCCTGGTGGCATAGACAGTAAAAAAAATCAGTCTGAAATGTGGGAGACCTGGGTTTGATCCTTGTGTTGGGAAGATCCCCTGGAGAAGGGCATGGCAATCCTCTCCAGTATTCTTGCCTGGAGAATCTCCATGGACAGAGGAGCCTGCCAGGCTCATTGGCTGGCAGAGTCAGACACGACTAAGCAACTAAGCACAACACAGGGTCTCACAACTATAACCCCTGTACTTTAAGTCTCAAATTTATGAACCCTACACCTCAGCTCTAAACATAAGATTTTCTTAATCACAAAATCAAGCTGGAGCTGGACAAGATGAAGCAGATGTTTGGAGCGGCAGGTGATAGTTTTGAAGAAGGGGCAGAAGTGTCACATCATAATTCAAGATCCTTTGTGACCCCCAGGTCCATGGGGTCCCAGAGAGTCGGACTGAACTGATCCCTGGAACGTATACATGTTACCTTACAGTGGCACAGTAAACTTTGCAGACTGACTAAGGTGCAAATCTTGCGGTAAGCTCAACCTGAATTATACAACTGGTCTCAATCTTAAAGACTTTCATTTATTTATTTTTCTGGCTGCACTTCTTGGCATGCAGAACTTCCCTGACCAGAGATTGAACCCACAACCGCTGCAGTGGAAATACAGAATCTTAACCAGTGAACCCCTAGGGAAGTCCAAAGACTTTTATAAAAGGTATGCAGAGGTCTTCCCTGGTGGTTCAGTGGTAATGAATCTGTCTGCCAATGCAGGAGACATGGGTTCCATTCCTGATCCTGGAAGATCCCACATGCCCCTACAACTATTGAAGCCTGTGCTCTAGAGCCAGAGAGCCACAACTACTGAGCACATGGGCCGTAGAGCCTGTGCTACACAACAAAAGAAGCCATCGAAATGAGAAGCCCCTGCCCACAACAACTAGAGAAAAGCTCACACAGCAATGAAGATCCGGCACAGCCAAAAATATAAATAAATAAATACATTCTAAAACAAAAAAAATGTAAGGAACAAGACTGGGTCATTTGTAGAGCTGTGGATGGACCTAGAGTCTATCATACAGAGTGAAGTGAGTCAGAAAAACAGTTGTGTTAGTCGCTCAGTCGTGTCCAACTCTTTGGGAACCTATAAACTCTAGCCTGCTGGGCTCTCTGTGAGATTTCCTAAGCGAGAATACTAGAGTGGGTTGCCATTCCCTTCTTGAGGGGACCTTCCCAACCCAGGGATTGAACCCAGGTCTCCCATGTTGTAGGAGTGTTCTTTACCACCAAGCTACCAGAGAAAAACAGGTATTACATATTAACTCATATATGTGGAATCTAGAAAAATGGTGCAGATGAACATACTTGCAGGGCAGGAATAGAGATGCAGATGCAGAGAATGGACACGTGGATACAGGGAGGAAGGAGATAACGGGATGAACTGGGAGTAGGCTTGAAATAAATATACCAGCATGTGTAACACAGATGGACAGTGAGGACCTGCTGTTACAGCACAGGGCGCTTCGACTGGTGCTCTGGGATGACCTAGAGGCGTGGGATGGGGTGAGGACTGCAGGAGGCCCGAGAGAGGGATGTATGGATACATATAGCTGGTCAGGGATCAAGACCACCCCCAAGAAAAAGAAATGCAAAAATGCAAAATGGCTGTCTGGGGAGGCCTTACAAATAGCTGTGAAAAGAAGAGAAGTAAAAAGCAAAGAAGAAAAGGAAAGATATACCCATTTGAATGCGGAGTTCCAAAGAATAGCAAGGAGAGATAAGAAAGCCTTTCTCAGTGATTAGTGCAAAGAAATAGAGGAAAACAATAGAAGGGGAAAGACTAGAGATCTCTTCAAGAAAATTAGAGATACCAAGGGAATATTTCATGCAAAGATGGGCTCGATAAAGGACAGAAATGGTATGGACCTAACAGAGCAGAAGATATTAAGAAGTGGCAAGAATACACAGAAGTGTACAAAAAAGAGCTTCATGACCCAGATAATCATGATGGTGTGATCACTCACCTAGAGCCAGACATCCTGAAATGTGAAGTCAAGTGGGCCTTAGAAAGCATCACTATGAACAAAGCTAGTGGAGATGATGGAATTCCAGTTGAGCTGTTTCAAATCCTGAAAGATGATGCTGTGAAAGTGCTGCACTCAATATGCCAGCAAATTTGGAAAACTCAGCAGTGGTCACAGGACTGGAAAAGGTCAGTTTTCATTCCAATCCCAAAGAAAGGCAAGGCCAAAGAATGCTCAAACGACCACACCATTGCATTCATCTCACACGCTAGTAAAGTAATGCTCAAATTCTCCAAGCCAGGCTTCAGCAATACATGAATCATGAACTTCCAGGTGTTCAAGCTGGTTTTAGAAAAGGCAGAGGAACCAGAGATCAAATTGCCAACATCCGCTGGATCATGGAAAAAGCAAGAGAGTTCCAGAAAAGCATCTATTTCTGCTTTATTGACTATGCCAAAGCCTTTGTGCAGATCACAATAAACTGTGGAAAATCCTGAAAGAAATGGGAATACCAGACCACCTGACCTGCCTCTTGAGAAATCTGTATGCAGGTCAGGAAGCAACAGTTAGAACTGGACATGGAACTACAGACTGGTTCCAAATNGGATTGGGGGCAGGAGGAGAAGGGGACGACCGAGGATGAGATGGCTGGATGGCATCACAGACTCTATGGACGTGAGTCTGAGTGAACTCCGGGAGTTGGTGATGGACAGGGAGGCCTGGCGTGCTGTGATTCATGGGGTTGCAAAGAGTTGGACACGACTGAGCAACTGAACTGAACTGAACTGAGCCTTCTCCCAAGTCCTGCCTTGATTTCATACTTCAGGCTCTTTCTGTTACACCATGTGATAATATTACTCATGAAAAATACACAATTTAAGGAGTTAAATTATATGTTCTAAAACATATAAGCACTTGATTCTCCAGGTAGTCATTTGCATACTGAACAGATTTGTGGCAGTCTTTTCGTTTCCCTCGTTTCTTGTAGGAACAGACTCCAGCTTCCCTGAGTTCCAAATAGGCAGATTCAAATAGTTGCTAGTCCAAGAAAAGAAGGGATTCAAAGATGAGGAAAGGATAGCCAAGAATCAATGGTACAGCCTTGGGGCAGGGTACTGGTTCTGCCTCAGGATACACATAATGAATAAGTTCTACATAGAATTAAAACCCAACAATTGGAAGATGTCAGCATTTTTCTGACTCCAGAAGACCACCTGAGGCCAGGAACCAGAGAAGCTCATTAGGATTATCTGAGAATAGAGTGGAGGGGTGCAGGCCCTGCACATACCCAATCTTATCAGTAACGCCACCTTTGAACCATTCCTGTAAAACTCTTCACCACATCCTTCGAGTTTGGGACACAATAATTTTTCAGTCTGCCAGCCTGCTGTGTCCCAATTTGGCTGGTAGAGCAGTAAAGACTTCTGCTTTTTATCTTCTACTTCACCCAAAATTATTTCTTAGAGATTTGGTTCAGCATTGGTACACAGAGGCCAAGCTTTTAGCATCAGGACCACATGAAACACAGAGATGGTTCTATTTGAGTGCACAAGCCCTCTAGAAACTACTCCAGCTCTCCACAAAGTAAGCAAAGACACCCAATTCCCAGTTTCTTTCAGATTAGACTTAGATCATTTATTGAATGTCCTGATATTCCCACCTACCCCCTGAAAGATTTCTCTTTAACCTGCACAGGGGAGCTAAACGATTTGTCAATTTGTGGTCCCTGGGAGCCTGTGTGGGCAATTCTCACACCTTAAAGATACTGCTGGGTTTTGACACACCTTCAGTTACTGAGAGTCACTAAGCAAAAAGGTGATTTGGACAATCACAAAGGTTTGAGAGGCTACCAGGAGTTCAGGTGAAGCTGACTGACAGGATTTATCTCTTTACAGAAGACCAGTATGACAAGACTTTGAGGGGTGGCTTGATGGGTGACTGTTTTTTGTGATGTACAAAACCAACACAGAGAATCCAGAAAAATTAGGAAACAGGGGACTATGTTCCAAACAAGGTGATGTGTCTCCTGAATCAGATCTTGAGAGATGGATATAATTGATTAACCAAATCACTCCCTGAGGTCAGGAGAGCATTGCATGAACAAATTAAGAAATTCAACAGAGAGAGAGAAAGTGTTAAAAAAAAAAAAAGACCAAATAGAAGTCACAGAGCTAAAGAATAAAATAACTGAATTGATAAATTTAATAGAATGGTTCATCATCAGACTAAATCAAGCTCTTATAAGAAAGGACCAGCAAACTGGAAGATAGGACGGTGGAAAAAAGAATGAAAAAGACGGAAGACAGCTTAAGGACTTATGGGATGCCATCAAGTGGACATACATGTGCATTATAGTGGTCCCAGAGGAGAGAAGAGAGGATGGGACGGAAAGCTTGTTCAAAGAAGTCATGTTTGAAAACTTCCATAACCCGAGGAAAGAGACATCCAAATCCAGGAAACCAAGAAATTTCAAAGAAGAGGAATCCAGAGAGACCCACACTGAGACATGTTATAATTAAACTGTCAAAAGATAAAGACAAAGGGAAACTCTTAAAAGCATCAAGAGGAAAGCATCATGTTACTTACAAGGGAATCACCATAAGACTTTGAATATATAGTTATATATATAGTTTAACTATATATAGTATATAGTTAAAACATAACTTTTTTGAGATTATGAAAATGTTCTAAAATCAGTGGAGATGGTGCTTACACAGTTCTGTCAATATACTACAAACCATTGAATTATACCTTTTATTATGGGTGGATTTTATTCTATGTGTATTATATTTCAATAAAGCTGTTGCAAAAGAAGAGTCTGTCTTCCCAGGTAAATTACATGGAAGTCTAAAAAGCAATATAATGGTTACGTTTATTTAATAACCATTATATTGCTTTTTAGACTTTAGAGTACAGCCACAAACAGGCTTTTAGTATTTGAGTTCCTGAAATAAAATCTTCTATTTTAGACTTAGTGATCTTACAAATTGCCTGAAACATGATGTTTGTTTTGCCTTCATAGTAGAAGTTAATTTTGTTATTTTAAAAATAAATTTATAAAACGTGTTTTAGCACAGCTAGAAGTTCAAGAAAGATCGATGTTTTTATTGTGTTTATGTTTCTAGTTTTATCTTCCTCTACAGTCTTAACTTTTGTTAACATTGTTAGAGTTCTCATTAAGACTTCTGCTCAGTGTAAATCAAATTGTGACAGTGACATGAAGAATGTCTTTTGCCAGGTAGAAATTTAAACCTGAATATGAAAGATGATAGGATAGTAAACTTCTTAAAGACAGCTGTTCTTTAGAAAATGGATTTAATAGAGAGGTTTCCACTTAGTTTTAGGGAGAGGAGAAATGTAATGGTAGATTCTATAGGATCCTTTTTCTAAATCTTATTCTTAATTAGTTAGAATTATATTTCAATATTTTGAATATTAGAATTTTAAATTTTGTTTAACACTTTTGTTGCCAGATTTTGTAATTGATTACTGGTTTACATGAAGCCTTTTTTTAGAATCTTCCAAAGAAGAAAGAATAAGTTAGCTTACAAATAAAATGATTTTGCTTTATTTTCCCCATAACTCAGTCTTTCTATAGCCTAAATAAGTAGCTTTGCCGAAAGAGCTGGAGCATTTTATAAAAGAAGTGAAGGGTTTCACACATTCCTTCTGTGAAACCTTCTGACTGTCGTTCAGGATGCACTGTACGTTTGAAGCTGTAGGCCTGCTCTCCAGCGTGCACTCTCACTTACATACATTTCAGTGAAGTTGGAAGTTTACCAAGAGCCAATGATGCTTCTTTGCAAACCCACTAGTTTATTCTTATTATTGTAATCACATTAAATTTTAATGCTTTGTAAATTGATGAAATATGAATGCAAAAAGTTGTTTCTGTTAAATTTAATTTTCATATCTTGGAAAGACTAAATAAAGGGAGGTTGTTACAAATAATTGCTCTTAATCTGATGAATCAACTATTTAAAAAACTGGGGGAAAATTTTGGAAGGACTTTGTGTTCCAGTTATTTCATTGGTGTCTTCAAGTTTTCATTAAATAAAGAAAAATCAAATAACTGTAAGCCATAGTTGGTTTATAATGTGTGTGGTTTGTGTAAAAGCACTGTGCAGAACTATGGATCAAGAGACTTAACATTCGAAAAGAAGGCTTGGCTCTATATCAAAAGGTTGGACAATGGGTTTGCATTTATATGTGTGATTTTAAAATATATCAGTACTTTTTTAAGGTATGTAAGTACAACTTTAAAACTTCTTTGTTTAGCTAACAGTGGCTTTCTAAAATTTTAAAAATGATCATATAAAAAAGGCATCTAGTATACTTTGGACCTAGTTTCCTAATGTCATATGTACCATCATTTGTAAGAAGTTTGAAGTCAAGTTGTTGTCCTCTCTGTCCTAAATCATTGATAAGAATATACTATCTTCTGTTCCATTTCTGGATGCCTGTAACTGTTAAATTTAATAATTATTCCCTGTTCTCTTTACCCACAGCACCTATTTCTTCTTTGTGTGTATCACATTGTATTGTTAGTATCTGATTATGTGTCTGTCACAATGGACTCTGTACGTTTCTCCCTAACGTCTAGCACAATGATTTACTTAAAGCAGTACTCAGTTACTTAAGATCATACATTTTTCTAGCCTTTAAAATTGATAGATTTAAATGACATGCATTTTCCTCAAGATGTGTCAAAATGGATGTCTTCATCTTCTACATTTCAGAGTATAAATTTGTACATACATTTTTCTGATGGATTGTTTGACAAATGTGTATGAGAAACTTAAAACCTGTAAACTTTTGATTGAATGATTACATTTCTTACAGCTTATTCTAAGAAACAGAGATACTTACAAACTTTGGCTGTGATATTTGTTGTGAAATTATCTACAAAGTAGGAAGATTGGCAAGAACCTATATTTTCAACATCAGGAAATTCACTCGAATTTTGGTACAATGGTACAGCTAGAGATCTGGTACAGTGAGGCTTCCCAGGTGGATCAATGATAAATAATCCACTTGTTATGCAGCAGACACAGGTTCAAGCCCTTGGGAAGACTCCTCTGGAGAAGGAAATGGCAACCTTCTCCAGTATTCTTACCTGGGAACTCCCATGGACAGAGGAGCTTCGCAGGCTACAATGCATGGGATTGCAAAAGAGTCAGACGTGACTCATGACTTATTGACCAAACAACAACAACAATATGGTACTATAAATACTATGTGAAAAATCATTCTCAAAGACTGATAAAGGACACCAAAGAATGCAAACAGTATGTTATCAGTAAAATATAGCTTATTAAATGTAGCACCGTTTTTCAGTTACCATAATTTTGGATCCTGATTGTGTGTCCATTACACTCGTTCTGTGTCATCAGTACATTAATAAGTATGCCCTCGTGTTTATCTAAGTTATTGTAGGACTGAGAGAGCAACTACATAGTAAACCACTAGAGATTGTATAGGTTCATATGCTTCACCTCTTGATCCAGATAATCTTCATGTGCTTGTTCTTGACGTAGTTATGAAATCATGCATGTTGGTTTTTGGTCTGCCGTGCTAGAGAAGGATTCAGTCTGCGTAACCTCCAGAAGTAACATCCTGGCATTTCTTTCTTCGCTGTGTGCTTCAGTGGACCTTGCTTCTTCCATTTGCTCTGCTGTTTGAGGCTTCTTGCCATTTTTTCCCCACTCGTCCTTGTTTTCTTACCTGGATATGGTGGAAAGTATGAAATTATAGGAGTTATTGAGTAGCTTCTTAGCTACTCATCTCAAACTCTTGACTAGATTTGACATTTTGAAAGCAGAGTTATTAACAGTGAAACTGGTTTTTAATTGATGAAATTAGGTCCTTTTACAATGATAAGATATTTCCATATAAAGAATTACTTTTAGTAGATGCCCGTTTTGATGGAATTGTTTGTGGTTTATTATAGGCAAGATGTGCTTAGTGACATCTTACGATCATGGTCCACGGATAAAGAAATGCACCTATGTGTAAATCTTGACTTGATAAAAATGTATGCCCTCACAAAATTCAGTTTTATGGTTGGAAGGCACAGAACCTATGATCTGGTTCTCTGTTGTAATTATTGCCATTGAGAATTGTACTTTAAACTTTCTTTGGCTTCCAGGTTCTGCCAGTGCCTCTCTAAATTTAATAGGTACCTTCCTGTACCCTTCCTCGTTAATTGCAGTGTGAGCACTGATAACTAGGTGAATTGGTTACTTTTGGAGACCTTAAGGCAGCAGTCCCTACCCTTTTTGGGACCAGAGACCCATTTCATGGAAGACAGTTTTTCCATGGGTGAGGTCGGGGGGATGGTTTCAGGATGATTCAAGTGCATTTATTGTGCACTTTATTTCCATTGTTACTTCAGCTCACACAGCTCTGCCTCTGGCCATCAGGCACTAGATCCCAGAGGCTGGGGACTCCTGCACTAAGGGACTGATATAAAGCTCACAATGGCTTTCTGAAGTTAAAAAAAAAATTAGATTTTATATCTCTCTTCTGTATTTTGAGGATCATGTAGCTGACCCTTCACGTACGTCATTCTTCATATTACTTTTACTAAAAAGAGTTTTAAGAATGGTTAAAGAAATCACTGGTATACATAATTATTTTCTTCCCCAAGATTCTGAATTTTCTAAGGATTAAAACACTGTATGTAATATACATCTTTAAAAGTACCAAGCAATGTATAAGCTCCCTAAAATAAACTCATTATTGAATAACTTGAATAAGATAAGTAGGCATCTAATACAACCTTCACTGAAAGGAGTTTATCATCAGTGATGTTATTTAAAAAAAAAAATACAAAACTGGCTAAACAGAAAGTCTCTTTCTTTGCCTTCTCTTGGCATTGTAATGGTTCAAATGTGAGGTGGTATAATGGAGAAAAACCACATGGTGTGGCGTTCCATTTGAAGCTGTAAGCTTGGAATGCCCTGCTGCCGCCATTCTACTCAGATAGCTCTTGGGAACTCTAACGGCGATCTCTGTGAGTTCAATTTTCCTTGTCTGCGTCTAGACTGCATTTAGAGAAATACTTGCTTAAAATATTTATCCTCTAAATAGAAAAATAACTCTGGAACCGTTCAGAACTCAATGGCACATGCAATAAATGGGAAACATTTCACAAAGCTGATGTAAGGATAATATACATTTTGAGGTCTCACTCTGAATAAATAGATATTAGAGAAGAGCTTAGGTTTAGACCTTTTATAACAATTCATCCCTATATGACCACCTTTTAAAATAGTCCTTTATAAAAGATTATAAACTTGTTTGACTTTTAACAATAATATAGTTAATTACAATCACCTCACACTTAGCCAGTGTTTCTATGTTGCAGTAGTTACTTTAGTTAGAATAAGTAAATTTGTATACTAAAGTCATATGTGTGAGTTAAGGCTAATGTTAAGTAAGGGAAAACAACTTTTCCAGGAAAGGCACACAAGGAAGAAGTGATTTTTCTGTTACTGAAAGAGTATTCCGTAACACAGAGGAACATTACTGTAGGGATCAATCACAAGTGTCTATGTGCAGTGCATTTTAAAAATCTGTAATGTGGTTTCATTAAAGATACTGTAGGCTGGCTGTTTGAGACTCTTTCTATTAATAGGGCTATGGAAATTCTTAATCCTCTTTTTTGTTGTCATGATGAAAATATAAAACTGAATAGTTGAATGATTGAGGAATGTTCTTGAGAATATTATTTGGAGTAATTATTGGGGCAAAATCAGTGCCTTTTCTCTGCTGGAAACAGCGACTAAAAAGAAAGTGGGCAGGCTCCTGGTATTGTTATGAAGGTCGTGCTCCTGGACTCTGTATAACTGCAGGGTATTTAAAGTTCCTGGTATCCTTGGAAACACAGACTGTTTGTGATACCAATTGGTGCTTGTGTTTCAATGACGTCACACAATTTACAGATCCACACAATGGATCTCTTGTTGATGGCCCTACAGAGGAGTTTAGATAGTTTTGGAAAAGCACCTGAAGAGAGAGACAACGTTTTCTCTCAGGCTTTAATTCTAAGAACTGATGACAGCTTTACTATCCATCCCTTAATCTTTTGAGTTTGGATTCAACTTTTTCAAAAAAGAAAAGAATATCACCTGCTAAACTTCTCTTTGTTTTACATTCTTGCGATCGCTTTGGAGAAGTACGTACACATTTTTGTATTAATTGAAACATGTAGAGAAACAGATGAGGATTAATTGCTCTTCTCAGGGTTAGCCGTCAGCTGTGCAGTGGTAAGAGGCTTGTAGAGCTGAGTGTTTGAACTAATTGGTTAGATTAAAACAGTGCCATTAAAAATTTTTTTTTTTTCCTTTTTCTTTCTCTCTGTCTGTCTCTCAATCTGGGACATAGTTGGTAGATTGACTTAAGTGATGTGCATTAAATTGACCAAACCAGTCTTAAAAAAAAAAAGAAAAAAAGAAGGCTTGTTTCTTCTCTTAAATTCACTTCTGTTTATAATTGTTTTTATGGCCAAATGGCTATAGGCTTACTGGCTCCTCCTTTGCAAGGTTTGCATCAAGAATGATGTGTAGATTCATAGCACAACAATCTACCTAAATGTGTCGGGTGGTAACAGATGGAAATTTCCTTTTCTTAGAGCAAACCTCTATAGTTTGGTTTTTCCTCCAGATATTTCCAAATATTTATTTGGATAAATTCCAAAAATTTATTTATATATATCCTATAATCCTGAAGATCATTCACAGTTTAAATTGTCTTCCCCCTCATTTTATTTCAATATTTTTAGCAACAGTAGTTTTGAATTGGATTATGAAACAAGTCCATTGTGTCAGACATGTGATATAAAAAGGAAAAACAAGAGCTAAACATTTACTGGAGTCTTAAAATATGCCAGACACTGTCTACATGCTTAACATTTCTTACTTAATCCTCACCACATCTGTGTGAGGTTACCATATTATTCCCATTTTAAAAATGAGAAAACTGAGGGCCTGAGAGGTGAGGTATGTTCACTAGAGTCTCACAGCTGGTAAGCCATGGGATTTCTTATCAGTCAGGCTTACTCAGAATCTGTAAACCACTCAACCTATATGCCTCTCAATAACAGCAATAGTGTTGTCGTTGTTTAGTCGCTGAGTCATGTTCGAATCTTTTGCTACACCGTGGAATGTAGCCCACCTGACTCCTCTGTCTGTGGGATATAATCAGAGCTAGTAGTTATTGAGCCAGAATTTCTTCTTTTAACCGGAAATTGAGAAACTGTTCTCTGCTTATTCTAGTGTGCTAACTTGGTCAAATAACCTGAGTTAGGAACATGGGTCTTGTCACGATGCTGAGCCTCACTGCCAAATTTCTGGCTTTGGTAGTCTCTTCTCTCAGACCTTTGTAAACAGTTCATGTGTCCTGAAGTCAGGGTTGAGTTTTGATAAGCAGCTCTAGATAAGAATCCTAACCAAGGTGAGTATGTCCAAGGCACTAACAGTATCACTTTCCTGTATATTGAACTGCTGTATTCCTTACCGGCAGTTCAGTTCACTAACTCAGTCGTGTCCGACTCTTTGCGACCCCATGAACTGCAGCACGCCAGGCCTGCCTGTCCATCACCAACTTCTGGAGTTCACCCAAACCCACGTCCATTGAGTCCGTGATGCCATCCAACCATCTCATCCTCTGTCGTACCCTTCTCCTCCTGCCCCCAATCCCTCCCAGCATCAGGGTCTTTTCAAATGAGTCAGCTCTTTGCATCAGGTGGCCAAAGTATTAGAGTTTCAGCTTCAAAATCAGTCCTACCAAAGAACACCCAGGACTGATCTCCTTTACGATGGACTGGTTGGATCTCCTTACAGTCCAAGGGACTCTCAAGAGTCTTCTCCAACACCACAGTTCAAAAGCATCAATTCTTCGGCGCTCAGCTTTCTTCACAGTCCAACTCTCACATCCGTACATGACTACTGGAAAAACCATAACCTTGACTAGATGGACCTTTGTTGACAAAGTGATGTCTCTGCTTTTTAATATGCTGTCTAAGTTGGTCATAACTTTCCTTCCAAGGAGTAAGCGTCTTTTAATTTCATGGCTGCAGTCACCATCTGCAGTGATTTTGGAGCCCCAAAAATAAAGTCTGACACTGTTTCCACTGTTTCCCCGTCTATTTCCCATGAAGTGATGGGACCGGATGCCATGACCTTCGTTTTCTAAATGTTGAGCTTTAGGCCAACTTTTTTACTCTCCTTTTTCACTTTCATCAAGAGGCTCTTTAGTTCTTCTTCACTTTCTGCCATAAGGGTGGTGTCATCTGCATATCTGAGGTGATTGATATTTCTCCTGGCAATCTTGATTCCAGCTTGTGCTTCTTCCAGCCCAACGTTTCTCATGATGTACTCTGCATAGAAGTTAAATAAGCAGGGTGACAATATACAGCCTTGACGTACTCCTTTTCCTATTTGGAACCAGTCTGTTCCATGTCCAGTTCTAACTATTGCTTCCTGATTGGAGCCCCAAAAATAAAGTCTGACACTGTTTCCACTGTTTCCCCGTCTATTTCCCATGAAGTGATGGGACCGGATGCCATGACCTTCGTTTTCTAAATGTTGAGCTTTAGGCCAACTTTTTTACTCTCCTTTTTCACTTTCATCAAGAGGCTCTTTAGTTCTTCTTCACTTTCTGCCATAAGGGTGGTGTCATCTGCATATCTGAGGTGATTGATATTTCTCCTGGCAATCTTGATTCCAGCTTGTGCTTCTTCCAGCCCAACGTTTCTCATGATGTACTTGCATAGAAGTTAAATAAGCAGGGTGACAATATACAGCCTTGACGTACTCCTTTTCCTATTTGGAACCAGTCTGTTCCATGTCCAGTTCTAACTATTGCTTCCTGACCTTCATACAGGTTTCTCAAGAGGCAGGACAGGTGGTCTGGTATTCTCATCTCTTTCAGAATTTTCCACAATTTATTGTGATCCACACAGTCAAAGGCTTTGGCATAGTCAATAAAGCAGAAATAGATGCTTTTCTGGAACTCTCTTGCTTTTTTGATGATCCAGCGGATGTTGGCAATTCGATCACTTGTTCCTCTGCCTTTTCTAAAACAAGCTTGAACTTTACCCTTATCTTTGGGGGAAATTAAAACCTTAGAGAGTCATATAAAGAGTGTTAAGTTTCAACTCAATATTCTAAATGCTATGTATTTATACAGACACACACATATATATATGCAAATGCATTTAAAGCCTTATAGGCAGCGTTTCATTTTTGATTCCTAGGGTCTCTAAGTAGACTTGAACTAGTTAAAAATAGGTGGTTCTCTAGTAACAGGTGGTTCTCTAACTATTAATAGAGACAGTTAAGCATCTGTGGACTCAAAGTTAGCATTTCTATGCCACCCACACTCCGTACCATGATAGAGAAGTTCAATTATGGATGTATTGATGTGTTTTGTTTCTTGTCCATCAGCTTGATATTGATCAACTTAAGTTTAGAACTTGTCATCAATCATTTTCTACTTTGGTGCACCTAGCTACATATTTTTTAGTTGAACAAAATTACTTTAAAATTTAATCTTTTTTAAATTAATTTTTTAGAGTTAAAATTTAATGTAAAATCAAAGTAGTAGATGGACATAGTTACAAGTGTGTCCTATAAGGACTGAACTCAAAATAGCAAGTTACCTTGCATGCCCATTGCTGCAGTTAGTTTCTGTACCATGCAGGCATCTACTTGCAGCTCCTTTAGACGTTTCCTACTACTTGCCTTCAGATTTTATAAAAATTCATGCATTCACACATACTCATATGAAATATAAATAGACTTAACATAGTTTCAAATACTATTTGGAGCTATCTTCTACTATTAATGTATTTTTAAAAAATATTTCTACACACACACACACACAGCTAAATTTATGTTTCATGTGAGCTAGATTTGTTTAAAATGAGACCATATAGTAATTTCCTCCACCTTTTTAATGCCCAAGTGATTAACAATAATACTAACAAGCTTTCATTGTGTGCTTAGTAGGTGTGAGGCACTTTGTGAAGCCCTTGATGTGTGTTACCTCATTTGAATCTCACAAAAATCTTTAAGGGACTAGTTCTGTCATCCTTACTTTCAGTTCAGTTCAGTTCAGTCGCTCAGTCGTGTCCGACTCTTTGCGACCCCATGAATCGCAGCACGCCAGGCCTCCCTGTCCATCACCAACTCCCGGAGTTCACTCAGACTCACGTCCATTGAGTCCGTGGTGCCATCCAGCCATCTCATCCTTGGTCGTCCCCTTCTCCTCCTGCCCCCAATCCCTCCCAGCATCAGAGTCTTTTCCAATGAGTCAACTCTTCGCATGAGGTGGCCAAAGTACTGGAGCTTCAGCTTCAGCATCATTCCTTCCAAAGAAATCCCAGGGTTGATCTCCTTCAGAATGGACTGGTTGGATCTCCTTGCAGTCCAAGGGACTCTCAAGAGTCTTCTCCAACACCACAGTTCAAAAGCATCAATTCTTCGGCGCTCAGCCTTCTTCACAGTCCAACTCTCACATCCATACATGACCACAGGAAAAACCATAGCCTTGACTAGATGGACCTTAGTCGGCAAAGTAATGTCTCTGCTTTTGAATATACTATCTAGGTTGGTCATAACTTTTCTTCCAAGGAGTAAGCGTCTTTTAATTTCATGGCTGCAGTCACCATCTGCAGTGATTTTGGAGCCCCCCCAAAATAAAGTCTGACACTGTTTCTACTGTTTCCTCATCTATTTCCCATGAAGTGATGGGACCAGATGCCATGATCTTCATTTTCTGAATGTTGAGCTTTAAGCCAACTTTTTCATCTCCTCTAAAGATGAAGAAATTGAGGTTTACTTAGGTTGAGATTGAGTAATTTGTCTAAGGCTGCACAACTAACAAACAGAAGAACCAGAATCTTTTTAAAGATAATTTTTATTGGAATATAATGTACACAGAAATGCACAATCCTATAGCTTAATGTATAGTTCGATGAATTTGCATAAAGGCCACATACCTGAGTAACTGCTGAAGAAACAGAACATTATTAGTGTTCCGGGAGTTCACGTGTATCCTTTTTCAGTTACTGTATATCCAAAGAGTAACTAGGATGCTGACTTTAATATTGTAGGTGAATTTTACATTTTTGAACTTTCTATAAGGTGTTATCCATCTTTTATGTCTGAATTCTCTTGCTCAGTATTTGTAAGCTTTATATATGGTGTTACATGTAGTTGTTCTTTCTCACTGGTATATAATATTCCATTTAAAAATTATCACAATTCATCCATTCTATTTGTAGACATTTTGGACTGTTTTTAGTTTTTACTTTTACAAATAGTGCTGTCATGTGCATCCTTACACGTGTCTTTGGTGAATATGTGTCCACATGTCTGTTGGGTATATATCTGGGAATAGAATTTCTAGGTATTTTTATGTTCTGTTTTAGTAAATGTTGTCAGTTTTCCAAAGTGGTTGTACCAATTCACACTCCCTCCTGTGGTTACTTTACATCCTACTAACAGTTATGTAATCATTATAGCTATTCTGGTGGGTATATAGTAGTATCTCACTGTGGTTTTAATTTACACTCCCCTGATCAGTAAAGCTGGGTAACTTTTTACCTGTTAAGTGGACATTTTGATGCTCTTCTTTATGAAGTTGTAATCATGTCTTTTGCCCATTTTCACTTGGGTTGTCTGCTCATTTCTTAACAAAATCTATTGGCTTTCCTTACCTCTGTCCCTTTTATCTGAAGCATAAACTTCTGACTCTTCTAGCTTTTTATTCTGGCATTTGGTGGTGGTGGTGGTTTAGTTGCTAAGTCGTGTCCGAATCTTGAGACCCATGGACTGTAGCCTGCCAGGCTTCTCTGACCATAGGATTCTCCAAGCAAGAATACTGGAGAGGGTTGCCATTTCCTTCTCCAGTTCTGACATTTACATCTCTTTTATTTCTAAGCATTATGTGTATACTACTGTTTCTTTATTCATTAGTTTTATAGCTTTCTGTTGATTTTCTATAATGGTAGGTGAGAATTTAGCTGCCATATAAAATCATCCCAACTTCCTTATCATACTTCAGTTCGGTTCAGTCACTCAGTTGTGTCTGACTCTTTGCAACCCCGTGAAGCAACCACAGCACGCTAGGCCTCCCTGTTCATCACCAGTTTCCGGAGTTTACCCAAACTCATGTCCATTGAGTCAGCGATGCCATCAAACCATCTCATCCTCTGTCATCCCCTTCTCTTGCCCTCAATCTTTCCCAGCATCAAGGTCTTTTCCAATGAGTCAGATCTTCACATTAGGTGGCCAAAGTATTGGAGTTTCAGCTTCAACATCAGTCCTTCCAATGAACACCCAGGACTGATTACTCTTAGGATAGACTGGTCAGATCGTCTTGCAGTCCAAGGGACTCTCAAGAGTCTTCTCCAACACCCCAGTTTAAAAGCATCAATTCTTTGACACTCAGCTTTCTTTATAGTCCAACTCTCACATCCATACATGACTACTGGAAAAACCATAGCCTTGACTAGATGGGCCTTTGTTGACAAAGTAATGTTTCTGCTTTTTAATATGCTGTCTAGGTTGGTCATAACTTTCCTTCCAATGAGTAAGCATCTTTTAATTTCATGGCTGCAGTCACCATCTGCAGTGATTTTGGAGCCCCCAAAATAAAGTCAGCCACTGTTTCCACTGTTTCCCCATCTATTTGACATCATACTTATGTATATTTTAAGACCACTATTCAATATTCCTTTCTCTTTTCCATCCATCTCTTTGTCTTTTTGTTCTACATTCTGGGATTATTTTCTGAACTTTATCTTCCACTTGTATTATTGAGTTTTATTTTACATTTTTTCCTATGATTTTTTTAATATACAAAAGCTGTTTTAGTTCTATGAGTATTGTTTTTATGAAAATTATCCTGTTTTTGTCTCACAGATGCCATTTTCTTCTCATATCTCTTTGAGATAATGATGGCTGTTTGTTTTTTTCCCCTCCTACATCACTTATGTCTCCTTCAGGTTGTCTTTTTTCTGTATTGACCTCTATTTTCTCATGTCAACAGCTTTCCTCTGATCTCTGGTAATCTTTGTTTGTCTGCTCCAGATTAAGAATGGGATATAAGAAAATTGCCTGGAAGATCTCAGTATGAGATTGGGCCTTGTCCACTGAGGGCTTTACTGTAAGGTGATCTGGGTGGGCTTTTGGCTGGGAGAGCTCCTTTGTTTAGTATCTCTGATTCTTTTCTCTTGAGCTGATCTGATTCCCAAAGAGTGCTTTTGTAATTGTCTGCCTGGTAAGTAAAAGTCTGTCTGCCAATTATGACAGACAGATGGACCAGGTGAAGAGAACTTTGAAGGAAACATTTCCTAGCATTCCTTTTTTGTTTTCAGCACGCTTTTCTCACCTATGACTCATCCTTTAGTCTACTCTTTATTTTACCCTTCCAGGCAAGGGGAATGTAGGGATAGTTACTGATAAAAAAAAATGGGAGAAAGAATCTTAGGACTCTGATTTTTTTTAATTGAAGTGATTTACAGTTTTGTGCTGGTTTCAGGTATATAGCAAAGTGATTGTAAATATATATACATATATAATATATATTCTTCTCCAGGTTCTTTTCCTATATAGGTTATTAGACAATATTGAGCATAGTTCCCTATGTTAAACAGTAGGTCCTTGTTGTTTATCTCATTTCTGTATAGTCACATGTATATGTTACTCCCAGTTTCCTAATTTATCCCATCCCTCACCCCCATCTTTCTCCTTTGGTAGCCATAAGTTTGCTTTCTGTGTTTATGCAGTCTCTGATTCTTTAATCAATTTTTTCTAGTTCTTATTTTAGAACATCTCTTCTCCCCATTGAGAGATACCTAGTGCCAGCCCTCCCTGAACTTTTTGAGGATTCTCTGGTATAAATTGGGTAGTTTCTCACCTTTTCTCAGCCTTATCTCAGGATTCAGTTTTCTCAGGCCTGATTAAGGCAGTTACCACTTGAATATATTCTTTATAGCTTCTAAAATTTCACTTATTTCTTCTGTTTTCTCTATCATTGTGGATTATTATTGCTGTTTCTACATATAAATATAAATTTATCTTTACTGTAGTTTTGTGGGGTTTTGAGAAGGACTGAAATTATATGTGTTCAGTCTGCCATTTCATCCCAGTAGCTTCTATATATTTCTTGAAGTGAAATTTGCATAAGGTACTTGTGGACCTTTTGAAGAAACTCCAGGTTCTTCTCTTGACCAAAGTTAGAAGTTTTGGACTTAGACAGGCAAATCAAGCTTTTGGCTGATTTTTTTTTTTTTTTTTTTACTGGATGCAACCTAAACGATCAGCTTCTCCCTCAAACCTTATCTTTCAGAATTCTTCATCTAAGTAAATGAAATCCCCATTCACCTCTTCACACAAATGTGAGTCAGTGGTGTCACTTACCTATTACAGCCTTCTAGGGGCTTCCTTTCCTTCCTCAGATCAAGATTGACATCCTTAACTTGGTGTATAGGTCTCTGAGTGATCTTGAAGTGAAGTGAAGGGAAAGTCGCTCAGTCACGTCTGACTCTTTGCGACCCTGTGGACTGTGCAGTCCATCGAATTTTCCAGGCCAAAATACTGGAGTGGGTAGCTGTTCCCTTCTGCAGGGGATCTTCCCAACCCAAGGATTTAACCCAGATCTCCCAGATTGCAGGAAAATTCTTTACCAGCTGAGCCACAAGGGAAGCCTAAGAATACTGGAGTGGATAGCAGCTTGTCCCTTCTCCAGCGGCTCTTCCTGATCCAGGAATTGAACCAGGGTCTCCTGCATTGCAGGCAGATTCTTTAGCAGCTGAGCTGATACTTCAGCAACCCCCTAATTCTCTACTTGCTTCCTTGCTTCCCATGCATCTGCCTTATGGTCCCCTTCTCAGATTGTTGGAGGAGCAGAGCCACTTTATTCCTCAAGGGTTTTGGGACCTGATTTCATTTGCCTGAAATGCTAATACTTAGACTGACACACCACTAACCATGCTCTCAGCTGCTGTAATGCCCCAGACTAAGTCCATAACTCTCATTCTGTACTCTCACAGCACCCTATACTGCTTTTTAAAATAGTGTGTATCATAATTGTTAACCACATGCTGATTGTACAGTGTGTGTCCCCTCAACTAAATTTAAATTCCCTGGATTCAGTGGCTTGGTCCGTCCTGCGCACTGTTAGCTCTGTAGTATAGAGTCTAGTGTTTCCACACAGTGCATCAATGCTTACTGAATTACAAGCACAGCCAAATGAAACAAAAACAAGGAGAAGCTTTATGATGTGCTAGAAAAAAATCCTAGTTTATAAGTCAGACTAAATTCTGAGACAACTGTGCTAAATGTGTCTCTTTGAACAAGTAATTTTATATCTCTGAGCCTCATTTTATTAATCTATGAATTTAAGAGGTATTTTTACTGACCTTTAAGATATCTTTCAACTCTGATTTGTTTCCCAAAGGATATCCCTCTTCCTCTTCTATGCATTTCTTATCCTGTTGACCTTTATTTTTTTAATTTCTACTCCCACTTGATTTTCATCATTATTTGCTTCCCTATACTCATTTTTCTCTCTTTACTATCTATAATGTGAATGTATCCCTCGATATCTTGAACTCTCACCATTTAAATATTTGCTGCAATCTCTTAGAAATTTTTAACCTAAAACTGACTATTCACATTGAAATATCATTGAAAGAAACTTATGTGTGTGTTCTGGCCAAAAACATTAAGTTGCACATTAATCTGAGTGAGGGAATATGGAGTAAACTATTGTCCTTGAATCAGTTGTTTTCACAACAGGATTGTGTTTCTTGATGATGTTATTTAAGGGTTTCATTTTATCTAAATATCTTCAAGATAATGGAAAAGCCTGTGAAAAGTAGGTGAGCCTAGAAAAGCTCTTATCTTGGGGAAAAGATGTAAATGATAAAGGCTGAGAGGCAAAAGACAAGAACTTAAAAAATATAAATTTGACTGTACACATGTTCTGATGTACTATGCAGTTATTTTTACCTATTTGTGAGAAAAAAATAAAATGATAGTTTTTTGTAATCTCATAGTTAATATTTGCATTCAGATAATTGTTTTTTCTTTTTACTTTTGCAATAAAAAAAGAAAGTGTAACTTTTATCCAATGCTGAATATATGCAGAAACATATTCACTAATAGCTAGTTAAATATTAAGTGATTTTGTATGTTTATTTTTAATTTAGAAATTAAAAAGTTTTTAGAAATTTTTTGTGGGTTGCATATGCGGGTTAAAGAATGCTTAGTATCTGGGGAAATTAATTGGTACTTTCAGATGGGCTTGACTTGAATTATTCAATTTCTACTTAGGATACAGTACCTGAAAATTAGCCATCCAACACACTTTCGGGAAAAGATTAGATTTAGATAAGAGGAATGTTCTATTTCTGTTGATTGTATTGAAGAAAAAATGCTAAACGTTTCATTTTACTGCCTTATAGTCTTATATTGTAGTTGTTTGGTCCCTCTTACTCTTTTGTGGTCATTGGTTTTTTGATGAAAAGAAAGGTTTTTTGCTTCTCACGTAAGTCCGCAGAGTTGTGTCACGACTTCGCTGACTGAATCAGGTTGTTGACTTAGCAGTGACTGATGGGATCCCTTAGCGAGGCTATGATATCTCCTTGTGTAAGCTCAGTGATTTATGGTTCAAACAGGTCACAGTTCAGAAAAGGTGCATGTTTAGGTCTGTGTTCTATTCCATTTGATACTGTGGAGAGAGGTAGAACTATTAACATTTTTTTAATGCTGCCAAAGTCTTGGCAAGTTTTATTTTTTAATTCAGTCTGTCTTCTTCTGCTCCCCTAGAGAGTGAGATAATGACAGTATTGGCTGTATAACCAATTGTGAAAAACTCAGAAACTGATCTCTCAATAGTGGTAAACTATTTACTCTTTTTGTTTCCTTTCCCTCTAAGAATCACATTCTTTTAAAAGCTCTAATTCTTTCCCCACAGCAGCTGCCCCTAAAGGAAAGCAATGAGATTCAATTCAAAAACAGGCAGGCGTGGGGGTAGATTAATATAGGAAGAGGTACAAAATATAGCAAGAAGGATGAGTAGTACATATTGTTTGAGATTAATTCTTAGTCTAGTTCATTTTTCTACCAGTAACAGGAACATGAGGTATAAAAAAGATCTTGAATTTTAATCATTTCTACAACAACATGGTTATGTTTTAAGAGCCAGACTACTATTTTTTTACACTTCTCTTAAATTTGCACAGTGCTTGACTGTTTAAGAAGACTTGAATATAGACCTTTTTTTTTTTCCTTCTAAGGATGAGTATACAAATGAATTATTTTGAGTATTTTCTGTTTTTCTAAAAACCGTGGATGTGAGTGGTCTTACTAGGATTGAAGAACGAGCCGTGATTGACTACCCTTTGTCACCTTATCGTGGCATTATTTATATCGTTCCTTTCGGTTACCCAGGCCATAAGTTCCTGTTCCTTTAGCAGTGTTTGGTCCAGTATGGCAGTTATGGGACTTAGTTCTTCTAATACATATGTGAAAAGTGAAGGAAAATGAAATGATCTGCTCTGCCTACTGCTTCTGGCATGTGTGATCAGGTACAATGAAGACTGTGTACTAATGATGTAGAAGGGAGAAGCAAGGTGGGCTCATCATAGGAATTGTTTCCCAAACTAAAATTAGTTCTTCTACAAAGAAAAGTGTTGCCTTGATCAAGAAAGTTGTCCGTCATGCCTTCAGGGAACTTATTATCAAATAACTGTGATGGAGCAGAGTTAGAATCACCCCCTGCTTAGGCCCTGATGCTGCTGAGACTGAGGAGACAACAAAGGGCCTGTTTGCAAACTGTGTTGTTTCGTCACTCAGTCGTGTCTGACTCTCTTGTGACCCCATGGACTGTAGCCCACCAGGCTTCTCTGTCTGTGGGATTTCCCAGGCAAGAATACTGGAGTAGATTGCCTTTCCTTCTCCAGGGGATTTTCCTGACTCAGGGACTGAACTCAGGTCTCCTGCATTCGCTGCCAGATTTGTTACCATTCAGCCACCAGGGAAGCCCTTGAAACCCAAAGGAAATAATCCACCAGAATCCTTTATTATCTCTTACTTGTCCTCTTTTTAAAAAGGTGACAGTGAGCATAGGGGATTTCCTGACTAGACACAAGTGATCGAGTAGCATGAAAATTAAGCCTTCCTCATTGAGCAGGAAAATAAAAGTTAGCTTAGGTTAAAAGACAGTGTAGATTCATTTCAACAAATAGTTATGACCTTATAGGGAAACTATGGTAAGACTTGTATTTTCATGAAGGTAAACATTTATGGCCTAATTTTTCATTTTAAACATATTTTATCAAAAATGTCTTTATTATTCACTAAGGTGAGTGTGACCATACTTAAGTCTACTGGGGCCATTGATCCATATGCACTGTAATGCAACTTGCCAGCTTAAAGATTCATGGTATGTCAGGACAAAGCAGAATTCACAGACAGTCATTTTAGTGTTTGGATGGTTATCAATCTAAGAAGATTTTTGTTTGTTTCTTCTGGAAACAGGATATTTTCTGACATTTTGACAGAATATGGAGGAGGGTGGAAAGGTAGCAGGGGGATAAAATAAAATTAGGTTTCACTTCAGTGTCCTGTTAGATTGTGTGTTTCCTGTCCATCCTTTAAGAGTGAAGCAGAGTCACAAAGTGTATTGATGGCAGTAACGGATGGCAGCTTCACTAGGTCTCCAGCAGACAGCATTAACACATTCATAAAATAATTTGGTCATTTAGCTCTAATATCTAGTGGGCTGCTACTGAGCAGCTGCTACAGTTAGTGGCGTTATTAAAAATTATCTCCACATGACAGCTAGAACATTTTTTCTGTTGTAGTAGAAACTGCCTGGAGAAGATATCCAAGCACACACCACATTTTTAAAAGTTTTATGGCAGGGCAAGGATTTTATTATTTATCAGAAAAATAAAGAACTGCCTTTAAAAATACAACATGTTCAGTTCAGTTCAGTTGCTCAGTCATGTCCGACTCTTTGCGACCCCATGAACTGCATGCAGCACACCAGTCCGCCCTGTCTATCACCAATTCCCTGAGTTTACCCAAACTCATGTCCATTGAGTCAGTGATGCCATCCAACTGTCTCATCCTCTATCGTCCCCTTTTCCTCCTGCCTAAAATCTTTCCCAGCATCAGGCTCTTCTCAAAAGAGTCAGATCTTTACATCAGGTGGCCAAAGTATTGAAGTTTCAGCTTCAGCATCAGTCCTTCCAATGAACACCCAGGACTGATCTCCTTTAGAATGGACTGGTTTGATCTCCTTGCAGTCCAAGGAGTCTCAAAAGTCTTCTCCAACACCACAGTTCAAAAGCATCAATTCTTCTGTGCTCAGCTTTCTTTATAGTCCAACTCTCACATCCATACATGACCACTGGAAAAACCATAGCCTTGACTAGATGGACCTTTGTTGGCAAAGTAATGTCTCTGCTTTTTAACATGCTGTCTAGGTCATAACTTTCCTTCCAAGGAGTAAGTGTCTTTTCATTTCATGGCTGCAGTCACCATCTGCAATGATTTTGGAGCCCCGCAAAATAAGTCTGACACTGCTTCCACTGTTTCCCCATCTATTTGCCATGAAGTGATGGGACCAGATGCCATGATCTTAGTTTTCTGAATGTTGAGCTTTAAGCCAGCTTTTTCACTCTCCTCTTTCACTTTTGTCAGTTCCTCTTCACTTTCTGCCATAAGGGTGGTGTCATCTGCATATCTGAGGTTACTGATATTTCTTCTGGCAATCTTGATTCCAACTTGTGCTTCCTCCAGCCCCACGTTTCTCATGATGTACTCTGCATATAAGTTAAATAAGCAGGGTGCCACTATACAGCCTTGACATACTCCTTTTCTTGTTCGGAACCAGTCTATTGTTCCATGTCCAGTTCCAACTGTTGCTTCCTGACCTGCATATAGGTTTCTCAAGAGGCAGATCAGATGGTCTGGTATTCCCATCTTTAAAGAATTTTCCACTGTTTATTGTGATCCACACAGTCAAAGGCCTTGGCATAGTCAAAAAAGCAAAAATAGATGTTTTTCTGAAAATCTCTTGCTTTTTCGATGATCCAGCAGATGTTGCCAATTTGATCTCTGGTTCCTCTGCCTTTTCTAAAACCTGCTTCAACATCTGGAATTTCACAGTTCATGTATTGCTGAAGCCTGGCTTGGAGAATTTTGGTGAAGGTGAAGTCGCTCAGTCGTGTCCGACTCTTTGCGACCCCGTGGACTGTAGCCCAGGCCTCCTCAGTCCATGGAATTTTCCAGGCAAGAGTACTGGAGTGGGTTGCCATTTCCTTCTGCAGAGGATCTTCCCAACCCAGGGATCGAACCTGGGTCTCCTGCACTGCAGGCAGATGCTTTAACCTCTGAGCCAACAGGGAAGCCCTTGGAGAATTTTGAGCATTACTTTACTAGTGTGTGAGATGAGTGCAATTGTGTGCTAGTTTGAGCATTCTTTAGCATTGCCTTTCTTTGGGATTGGAATGAAAACTGACCTTTTCCAGCATGTTAGTTGACCTATTAATATAAATGATATTTAAACTTGAACTTCTAATAGAACTGTTCTGGACACTTTGATGAAGAGAAAAATAGCCCTTTGTCATTTTAGGGAAATTAACATGTTCTTAGCTAGTTTAAGCAAATAGCTCTGTTTTAAAGTTATTTAGATTTTTTTTGCTTCTATAAGAAAGTGGTCACTCCAATTCTGAGACTTATAAAGTAATGCTTATACTCTGACTTCTCACCAAATTCAGAAGCAAAACAAATGTGATAATTGAAAATTTGAATATTGGGAAAGATTTGTCTTTTCTAAGCCAGGTTGTCTCTGGCATGGGAATAAACACATATGTGAGAATATTAATCTTACTATAGCAGTTCAGACCTGTGCAATTTATAGCTACTTGTTAGAAATGTGTTTCTCTTTTAATGTATTTTAATTGTCCCTCTTATAGGTAGATTTCCCAAAACTATGTTTTCTTTTTTAATGGTTGGTACTAAGAATTAATGAAAAACTATTGAGAGTGAATGAAACGTTAGGGTTGTTTTAACTGGAAGTTTCTCGTTATAGAATCCTCTGTAAAGCTTGTTTTGGTTGGCCAAAATTTTAAATAGGTTTAAAGTTTTACCAGTTGCATTTAATTTAGAATATTAGAATTTTTAAAAACATGGTAGTTAGTAAATGTATGTAAGTTAGAAACAACTCAGATGAACTTCTGAGGAGTTGTGATAGACAAAAATAAAATTTCTCAAGCAGTTTTTTATTTTACACTCTCCACATTTGGATTATAGACTTGTTCTTTTCCATTTTCCTCTATGCCTCTTTCTGCTTCCTATCAGATCCCTTCATTTACTCTCCTACTCTTAAGTCTTTCTGAGATGCTCCCAAAGTCTGGAAGAGACACGATGCTTACTCTCTAAGAGGAAAATTATTTTGTGGATATTTATAGATAAGCCTAATGGAATTTCCAGCTCTATCATATCATTTTGGTTCCTCTTTTTCATCAAATGGTGGGATAGGCTACTTTGCCCCCTTCTCTGGTACGAGGAAAAGTTACAAGGAAGGATTGCACATACAAGAGAAGTTGTTTAGTTGTTGTTTCTTTGTCAAGCAGTTACTAAATTTATATTAGCATTTGAAGAGGCCCAGAGTTTGACTTCTAGGTTTATAGGTAGACAAAATATAATGATATTTTCAATGCTGTTTTGAAATGATGTGGATATAATGGATTGCAGTGAATCCTTCAAATTAAATTCAAGTTTAAAAGCTTCCCTTTTGGACTTTCTGTATGCCTTTTTTGGAAAGATATTTGTCTTAAACTTTCCTGCTGAAACAAAAGCAGAATTACGGTTTATATAACCTGTCTTATATGAGTATTTATAAATCTGTATTTGTATTAATTGCTATTTATTCTCTCAGCTCTTTTGTGCTATTCTTTCCCCACAAACAGCTAGAGAGTTACCAGTGTTGTTGATTTCTGTTTCAAAATTTGACTCACATAGTCCTTTCTTTCTTTTTCCACTGTCAGCAGTCTATGACCTTAATCATCCCACGCCCCGGCCATTACATTAATCTCCCACTCATTGTATGAGAACTCTGGTCTTTTCCCCACTTCATCTTACAAACTATTGCCAAATTTTCTTAGAATCTTTCATTGCCTTCCTATTATGTAAGCGGTGGTTTTTTAAGTATGGTCTGTGGGACCCTAGAACTTGAGGGTCCCCTTGATCTGCGAGGTTAAAATTATTTTTATTTGTTTGTTTTTACTGTGTTGACATTTACTCTAATACAAAAGGAGTTATAAGCAAAACTGTTGATGCAGTTGCAGGAATCAAGGCTGTGGCACCCAGCTATGCCAGTGGTCATGCAGTCTTCTCTGCCACACACATAGTGGGGGGGGGGAAGCCAGTTTTCCTTAAGGATGTCCTTGAGAACTCAGTGAAAATCTTTAATTTTTTTATATATTAACCTTTGGAGTTTATGTCTTTTTAACATTCTGTATGATGAGAGGGGAAGTACACTTAAGTTGCATTCTGAAGTATGACAGTTATCACTGGGGAAAGCATTAATGGAAAGTGATCTGGGAGCTAGACTTACCATTTGTTTTTCATGGAACACCACTTTTACTTGAAAGAACAACGGAAAGACATGACCTGCACTTACCTGAAAATGCTATTAAAATATTTTTTCCCTTTTCCAACTGTTTATCTGTGTGTTTAGATTTTCACTTAAACCAAAACAACATAAAGCATAAGATTAAGTATCACAACAAATATAAGAACCCAGGTGTCTTCTATATTCAGATTTGAAACAGATTTGCAAAACTTCAAATGTTGTCACTCCTCTCACTATTTTTTTTTTGTTTCGGGAAATAGTTGCATTTCATCAAAAATGTGTTATTTATATTAACACAGAGTAGGTTTGTTCTTGTTGTTAAATGAATAAATATTTTTAAAATTTCTTAGTTTTAATTTCTTGTGTGGTAAATATTGATAAATATAGCCCACATAAACAAAACAAAACAAAATCTTTGAAGTCCTCAGTTTTCAAAGTGTAAAGGAATCATGAGATCAAAGATTGGAAATTATTAGTCTACATGATAATATCCAGTCTCAAAGAAGTACTTTCCAATGGGGTTCATTGTGTAACTGCTGATTCTTTTTAATGTTTCTAAAATTATTCAACTTTAGTAATAAGGGTAGCATCCAGTATCGTTGGTATCCTTACAGGAATCGGACAGCACAAATCTAAAATTTCTTTCCAGTTTTGCTGTTAAGATTCTTATTTGTAATTCTAAAGTTGTTACCCTATTCAGTAGTGAATTTTAGATACTAAATGCAATTGAAAGCCAGAAATTAGAAGAGAGCTAGAGAAAAAGAGGGTAGGAGTGAGGGATAGTGGGAGGGAGGGAGGGATTGATAGACTTGGTAAAGTAAAATAAGGCAACAATCTGATTTTGTCCTGAGTTTAATATAGTCTCAGTAAACAGGCTTTACAAGTGTACTATTAAACCTTCATTTACCTATGGAAATGAGGACACAGTAGAATGAATAAATTAAATTCATAGGTTTTCAGAAATATCTTATTTAGATTGTTACTTAAAATGCCCTTTAAACCTTAACCCAGAAATGCTAAAAAGAACAAAAAGCCCCACTTATTCTGACTTCTTGTTTTCTTCCTTTTAATGCAGTCTTATAAAGTGATCAAAATGTGGACCATAGATAGTAGGAAAAAATGTGAAACTACAAAATTTATGACTTGGCTAATCAACCTCCTAATTTAGACAGACAGAAAAACTAAAATGTGGAAGTACTGCTTCCTGTTTCATTCTACCTTTAACACTGGAGAGGAGTAATTCAGGGTCCCCAACATGCTTTATGAGACATTGTCTTGTTTCACAATAGCATGAAGAAGCTAGGAGCAGAGCTCAAGTTGGAGAAGGGGAGAACTTTAAGGAAGACTGTAAGATAATTACTCAGGTTGACACAGGCAAGATAATTCAGGTTTTCTTAAATTCAGTGCTGGTGGCAGATTTATATTTTGTCAGGACCCTGGGTTTCCTGCTATAATACAGTTTTCCATATTCTAGTTTTTATGGGCAGAGCCTATCAATATCTTCTTGCTCAGTTTGGATCATAAGATTCAGATTAAATTGCAGGGGGCAGTTTAGGTCATCCATGGCCAACTTACATAAGAAGGTTAGTCATTTGAATGAAAACTTGTCTAGGCCACAAAACCACCACATTTCTACATGAAGTAGGTGCATCCTTCTCTGTTTAAGAGATCTTGGTATTTGACTCTAAAAATAGGTCTGCATTGTGGTAAAAATGTAACCCATTTGTTTATCCAAATCGTGTGAAGAAAATCAGCTTTGACATGGCTTTTAAGTTCAGGCAAGAATCTTTTATCTGCCAAGAATTACTGAATTAATTCCTTTAAAGCTTTTTGTGATAATTTTAGGAAAATTTGAAGTATAACTTTAAATGCTTGAAATGAAAGAGTTGAAGGTAGGAGAGAGTTGGTGTGGAATGGAGAAGCTACCTATGCAGCAGGTACTGGTGTGCGAAGTTCACAGGAGATAGAAGCAGAAAAACAAGGGGAAAAGGAAAGACAGTGAACCTCTAAAAATTAGTAAACATGTCAAGCGAAGCCCTGGTAACATTATTGGTTCTTGGATCTTGAGTTACTTTGGAGGGTAGGTGATGAGCTCCCCAAACATGCCAAGCAACAAGTTTAGATAGACTTTTAGAGAACAATGAAGTTAGCCAGAAGGAGCACCGATGACCATGTTGGACACATATGGGGATGTAAGAAGAGAGGCATGCATACACCTAATGCCCTGAATACTGACCTGTTTACTTTCTACCTGTAGTTATGCATATTTGAGTAATTATAGTGTAAAACATCTAGGAAATCATTTGAATTTCCTTGAAGTCAGTCAGTACCAGGAATACCTATCATCCTGTGATAAAAAGACTAAGAGTCTATGGAAAGTAATAGTAATGAAGACTCTCACCTAATAAATAAATTGCACTTATTTATTATGGATATTTACAACTCTCCTACACTCAGGGCATTTGTTTTTTAATTTCTTCAATTTGAAGTGCTCCTCTATTGTAATAACTAAATAGTAATAAGTAATGTATTTTAAATGTTTCCTACACTGTATTTCTGAGAGGAATTAGTCCTTCATGGCTAAAGAACTTTTGATGTATCTTGAAACATCATAAAAGCCTTACTCAATGGATCTAATATGCACTTGTAGTTAAGATATGTTTCAAGTTTTTCAATAGCCCAAATGAGCAAACAGTTCATATTAAAAAAATTTTGAAGTGATTTTTTTGCATCTCACCCCTAAAGCAAAGGCAAAAAAAAAAAAAAAGGCAAAAATAAACAAACAGGACTATATCAAAATAAAAAGCTTCTGCACAGCAAAGGAAACCATCAATAAGATGAAATGGCAACCTACTGAACTGAGGAGAAAATATTTATAAATCATATATCTGATGAGTTAATATCCAAAATATATGAAGAACAACTGAGTAAAAAACAAACAAAAAATACCCACAGCAGTCTGAAAAATGAGCAGAGGATCTGAACAGAAATTTTCCAAAGAGGCATATAGATGGACAACACATATGTAATGTATTCAGCTTCTCTGATCATCAGAAAAATGCAAATCAAAATCAACAGTGAGATATCCCTCACACCAATGAGAATGGGTATTTTTTAAAAGACAAGAAATAACAAATGATGACAAAGATGTAGAGAAAACAGAACCCTTGTGCCCTGTTGGTAGGAATGTAAACTGGTGCAGCCACTCTGGAAAACAGTTTAGCAGTTCCTCAAAAAATTAAAAATAGAATTACCATGCTGCTGCTGCTGCTGCTGCTAAGTCACTTCAGTCGGGTCCGACCCTGTGCGACCCTATAGACGGCAGCCCACCAGGCTCCTCTGTCCCTGGGATTCTCCAGGCAAGAATACTGGAGTGGGTTGCCATTTCTGTCTCCAGTGCATGAGAGTGAAAAGTGAAAGTGAAGTCGCTCAGTCATGTCTGACTCTTTGCGATTCCATGGTCTGCAGCCCACCAGGCCCTCTGTCCATGGGATTTCCCAGGCAAGAGTACTGGAGTGGGTTGCTATTTCCTTTTCCATACAGCCCAATAATTTTGCTTTTGGATATTTATCCAAGGAACATGAAAACACTAATTGGAAAAGCTATATCCATCCTTGTGTTCATTGTGTCATTATTTACAATAGTCAAGAAATGGAAACAACCCAAGTGCCCATTGGTGGATGAATAGCAAACTACTCTGCTATTGAAAAAGAAATGAAATCTTATCATTTATGACAACATAGATAGACCTTGAAGGTATTATGCTAAATGTAATAAGTCAGAGAAAAACAAATACTGTGTGATGTGACTTATATGTGGAATCTAAAATCTAAAATAAAGAAAACAAAACTCACAAGTACAGAGAACAGTGTGATGATCTCCAAGAGGATGGTGGGTGAGATGGGTGAAGGGGGTCAAGGGATACAAACTTCCACTTATAATAAGCCATGCGAATGTCATCTGCAGCATGGCGATTGCAGTATTGTAGTGGATATTTGAAAGTTGCCAGGAGAGTAAATGAAAAAGTTCTCATCAAAAGAAAAAAGATTTTCTAACTTATATGGTGACGGATGGTCATCATTCTGCAGTGTATACAAATATTGACTCTTTATGTTATACACTTGAAAATAAGATAGTGTTACATGTCAGTCATATCTCAATAAAAGAAAAAGAAAAAAGTAACATAGGAGATGAGACTTCTACAAGAGTTGAAACATTTAACTTAGGTATTATATTGTATGCCTCCACCTTTAAGAAACAAGAGGGTAATATGTTTAGATCGTCTGTTTTTAAGATCTTACTGGCCTCTAGTGGTAATATGATGCTATAGTTTAACCAGTTCTAAAATCTTACCACTGACCAAAAATAAAGCCATTTTGAAGATGTAGGCTGCCAATACTTCATTCTTTCAATTCAAGCTCAGTAGTACTCTTGAGTGAACATGCAGCAAGCAGCATCTTCTTCCTAAAGAGATCTATCCTTTATTCTTGTCTCTGAGTCCCCCCACCTCTTTCTTTTGAATGATAACTGGTTTTGCTCTGAGATGATCTCCTGTTATTTTAGTGCATATACACTGGTGATTACCGTGTCAAACTTGTACTAACAATTCTTCCCAAAGTGTTTCAGCCCTCTTTTTTTTTTTTTTTTGCAGACTATAGGGCAAAATCTTCCCTCTGTCAAAAACTGTTTATATTTTCTTCAGAGGAATTTTAAGTTTTCAACTTAACGGTTTAAGTTTATGTTTAGACCACCTTCCTTGATTTTGAAGCGTCTTCCATTTGGAGCGTGACTTTCCCAAGCGTGGTCGTGACCTGTCCCTTTTGCTTTTGTGTCTGTCACGCAGATGTGAAAGGGCCGCCTACCCATCGCCTGTCCTGTGGCCAGTCACCCTACACCGACACCACGACATGGGAGCGGAAGTATTGCATCCTCACAGACAGCCAGCTGGTGTTGCTCAACAAGGAGAAGGAGGTGAGGCTGGATGTTGCTGAGAAAAGCTACTTCCCTTTTCTGACCAAATCCCTAAAATAATCTAGTTTTAAATTTGCATCTTGATGAGTTACACTTAGGAAAATGGAGGCTTTATGAATGGAGACTCTTAAGTGGTTCCAAAGCGCTGCCGGTATCATCATGATGAATACATGATTGTCACAAAGCAGTGACTTCAACAAGACCGGGCTGGATATTCACTGCGGGACAGTGAAAGAGATGTTGAGTTGGGTAATTTGGAATGAGAATGGGTTGGATTGTGTAGACCTGGCCCTGAAATTATATCAGTCTACGGGGGAGCCTGGTGGGCTGCCGTCTATGGAGTTGCACAGAGTCGGACACAACTGAAGCGACTTAGCAGCAGCAGCTATTAGAAGGGCTTCCCTGGTGGCTCAGATGGTAAAGAATCCACCTGTGATGCAGGAAACCTGGGTTTAATCCCTGAGTTGGGAAGATCCCCTGGAGGAGAGCATGGCAACCCATTCCATTCTTGCCTGGAGAATCCCCGTGGACAGAGGAGCCTGGTGGGCTACGTCCACAGGGTCGCCCAGAGTCAGACATGACTGAGCAACTAAGCCCAGCACAGCTATTAGAAATTATATCAATCTCGCTTCTTATAAGTAACTAATGGCACAGTCAGCAAATTAATTGAAAGAAGTTTACTGAAGGGAGTGTACAGAGGTATGGCAGCAAAAGGGACCCACCAGAGGGTAATAAAGTATACATTAAAGCAGTTATCACCCTGGACCTTCAGGGCAAGGGAAAGGAGCAGTTTTTCTGAAACCCAGAGAACTATAGTTGCACAGGAGGGCCAATAGCAGTAGCTATGGCTGTACAGAAGAAAACACAACTTCTACCAAAACAAAAATGGCCACCAGGGAGGAAACACTCGAGAACAAACACGCCTGCTCTCTCTTTCTGCTTTCTGATTTCTTGCCAGTTACCTACTGGCCAAACCTAACTTAAAGCCAAAGGAAAAGATTGCTTTTGATGTGTTCCAGAAATCTGTTTCCTAAAGCACAGCAAGGGAGAGAAGGGCAAAGAATAGATCTGGAGAGACAGAATGTACTAAGTACAGACATTGAGTTCTAGGTAAATTTTCTGTGCTTCTAAGTGAAAAAACCCATGAACTTATGTATATACCATTATTATTTTACTCCTCAAACTGTTACAGTGTACAAATTCTTCCACATCCAATAATCTGTTTGCCTCTTGGTGATTTATCAGATGGTTGACTTGGTAGGGCCAGAAAACCATCTTGCTGCCAACCTCCACAGCATAAAAAAATGATGAGTATGATCCTGACCAAGAAGAGGGATAGCGTGGAGGAAAAGAGAAGAAGAGATCTCATTCAATGAAGGAGAAAGATTAATTGCCAAAAACATATATAAATAATTAGAAAGCCGTTAAGTTGAATATTAGTTCCATAAGTCATCCCTCCAGAAAAGTGAATTCAGTTGAAGCAAAGCACAAAAAATACATTTCTTAATTCTTACCTGTGGATTCTTACACCCTTTTCTCTTCTCTGTCTCCTCCTTCTCTGTACCTTTTCTTTCCATCTCTTCTTCTACTCAACATTCTTTAACATCATAAAGGCAAGGTGATACCAATAAAGCAATTTTGATTTTCATCTTTTCTTTCCATAGGCGGTACTTACTTGCAAGGGCCTGGCTAATGTGCCCTCTATGAACTTAGTTATTCTTTTTCTCTAGTCATTGGAAAATGTCCCTTACTTTTGTTACCATTTCCCTACCTGTGACCCTTTTCCAGTATTGTCATATAATGAAATTTGATTTTATTAAAATAATTCAATAAAGGCCAGCCCTTTCTGGAATAGGATAGTACATGTTTTGTTTCTATCAAGTAGCTACATAATAAAAATTGGTAAGGTACATATTAGTATAGAATATTTCTAATTATCCAATCTGAATAAACAGATAATTCAGAATGCCCATTTAAACCAATCTACTCTGTCAGCAGTCTTTTATCAGAGCTATTAGTATGGAGTTATATGAACGTATCATTTACCATCTTTTTGCCCTTATCTACTTCAATTTAGTAATGTAAGGAACCAAATAGCCTAAAGAAACCAAATAGCCTAAAGGAACCAAATAGCCTAAATAGCACAAGGTCAGGAGCATGCCTTAGAGAGAACCATGATGTAACCTATGGATTAAATATTACTGATCAGTTGAGTCTAGGCTTGGACCCCCTTTAGTTCCATAAAATAACTGTCCATGAGGAATGATGATATCTAAAATGATTTCTTACATACTTTATCCCTTTTTAAAAAAAGTTTGCTTATTTTTGATTGAAGGATAACTGTGCTACCGTATTGTATTGGTTTCTGCCAGACATCAACCTGCCAGCCATCAAGCGTAGCCCTAGACATCCGGGGCCCCCTTGTCTTCCACTCTCCACGTGACTCTGTAAACCCCCTTTCTGTCTCTGCCTTCCCCTCATCCTTTCCCACCTCTTGAAACCCTTTCACTATGCCCTCTGCAACTCATAGTCCGTCATCAGTCGAATCGGCTCTTTGTTTCACCCCTTCCCTGAAGGAGTTCCTTGATTCTAGATTCCCGAGAACCTGTAGCTTGCTGAAGGCACTGCCTTGTGTGAGGTCCCAGCAAGTGAAGGCTGTTTTCCCCTCATGGCCTTCCTACCAGGCTGCCTGTGGTAGGCATCCTTCTCCTTTCATGGCTGCCTCCTGTCTGTCCACCCTCTTTGCCCCTATAAAGTCCAAACTCTGAGTCTCATGTTATAGTCATCTTCTAGCCCCACCCAACACCGTCATTTCTCCTCATTTCTTATTGATTTTAGCTCCTGACTCATCATCATTATCTCCAGCACTACTCCTGCCAGAGAGGTGATCCCTTCACACACTGGCTCTAAGTTTCCCAAACTCCTCTCCTCCAAGAATCTTTTCGCCTCATTGCTACAGCTTCGTCACATTCTCAACTGTGCGTGTCTTACTATTTGACCATCACCTGCCATCTTTCTAGCTCATCCTTTTTGCCAACAGTTTTTCAGTCCTTTTGGGGCCTATGGGCCATCGATCTTGTCACTTTTCTGTCCCTCATACCTCTGTTACCCTCTCCTCCCAGCTTGAATTCCGTGGTCACTTATTTTGGTCTTTGCATACTGTTTCCTGGCTGCCCCCACCCCCTTTTGCATCATCTCATATTCACTTGGCAATGTGATAGGTCAGTTAAATCCTGCTGCTTGTCTATCCTGCTCTGCTTCCACACAGCATAATGTGTCTGGAGAGAATCACTCCACCACACTGATGGTCTTTAACTAATGGCTGCAAACCTCATGTGAGCCTCTAATGCTCCTTGGCAGTCACAAAGCATTTCCTAGTCTAATTACTGTCCAACTCTCCTGGACTCGTCCTTCTCAATCTATGCGTGGTGAGGGACCAATTTTTTTCCCTACCTCATCATGAATAAAAAAAAAAAACACACAATAATACGAATTGTGAAGCAAAATGAAGTTTTAAAAAGACAAAAGTCTAAGTCCAAATTTTTTATTAGATTTAACAAAAAAAATGAAATTGCAGTTCAATCATATAATAAAAGAAGAAATAGAATTACAAAAATGTACATGTTTATAGAGAGTGTGCTGTAAAATGAGACGAGCCTACTTGTAACACAGAGCACACTTCTTCTTAATTTCTATGCTGTTAAATTGTTTAAGCAAACAGCTTGTACAACAAAACAGAACAGTACAGGACCTTGGACTATACTTTGAGTAGCATAATCCAGAATGATTTCTGAGATAATTTTTTTTTACATTTCCTCATATATTCTGACTCCTTCTCTATGTTTCTCTATTACCCTCACTTATAGCTGTTATTTTGCTGCTTATTTAATTAAGAAAATTCAGGCACTCAAGAGAACTCCATTACTATGTCTACACATCCACCAGCAACTATTTCCTTATACATTGATTTCCCTCTTTTCACTGTGGTTGGATTACTCAGGGTCCAGCTGTCAGCCCCTCCCTGTGCCCACTCTTGCCTATTCAAAAATATTTCCCTGGCAGTTCTCCCTTATTTCTTTTACATCTTCAACTCTTTGCTCTCTGCTAGATTGTTCCCATCGGCATGCTATTATTTCTCCCATTGTAAAAGAAAAAAATAAGGCTGCATTAATCTCACTTCTGTCTCCATTTACCATCCCTTTCTCTGCTTCTCTTCATGCAAAAACTTTTAAAAACTTCTGGCCGCTTTGTTTCTAATTCTTCTCTTCCCATTCTCTCTTAAACCTACTTCATTCACACTCTGACCTTCGCTGCTTTGTGAAAGTTGCGCTTGTTTAGCTCACTGGTGACCTCCGCATTGCTAAATTCAGTGGTCACTTCTCACTTCTTGTCTTACCTAATCTTTAAGTTAGTGGCATTTAGTGCAGTTGATCACTCATTCCTTCTCTTAGCACCACTTTTTTCACATTGCTTTCCGTGACAGTCTGCTCTCTCAATTTGCTCCCTGTCTTTCTGGCAGTTCCTTCTGGGTCATCTTTGGAGATTTCTCTCCTGCTCTCCAGATCTCAAGAAGAGAGTGCTGTGGAGTTTAGTTCATGAACTTCACTTCTTTAGGAATCTCATCCAATCTTATAACTTTAATAACCCTCTAAAGCTGATGATCTTAATTGTATGTCTTAAGCCAACACAGCTCTTTTCTTGACTCATGTCTCAACCTGCCCGTTATACACCTTTACTAGGATATGACTTTGTCCCTGTTTTAAGCACATCAGGCATGTTCCTACCTTGAGACCTTAGCCTTGACTTTTCTCTCAGATATTTGCATGACTCACTTTCTCACCTTCTCCAGCTCTTTGCTTGTATATCACTTGCTTGATATGGTTACTCTGACCAAATTACTTAAAATTGCAACCCCTCTCTGTATCTCCATTCAGAAATTCTGATCTAATTACCTGAATCTTATTTTTTTTTCCCTGTACTATTTACCACTTTCTAAAATGCTATATAATTTATCATGCTTATTGTCTGTTTTATATAAGCTTTTGAAAACGTGAGTTGCTCATTCGTGTCTGACTCTGTGACTCCATGGACTGTAGCCTGCCAGGCTCCTCTGTCCATGGAATTCTCCAGGCAAGAACACTGGAGTGGGTTGCCCTTTCCTAAGGCAGGGATTTTGTCTGTTTTGTTCAATACGGCACCCCTCAGTGCTTAGAACAGTCCTGACACATACGTAAATTCTCAACAAATATTTGTTGAATGAATTTTGAAAAAGCCAAATTACAGACTTTTAATTCCTGAATATACATTTTTAAAAATTTAAGTTTGAAAGGAGCCAAACCTTCTGTCTTCTTTTTTATGTGATAAGTCTTCTCTCAACAATAGGTATAATAACATGTTTTTTTTCTAAGACTGGATAATAAAAGTGGAAAAAAATCCATAAGATGCTTTTCTGTTGTTGAATGTGAAATTCCATCTTTGTTTATTGAGCACGTATTATGTGTGCAGTATTGTGGTTGCAAAAATGCAGTTTTGTTAGGAACACATTCAGGTAAATTAAGAGTTAAAACCCGTTTTAAACTAGGAACAGAGGTGGTGGCTGCACACCATCATGAATGTACTAAATGTTACAGAATTACTTTACGATGGTTAATTTTATGGTACTGAATTTTACCTCAATGCAGTTTTTTAAGAGGGTTATAATATTACCACAAGGGAAAGATTAACTAAGATATTGCCTTAGATACTCTATGGTTTAAAGTGGAGCATAGCAAAAAAAGGATTTACAGAGAAGTTTACAACTGAGTCATGTGTTTAGGGACAAACAGAAGCTCACTTGGAGGAAAAGATGGGAAGGATATTCCATGTACCATAAAGATGCAAAGTCAAGAAACATTTCACATCTCTTTGGCAAACTGCAAAATGTTCAGAATTCTTGGAATATAATTTGCAAGAGGAAGATGGATAGCTGGCAAGAGGTGAAGAATAAAGTTCTTTAAAGGCCATGCTAAGGAATTTAGACTTTATTCTGGAAATGATTTGGATCATGGAAAAGTATTTAACAGGGCAATGATATCACATTTGCTTCTTAGAAAAGGAACTCTGTTGATCATGTTGAAAATTGAGTGAAAGGGATTGGAAGAAAGTAGATGATTTATGTTACTGCAATAGACCAGGTAGGGGGTGACAAGTTTACAGAAACAGTTTAATGTCTTAAGACAGGTGTGTTCTACTGTTATTAAGTAGGAAAAACTGGATTAAGTCTCTAGGATAAGAAAATGTTAAGGCATACTTATACCTGCTACTTGAATTTTATTTAATATTCTGTTAATAGATTAGAAATCTTTTTTCTTTTTTTTTTAGTGGAAGAACCTGAATACACTGTCACTCTTACATTCCACCCACACGATCATGAGGAATAGAACTCTTATCCTTGGAGTTTTCTGTTGAACAATTCACAATTCCTTGAAACAAGGAGTTTAAGGAGTTTCCTGCCAAAATTATCCTAAAAAGCTGTTTTAAACTTTAATCAACTAACTAATCATGGGGGTGTTTATCGCTGTATTAATAAGATCAAGTAAGAGGGTTCTGCAAGGGTTTAAACTGAATCCTTAGCCAGACACTGTTGGAATGTGGGAGGATTCTGTTAGTCTGGTGTCACTCATGTATTCAGTGTGTGGGGTCTCTAATGCTCTCTGTTAACTCTGTATGTTTCCTGTGAGTAGTGGAAACAGGATGGGGAGGGATGTACATGGGAAGCGTGCTGAATGCACGAAGCTCCCCGCTTGGGAAGGCAGCAGCAGGATAGACCTGGGCAGAATGCTGAGAGAGAAGTGTGCCAGGAATATCACCTTGAGAAATGATTCACTGATTCGGTAAATTGCTTCATGCAAATTGTGCCAAACAAACATTGCTTATGTGTTATGAAATACACTTCCCTGCCTGGATGCCAGGATAGGCCCCAGCTGGCTTGGCACCAGCATGGTTCAAAGAAGACGTAGGAGGCCATTTGAATTCCATTTTGCTTGCAAAGAGATAAGACCAAGTAAACTAGAGATTAAGGAGCTGAGGGAAAAGGTAGAGAAGACAATCATGACCCCACCCCCACCCCCCGGAGTGCAATCAATCGCTACAAAAGTACAAAAGAAAGCTTAATTTCTGAGTCTCTTTCTTTTGGCAGTAACAAGCCATTAAGAATGGCTCCTTTTTCCTTCATTCAAACTCTACTTTCTGTATCTGGAACTTTAAAAGCTGAGTTGCTAGTGTAAAGGCTTCAAAGCAGTAATAATGCAATTTCAAAATATTTAAAAAATATTTTTCTTCCTTTCAGAAAGCAGTATTTACACTCATATATATTGATGAAAATAGCAGTTAAACTTTGTGCAAATAACTAAAATCAAGTGTTATTTATCTTGGAGTAAACTACCAATGGCATATTTCATTCAGAGCTGCTTTTAAGTTATTCAGCAGATACATAATGTACCCCTGTATGTGAATTCCCTGTTCAGAGTTACAGAGAATAAGACACAATTCTTTCCTCTCTCTCCAGTACCAAATTTAGTTGTAGGAATAGGATAAATAATTTTAAAATGGCATTTGATAAACAGCACAAGTAAACTGGATAGAATAAAAGAAAGAAATCTATTCATTCTAAAGGACTATAGTCTGTCATTAAGATGCTGTTGGCAATGGCCAATTACCAAAGGAACTTAAGAAAGGAAGGGGGTCAGAGTTATGTGTTATGAATATTAATCTGTGGGATGTATTGGAAGAGGGAAAGATAGGAAGGAGACAGACCAATTAAGAGACCGCTATTCCTCTGATCTAAAATCTTGAATGGTTTCCCAGTGCTTCCTGAATTATGGATGGCCTGGTATTAAAGCCCTCCCATGTGGTTATAATATATTTTGGTATTCTCTCCCACTTCTCCACCTAAGAGGCTCTACCTAAATTGACTAACTCCAGGTTCCAAAAGAAAAAAAAATAGTATATTTACCAACTTCTTGGCTGATGTTATATTTTTTTGTTTGCCTAAAATGGCCCCCATATCGACCTATCAAATATTCATTTATTCATTTGTGAGTTGTAACTGTTTTAAGGTTTGAGAATCTACTGGTAAGTAAAGCTGTTAACTTATGCAGAATCAGTTGCACAGATGAATAATTATGATCCCATGTATAAGTATAGTGGCAGAGAAAGATCTGTTATTGGAGAAATCTCAGGAGATATGCCCTAACCTGCCCTTAGGGGATTGATAGAAAGGAAGGTTCCTGAAGAGGCAGTGCCTGTCTTAGGTCTCAGGGTGGATCAGAGTTGACCTGGCAGGTATGGAATAGAGAAGAAACTGAGAAAAAAATCTTTCAGACTGAGACAACAAACTCAGCAAAGGCACTGAACGACAACATAGGGAATATGTTAGGGAAACGCAAGCAAATTGGTGTTCCTAGAATGTAAAGTGCGAAGCTGGATACCCAAACAGTGGCCAGATTGTGGAAAACCTGGTATACTATATCAGGAACCTTGTGCTTACTCTGTAAGATAGTAGTTTTAAGGCACTTTTAGCAGAACAACCCTTTCTTTGTAGAAAAGCTTACACAGAAGCCCTGTACAGCAGGTAAACTCCAGATTAGAGTGTGGTTGAAGCAGAGATGCGAAGAACTGACTCATTTGAAAAGACCCTGATGCTGGGAAAGATTGAGGGCAGGAGGAGCAGGGGATGACAGAGGATTAATGGTTGGATGGCATCACCAACTCAATGGACACGAGTTTGAGTAAACTCTGGGAGTTGATGATGGACAGGGAGACCTGGCGTGCTGCAGTCCGTGGGGTCGCAAAGAGTTGGACACAACTGAGTGACTGAACTGAACTGAAGCAGAGAGGTGCCCTCCTTGTCACATCCACATAAGAGCGAGCATACCATCTCTTCTTTGAAAATCACTGCAAAGGAGAGCAACTGAAGGCTGTTAAGCCTCAGAATGACATACTTCCAATTGCATTTTTGAAATACTCTGTTAACCCACATACAGAACAGATTTAAGGGGCAGAATATCACCAACAAAGAGACCATACTAGTAGTTTGGATAAGAGAGAATCGGAGGCTTTTGGCACCAGCTGTGATGGAGTAACTGGTACAAGACTAGCCCTCCCATTGCAAACAACACAAGACTGGACCAAGGAATACACAGAGCAGCTATTTTTCAAACACTGGACAATAGACAGCCAAAGACAGTGGTGGTCACCACTCTCCTTGAAGGAAAAGAAATGTCAGAGATAAACAATATAAGCCAGAAGAGGTTGAAAGAAAGATAAAAATTGCTCTCATGTTACAGAACCTGAAAGATACACACTTTTTAGAGTAATTCAGTATACAAGTAAATGTGAACTAGTGAGCTAAATTAGGACAATTGGAATGTAAAAAATTGTTTTTTTTAAAGCTGTCTTTTTAAAAACGAATTGTCTTTGGTTGTATGACTGACATTTGTAAAACTCTTGCTTAGTTCATTTGAAGATACTTGAAATATTATACCTCTAACTTTTAAGAAGCAGGTCAATATCTTTAAAAGGATAATTTGTGTAAGAAGCAAATCAATGGTGTTGTAAAAGGAAATGATTCTTAAGAAACACATTTAGAATAAAAGTAAACACTATTCTCCCTTATATTGAGTCAGAAATAAATGCCCTAAATTTAAGAGTAATGCTGTGAATAAAATCATTCATCATATTTTAAGTTTCAACTGTGAAAAAAAAAAGTCGCATTGAAACTTTGAGAATTTAATTGTGAGTGACATTTAGGTCCAAATGGGGGATGACCGAGGATGAGATGGCTGGATGGCATCACGGACTCAATGGATGTGAGTCTGAGTGAACTCCGGGAGTTGGTGATGGACAGGGAGGCCTGGCGTGCTGCGATTCATGGGATCGCAGAGAGTCGGACACGACTGAGCGACTGAACTGAACTGAACTGAAGATGCTTGATATATTTTATTTATTCTCTTCTTAGATATGATACAGATAAAGTATGTGGTAATGGAAACCATGTCTTTCTTTTTCCTGGTTATGACCTTTATGAATTTCCACAGAAAGGATTGTAGGTCATTCCCTCCTAAAATATAAAAAATAACTCCTTTTTACTCTGTAGCTTAGGTCTTCATTAATTCAGATAATAGGCATTTTGGGGGAACTGTTGCAAAAATAGTTATGTTTATTCAGGTTCATCTGTTTGTTCAAAAATCCAAACTACTTCCCCCTCCCCGCCAAATTTACCTCCATTCTGTCCTAAGGCAGGTAGAGGATACATTTTTACCTTCCCTACTAGGAGGGGGTTATTTAACCTCTGGGCGCTACTCTTTTAATTATTTAAGTAGATATCATTTCCATCCTGAAAGGGTCAGATGACTTAGATTACTGTTCGTAAAGTTTTCTATTACAGACCTTTTGGAAGAGTTAATGTCTTTACTGATGCTATTATTTGATATCCCATTATGTTTTAGAATTTTACTTTTCTTAATTCCACTAGCAGTAGCTGTAGTTATAGCAATGAGGAAACGGGGAATTTTTAGTCTTATAAAGGGTGAAAATTTTCAGTCCTTATGAAGACATGAGAATTTTGCTCTTCAGGCTCTCAGTCACGCAGAGAAAACCTCCTCTGGTATCGTCCCCTTGACCCAGTTATAGGACTTGAATTACTGAGGCAAAGCAGGAAACATACACTTAAGCTTGTATCTGTCCCAGTTTTGCTGGATCAATTGATGTGCCCATAGTAATCACCTGGAGAATAAATTATTCCTCATCTGTAAAAAGAGGATAATAATAATAACTCCCTCCTAATGGCACACATGTAAATCCCTAGCTTTGTGCACGGTAGGAACCTAATGCTAGTCATTATTGAAATTTGTTTAAAAATGTCTATATTGGAGCCATAAGAGTTAGAGACTATGATTAATTGTTGCTGAATTGGTTGCCTGCACCTACACTGGGGTCCTACTCTAGGCCAAGGGGTCTTGGTCGAGGAGGTTCTTTTTTCCACTCAGATTCACACAACCAATAATAGCGAAACGGGTGCTGAGAATAGAATGGCACATAGTTTCTTCAGTGACCAAAGAAATAGAGACTTGTGAGAATTTAGTTCACAAATCAGCTTCTCAGCCTCATTCAGGTGAAGACACCATTTATTTAGAAGGGCTGAGGTAAAAAGGACAGAATTTTGTAAAGAGAAGGAGGATGTTCATGAGATGTCTGAGGACAAGGGTGTGGTTTGTACACAGGACTGAGGGGCACCCCTTTTCAGTCCTTCTGTGGACTTTTCCAGTTGTCACGGCAATTGCCAGTTGTCATGGCGCTCGTGGGTGTGTCACTTAGCTTGCTAATATGTTAACAGTGAAAGTATAATGAAGATCAGAGTCCACCGGAGATCAGGTCTTCCGCCATGTTGGGCCTACTTGGCCCTAGCCAGTTCTTGTTTTTTTCTCTGTAATTTCCTCTTTTTGTGATTGAGCCTGAAACTCAGATAAGGGCAGTTAGTGCCCATTTGAGTGAGGGGCAGGGGCATGATTCCAAGGCCTTGGGACCGTAATTCCTGACATAGTGTGCCAAACTATTTGAGATGTTATGAACACTATTCTTAATTCCAATAGAGGTTACCAATAAAATCTCATTGTGAAAAGTTTTTGCCCTTCTCCCAAGGTAAGATGACTTGGTCTTTTGCAATTACCAAAACTGGGGGAAGAAAAAGGAACTTAGAGCCATCTCATTAATTCACAGTGATTACCAGTATGTAAATTATAAAATAGTTAATGGATCAGACATCATTTATACCATTTTTAGTTCTCATTCCACATGTACAATCAGAAAAATTAGGCCAGAAAAAAATATTTTTTAGGATTTCAAAAACTAGTCTCACTTGTGGAAGAATATATGCCATTTTATGCATGTATCTGTATGTTTTGACTGAAAACATGTATAGATAGTATTTTATTAACTATCTCTAAGTGCTTACTTCTAAAATTGGAGAAAATTTGGGTGATTTTATGACTTTATCTACCAAACCTTCTCTTATGAGAATTTTGGAGCAAAATCTTTCTGGTAGGTTGTATTTCCATTACCTTACTGAACGGTGGACAGAGTTGGAACTCTGCACAGGTTTCTGATGTGAAAGAATCCTAACTTGTGTGGGTGTCTTGTTTTTGGTTCCAAGCTCCTCAAGCAGATACACACCTGGATGTGATTTGAACATACTTCATGAAAGCTCATTTACATACTCACCTTTCCTGATCTTTCAGTTTTCTTTTTTAAAGAAAAGCTTCCTGAAAGGGGTTAGTAATACTTTAACCATTGTGTAGACTTTATTTCTCCGTTTCTTCTGTTTGCTCTGATGATGGCACACTCCTACCTTCATCACCTAAAAATGTTATTCACTCAGAAGGTACTCATGGCACAATTAAGCTTCATCTCTTTTTTGGTTTACTAGATACCTGTGGAGGGAGGACAAGAGCAGCAGGCAGATTCCACCAAAGGGCGATGCCTGCGGAGAACTGTCAGTGTTCCTTCCGAGGGTCAGTTTCCTGAATACCCACCAGAGGGCGCCGCTAAACTGGGTAAGCTACTATGTAAAAGGAAAGAAATTACTAATTTTTATCCGGTAATTTATGGACTTGTTTGTTATTGAGAGTGTTACAATAAAAGAAAACATCTTGCATTTACTGTTAAGTAAGTACTTTAAAATATAATCAGAGGTCATTAGAAAGTTTTATTCTTTATAACCAAGCGATAGGAAAGTTGTTTTACAAAGATAAAATTTATCTGAGCACTAGTGTGGTTGTGAAAAATCCTAGGCATGTCGATTGATGTGTTGTTTCTGGTTTTACTGCTTGGCTTAAATTTTTAAAGAGTGTGAGATGGTCCTGTTGAGGCACTGGGGAGTCAGTTTTGGTTGAAAACTTAGTATTGAATGGCTTCTGTCCTGTGCACATAACTGCTGGTGTTGTCTTGCATAGTGTAAGGTCGGATTAGGCTAATTTACCTGAGCCAATTTTATATGGCCCATGTAAGTTATTTTCAGGCTTGTATTTAGAGTGGCTGACACAAGGGAGACATCAGAAAACCCCACTTGAGTTGTTACATACTAAAGGAAGTAATGTCAGTATCAAAGCAGTTCTTTCTTTGTTTCTCACCAAATAAATCTGTTTGGCCTTTACAAACTTACCAGTGGATATTTAGATAATTAAAATAGTCAGGTAATTTTAAGGTAAGGTAAAGTCACTCAGTCGTGTCCGACTCTTTGCGACCCCGTGGACTGTAACCTACTAGGCTTCTCTGTCCACGGGATTCTCCAGGCAAGAATACTGGAGTGGATTGCCATTTCCTTCTCCAGGGAATCTTCCCGACCCAGCGATCGAACCCGGGTCTCCCGCATTGGAGGCAGACACTTTAACCTCTGAGCCACCAGGTAATTTTAAGGGACTATAAATGATGCTAAATGAAATAATGAAAGAGTTTGAAACATAGGAGTTGTTTTGGTGTTTTTACATTGTAGTAGTAGGGTTCGTTTAGTGCTCCTAGACATTTAGTCATAGATACTTTGCAGGTAGGTAAAACAATCATTTTTTGTCTCTTGTTTTGTTAGTATGGATAATTCTGTGATTTGGTTGTAGCTTTTAAAATCAAGATTTGTTTGTTTGTTTGTTTTTGCCTTTTTCTTCATATCTTTTCACTTTTTAAATGGAACTTTGTCAGAATTTGAATCCTTTAGTTCCCTTTTTATCCTGTGACATTCGTTGCTTTTCTAGACATTAGTCATGTTAGCAAACACTTCTTCAAGGGGTCTTGCTTGGAAGAATCAAATTTCCTCTGATCCTGTCCTTCTTTAAAATGCATTGAAACCAGTTTAGGTGTGGGCTTAAGTTATGTTACAAACCTGTCTGGGTGTGACCATTTTATAGCCTGTTTGTATTTCCTATATAAGTTTTGTGTGAACTGGACTAGCTCAGAGTTGCCTTCTTTCAGCTCCTTTGCATCATTATTGGTAATGTTATGCTGATGACTCTTTCTCACCTTCTCTAGGATTCTCTGACTATTCATGCAATTATAGTCTGAGTGATTATTGTGATTTTATAGAAAGGGAATATATAATACATTGTTAAATTTATGGCCAACATTTCAGGTACAGGTCCCAAAAACAAACTGAGATGAAGTGACTAAGATGTGTAGTTCAGAGCCAGCCCTCTACCTTCTGTTCTTGGAAACAGATTTGGCAGCCATCTTGATTCATGCTCGTCCATCATCATTTTTGGAGTGGATTTCCTAAATTTAGCACTGAGAGTTATCACTCAAATTTTAGAGAGGAAAGATTCTTTTAGAGCCTTTCTTCCTTACATGCCAATCTAATGTTGAATTAGATAATTATTCTTTTGTTCTATTTTTATTTCCCAGTGATTTGTCTTGAGGCAGAATTTCCCACTGTCAGATATTTAATTGAGTAATTGCTGTATCTCTCTCTCTCTCTCTCTATATATATATATATATATATACACACACACACAGATATACATATACATACATTTTTTTTTTTATGCCAGTCCCTAAGAATGAAAAGAGGTACAAGATAAGATCTCTGCCTTTAGAAAATTCTTTTAGGAAGATAGATTATTGATGACTGTTCACAGTATATGCTATTATTGTGGTAGATTGTGTGTGGATTGGAGATGTAGTTGGAGACGAAAGCATTGAGCTCTTTGGCAAGCAGATCATAAAGGTCTTATAGGTGATTGTGGGAGCTTTGGCTTTTACTCTGGGAGAGGGAAGCTGTAGACGTCAATACTGAGACTAGGGAAGTAAGAATGGAAGTTTAGAAACCAATTAGTATGCGCTGCAATAATCTAGAAAAGAGATGAAAGACCTTGGGCCGTGATGGTGGTAGCAGAAGGGCCGAGAAGTGACCAGATTATATTTGAAGGTGCAGCCAACAGGCCAGTTTGCTCATTGGATTGGATGTGAGGGGTGAGAAACGGAAGCGTGAAGAACTTTGGCGAGAGCAGCCCGAAGAATGACAGTGTCATTTGTTAATGGGAGAAACAAGTTTGAAAGTGGGACTGACTAGGAGCTCAGTTTGGACATCTTAAGTCTGAGGATCTTATTAGGTACACAAGTAAAAATATGTGAGTCTGGAAATTAAGGGAGGAGTGCAGACTGGAGATATAGGTCACAAGCTTTCAGCAAGTAGATGGTGTTTGAAGCCGTGAGATTGAATGATATCATCAGGGAAGGGTATTTAGGTAGAAAGGAAAGATTAAAGACTAAGCTCAGGAACATTTAGAGGTTAGGAAGATGAGGAAACGTTAGTAAAGGACAGACCAGAGAAGAATGAACATACAAGAATTTTGTTTGCAAGTGAGTCAGTCAAGTGTGTCGGGAAGCCCTTCTGTTTTGGCAGGGTTCTTTCCCTTTGCAAGCTCTCTCTTTCTTCCTCTCCAGTCGAGTAACTCCAGGGAGGACAAATCAGTTTTTGCGGATGTGAAACCATGGCATGCATTTTGATTTCAGGTGTGAGGCAGTCAGCTATGAAGAATTACCCACTCATGAAAAACATGCACCTTTTATGCTACCTCAGAGAATTTGTAACAGAAAAGAGCTCTATGAATGTAAAGGATCTGAGAAGAACTTTCGTTAGTGGCTACCAATTTACTGTACTCTGGAGATTTCAAACTGGTAAAGAAACTTGAATGTAAAATAGATGCAAAGGCCTGTATTTCTGCCTCTCACATTGTTCAGCATGAGCAAATGCAGTTTTGAGGAACCTAAAGTACTCTTGCCTAGAAAATCCCATGGACGGAGGAGCCTGGTAGGCTGCAGTCCATGGGGTCATGAAGAGTTAGACACGACTGAGCGACTCACTTTCACTCTCATGCATTGGAGAAGGAAATGGCAACCCACTCCAGTGTTCTTGCCTGGAGAATCCCAGGGACGGGGGAGCCTGATGGGCTGCCATCTGTGGGGTCGCACAGAGTTGGACACGACTGAAGTGACTTAGCATTAGCATCAATAAATGTCAAGAACTCAAAAGAAGAAAGTGTGTGTGAGGAGGCAGGTGGGGAATAGATAAGCATAGAATGTCCTTATCACTCACTAGTTCCCAGTCTCTTGCATTCAGGAGTTTACCCCAGACACACAAAATTTATATTTACCATGGCATTTGGCACAATATTTTGATGGAGCAAATTCTTTTCTCTTGAAAGTGAGATATTTTCTTAAGGTGTATGAACATCTTGCCTAAAGTACCCATTTCCAAATTTAGTAAAACAAGAAAAAAGCTACTTTCCCCTGGTGACAGTATTCAGATTTTAATTTATTCATCAGAAAAAAAAATTTTTTCAAACCATGCAAAAGCACAGTTTGCTGAATTTTCAAAAGCAAATCACTTCTTCAGATGGTAGAGTCTTTACATAAAAACAATACAGCAAGGTATATCAGTTGACCACATGAATTGGTAAATATTGATTTTTAATGTAAATATAACCTATATGAATTCAGCTTTTTAAAAAGCCATTGGATACCTTTTAAGAACATTATTAAATGGGAGAAAGTGAAAGCTGAACTGTAGGCAGCATTTTTGTGATGCATAGATATACAGAAGAAAATGTGTCTCTACTACTGTGTGTTGTCTGCTGCCTGGCTCAGGGATTGCACAAAGATGAATTGAGAACCTTGTCCGGTCTGGTTGCACTTCTTTGACATTCCAGTAAAGTTACTGCTTTTATGCTCAAGTGGGCAGAGCAAAGTCAGAGCCTGAAATAAGCAAGAATCTTCCTTGTAGGTAACATCAGAAACATGATCATAAAGTTGGTTTGATTAGAAAGTGCAAACACTCATTACTGCACCTTTTCTCAGTTCTCAAAAATGAAATTGAATGGACTATTTAAAACCAAATACCTAGTAACTCAAAGCTGCAGAGATCTTCATGCCTCTGTTTTATTACATTGTGATAAAATCTTAAAGTACCCCATGATCTTACTTACAAAATCTCTGGATTTTAAAAAAAAACTGTGCTTGTGACATTAAATTTGTTTCATTATCATGGAGTCCTCAAAACCTGGAAATATCTGGTAAGTGTACTTAAAAATTACAATTTAACGTAGGATGCCCTTGATACATATTATTAAGCATAAGAAAAAAATATCAAAAGTCTTTGAGAGTCAGTGTTAGCTAATGCACAGTTTTCATGTTTGTGTAAATAAAGTTGAACAGAAGATCTAAAATAACACCACGGAAAAAGAGGGAAACTAAATTGGAAAAACTAACCTTGCACTGATATTTTCCTGTTTATTGACCCATCTGATAAAAATTTGAGGAAATTTTGAAGAAAATGAATATTAAAAGATAGAATATACTCTCTAAAACATTAATGAAATTATTGGAAAGGATAACTTATTTAATCAAAATTATAGAGGATATTGATTATTCAGATCTTAGCTTTGACTCTGTTTATTAAATTAAACTGAGATCTGATTTTATGTATAAAATAATGATGACTTTCTTTTTATTCCTAAGACATTCACTATTAGGAGTATCTAGATAACTTATGAATCAGACACGACTGAGCGACTTCACTTTCACTTCTCACTTTCATGCATTGGAGAAGGAAATGGCAGCCCACTCCAGTGTTCTTGCCTGGAGAATCCCAGGGACGGGGGAGCCTGGTGGCCTGCCGTCTTAGGGTTGCACAGAGTCGGACACGAATAAAGCGACTTAGCAGCAGCAGATAACTTATGAAATATTTTAAAGATGCTAGACTCTTCAAGGTATAGGATGGTAATGATAATATTGAAAAAAGGGAAAATGAGAGTCATGAAGATTTAATATTGCAAGAAACATATCCTTCCACTTTTCAAATAATAGAATTTTATTTTTTCATGTTAATTTTTAAAATTTTTACTTATATCGGAGCATAGTTGATTACCAATGTTGTGTCAGTATCGTGTGTATGGTAAAGTGGTTCCTTATACATGTATCCATTCCTTTTCAAATTCTTTTCCTATTTAATTTATTACAGAATATTGAGTTTAGTTCCCTATGCTATACTGTAGGTCCTTGTGGGTTATCTATTTTAAATATAGCAATGTGAGCGTGTCAGTCCCAGTCTGCCATTCCCTTTCCCCCTGGTAACCATAAGTTTGTTCTCTAAGGCTTTGGGTCTGTTTCTCAGATCAAATTTTAAATATTGATAAATAATATCTGTGTATGGTAGCAGTCAGTATTTAAATTGGCTATTAAATTTATATGTGTAAAATTGTATGTGATTATATATCCTTTGCTGTATAAATGCTTTTTAGTTTAATGTAGTTCCATTTCTTTATTTTTGCTTTTGCTTATTTCACCTAAGTCAACAAGTTCAACAAATACTGCCCACAGCAGTGTTAGAAAGCATACTGCCCATGTTTTATTCTAGAAGTTTTATGATCCTAGGTCTTACATTTAGGTTTTTAATCCATTTTTACTTTATTTTTGCATATGGTGTGAGAAAGTAGTCCAGTTTGAATCTTGTACATGTGGCTGTTCAGTTTTCCCAACACCATTTATTGAAGAGGCTGTCTTTTCCCTATTATATATATTTGCCTCCTTTTCTTTGAATCAGTTCAGTTCAGTCGCTCAGTCGTGTCTGACTCTTTGCGACCCCATGAATCGCAGCACACCAGGCCTCCCTGTCCATCACCAACTCCCAGACTTCACCCAGACCCACGCCCATGGAGTCAGTGATGGCATCCAGCCATCTCATCCTCAGTTGTCCCTTTCTCCTCCTGCCCCCAATCCCTCCCAGCATCAGAGTCTTTTCCAGTGAGTCAACTCTTCACATGAGGTGGCCAAAGTACTGGAGCTTCAGCTTCAGCATCATTCCTTCCAAAGAAATCCCAGGGCTGATCTCCTTCAGGATGGACTGGTTGGATATCCTTGCAGTCCAAGGACTCTCAAGAGTCTTCTCCAACACCACAGTTTGAAAGCATCAATTCTTCGGCGCTCAGCCTTCTTTACAGTCCACCTCTCACATCCATATGTGACTACTGGAGAAACCATAGCCTTGACTAGACGGACCTTTTTTGGAAAAGTAGTGTCTCTGCTTTTGAATATGCTATCTAGGTTGGTCATAACTTTCCTTCCAAGGAGTAAGCGTCTTTTAATTTCATGGCTGCAGTCACCATCTGCAGCGATTTTGGAGCCCAGAAAAATAATTGACCAGATAAGCTTGAGTTTATTTGTCTTATCTTGATCTCTGTGTCTGTTTTTATGCCAGTCCCATGCTATTTTGATTGCTATAGCTTGTACCACTGTTTGAAATCAGGGAATGTGATACCTCCAGTTTTGTTCTTCCTTCTCAATATTGTTTTGACTATTTTAGGGTTTTTTTGTGTTTTCATGCAAATTTTTGGATATTTTGTTCTATTTCTGTGAAAAACGTTATTGGTATTTTGATAGAGATTGTACTGAATCTGTAAATTGCTTTGGGTAGTATTCATTTTGGAAATATTCTTTCCATCAGTAAGAATTCCATTTTTTCATGTTGTCTTTAATTTCTCTCAGCAATATATTATAGTTTTCTGACTGCAAGTCTTTTATCCTTGGTTGGATTAATTCCTAGGTATTTTACTCCTTATGATACAGTTGTAAATGGGATTGTTTTCTTAAGGTCTCTTTCTGATTGTTCTTTGTTAGTGTATAGAAATGCATCAGATTTCTCATGTTAATTTTGTAGCCTGCAGTTTTACCAAATTCATTCATTAGTTTTGATAGGTCTTTTTGGTGGCATCTTTAGGATTTTGTATGTATAGTATCATGCCATCTACAAAGTGACAGTTTTACTTTTTCCTTTCCAGTTTGAATTCCTTGGGTTTCTTCTTTTCTTTTCTGCTGTACTGGGACTTCAAGTACTGTATTGAATAAAAGTGACCCGAGTAGGCATCCTTGTCTTGTTACTGATCTTAGAGGAATTCTTTCAGCTTTTCACTGTTTCATATGATGTTGGCTCTGGGTTTGTCATATATGGTCTTTATTATGTTGAGGTATGTTCCTTTTAAACTCAGTTTGTTGAGAGTTTTTATCAAAATGGATGTTGAATTTTGTTGGAAGCTTTTTCTGCATCTGTTGAGATGATCATATGATTTTTATTTTCAGTTTGTTAACATGATGTATCATGTGCAGGTATTCAACTGTCCTTGCTTCCCTGGGATAAAGTCCACTTCATCATGGTATATAATCCTTTTATTGTATTGTTGAATTTAGTTTGCTAATATTTGCTGAGGATTTTTTGCATGTTATGTTCATCAGTGATATTGTTCTGTAATCTTTGTTATTTTATTTATTTTGGGGGGGGAGGTCATGTCTGTCTGATTTTGGTATCAGGGCAAGGGTGGCCTCATAGAATGAGTTCAGAAGCATTCCTTTCTCTTCAGTTTTTGGGAATAGTTTGAGAAAGGTATTAACTCTTTAAATGTTTGATAACATTCACCTGTGAAGCCCTTTGGCCCTGGACATTTGTTTGTTGGGAGCTTTTTTTAAATTACTGATTCAGTTTCCTGGCAATCAGTCTGTTCATATTTTCTGTTTCTTCCTGATTCAGTTTTGGGGGATTGTATATTTCCAGGAATTTGTTCATTTCTTCCAGGTTGTGCATTTCATTGGCATATAGTTACTCATAGTAATCTCCTGGTCTTTTGTATTTCTGTGCTGTCGATCATAAGCTCTTTTATTTCTGATTTTATCTATGTAGCCCTTTTTTCACTCATATTCTTTATGAGTCTAGCTAAGGGTTTATCAATTTTTATCTTTTCAAAGAACCTCTTCTTAGTTTCACTGATCTTTTCTTTCTTTCATCTCCTTGTATTTCTGTTCTAATCTTTATGACTTTCTTCTATCTTTGGATTTAGCTTGTTCTTTATTTTTCTAGTTCTCTTATGTCTAAGGCTAGATTGTTTATTTGGGATTTTTCTTGTTTCTTGAGGTAGGCTTGTACACTGTAAACTTCCCTCTTATGATTGCTTCTATGGTATCCCATAGGTTTTGGATTATTGTGTTTTCATTTTCATTTGTCTCCAGGTATTATTTTTTTTACTCTCCCTTTGATTTCTTCAATGATCCATTGGTTGTTTAGTAACCTATTGTTTAGCCTCCATATATTTGTAGTTTTTGCAGTTTTTTTCCTGTAGTTGATTTCTAGTCTCACACTGTTATGTTCAGAAAACATGATTTCAGTCTTCTTAAATGTACTGATATTTGTTTTGTGACCTAAGGTGTGATCTGTCCCAAAGAATGTTTCATGTACACTTGAGAAGGATGTGAATTCTCCTGCTTTGGGATGGACTGTTCTGTGTATATTTCTTTTACATTCAAATAGGTTAATGTGCTATTTAAGGCCAACGTTTCTTTATTGATTGTCTAGATGATTTGTTCATGGAGGTAAGTGGTGTATTAAAGCCCCTTTCTATTATTGTCTTACTGACAGTTTTTTCCTTTAATGTTTGCTTTATGTATTTAGGTACTTCTGTGTGGGATGTGTAGGTATTTTCAATTGTTAACTCTTCTTGTTGGATCAATCCCTTTATCATTATGTAATGTCTTGTTTGTCTCCTGTCTTTGTTTTAAGGTATATTTCTTCTGATGTGAGTATTGCTATCCTGGCTTTCTTTTCATAGAATTTAGTGTTATGTTTGGATTCCTTTCCCTCGTTTTGGTATGTATCTGTTATATATTTTCAGTTTGTACTTACCATGCAGTTCATGTGTAACAACCTGTTTACATGTGATTATTTTACACTGATGCTGTCTTAACTTTGAACACGTTTTAACCACCCTACCATGTTTAATGTTGTGACATCATACTTTACATCTTTTGTTGTGTCTATCCATTAACTACTTATTATAGATATTCCCAGATTAGGGAAATTTTCAGTTATCATTTCCTTAAATAAGTTCTCTGCCCTCCCCTCTCAGTTTCTTCTCCTTTTGGTATCATGTGAATGTTAGTGCATTTGATGTGCCTCAGTGGTATCTGCAAAACTACCCTTATATTTTTTAAATTCTTTTGTCTTTTTTTCTATTCAGCTTGAGTGACTTCCACTGCTCTTTCACTTCACTAAGTTGTTCCTCCATCTAATCTACTTGTGATTCCTTCTAATATGTTTTTTATTTCAGTTATTGTCGTCTTCAACTCTGTTTGGTTCTTCTTTGTATTTTCTAACTCTGTTAAACTTTTCACTGTGTTCATCCATTCTTGTCTCAAGTTCATTGAGCATGTTTATATGAGGTCATTGCCTTGAATTCTCTATTGGGTAGATTGCTCATGTCTTCTTTGCTTAGTTCTTCTTTTGGAATTTTGTCTTATTCCTTTGTTTGGAACATATTCTTCTGTCTCCTTACTGTGCCTAATTCTGCTGTATTAAGTAGGTCACATACATTTCCTGATTTTGGATAAGTGACCTTATGTAGGAGACATTGTATGAGGCCTAGCAGTACACTCTCTCTGGTCACCCGAGGCCCTTGCATGGGCTCTATGGGCCTTTCTGTCGTGTTGGGACTATGGTAGCTGGGCTGATACATAGGGCTGGCCCCTGACCCGGAAGGCTGCCATGCTCTGCCTCATTCAGTGGCCCCAGGCTTGCTGGTACTAAAGTCATTTTTTATTTCACTCTTATGAGCTAAGTTTAGATGAGCAGCTAAATCATTTTTTAAATGAAGAAATGGGTTTTAAGTCAAGGTGTCAGACCACAATTCTTCTAAGTTATAAAGGAATGTTTAGATCCCTGGTTTGTTCTTTTATCTTCCTCCTCACCCTTATCCTGGGAGAGTAGAGATTAGTTTTGTGAAAGGTGATTCAAAGGCAGTGCTGCACATCTGGTTGTGCAAATTATGTGTACCCCTACAAGTAGGGGTATGTGTCATTTAATTGTCATTGTTGATTTGTCCTTATTTCGTAAAATATCCAACAAATGTCAGTAAAGTGTCTTAAGTAAAAGATTTCTTTTCTGACTCAGTTAAGTCATTTGTACAGGCTATTGTAAGGTTGCTGCAAGTCCAGAAGAACTGGGGAAGGACAAATGAAGGAAGTCAGTGTTTAACTGTGGATGGGCTACTTGCTGAGTTTAGAAAGCTGTATTATATGTATTAATGTTTAAGTTAGTCTAATAAACTTTCTTTTTTACTTAGAGCCCTCTAAAATGGGATGCCCAGGTGAGGGGCCACTCTTAACTTGGTCTGAGGCAATATTAACCTCAGTAAACCACTCTGGTGACTGGAGAATTGGGTAGGAATGGTAACGAGTGGTGTAAACAATCAGGAATGGTTTTTGATTCAGCCTAGACTTCTGGAGAGAAAAATGGTGGATTGAACATAAGCATGTACTTGTATTCCTTTCAGAAACCTCACTACAGCTATAGTAATGGGATATTCCTTTAAAGACATAGTCCTTCAAGAATAAGGAAAATGGCAAAGAAGAAAACAACCACAAAACCCAATAATACATAATAATAAATCAAATGCTGGAAAGCAAATGCAGTGTGGTAAATGACCTACCTGACCTGAGAAAGCCAATTCTTAATCTAGCAACAAAGAAAACCAAGAACCAATCTGGTTTTTACCACAAAATCTTCAAATAGTCCGGAGTCGATGGCCTCAGGAATGAATAGTAGTAGGTCCCTCACTCAGTCTTCTCCTTGTCCCAAGACCACTAGACAGTTGCTCTTCCCACCCCTATCTCTACCCTCATGTAAGGTTGTGGGGTCAGTTTTCTGGAGGAGAAAACTCAAAGGTCTCTGGACTGGGGCATACCAGCCAAAATGGAGAGCACAAGGTACTTTACCAAATACAAGGGAATAAAATGAACACCTTCAAACTGAAGGATGAGACTCCTCTACCTGTCTCCCTCACTTTGCCTTTACCCTCCAGGCAAGAGATCAGTGTCATTGGAGAATTTACCAGCCCAAGAGCAAAGACCTAAGGACACTGACATTCTCAAGGCTAGTTGTCATTGGAGGGAAAGCCTCTAGCATGGAAGAAAAAATCCAAAACAACAACAAAAAAAGTAATTTGGAAGCAGAGCTATGCAGGGAATAGAAAACTTAAAAAAAACTTGTGATTGTCTTCAGAGAGAGAAAATATGACATACATGAGACAAGAACTGAATGTTAAATACAAAGCCAAAATACTGCTTTGTGCTGTGTATTAAAAAATTATAACAGAAATAAGACTCAATAATAGAAGCGCTAGAAAATGAAAATGAGGAAATAGCCCAGAAAATAAAGGGGAAAAAAGATAAAATAATTAGAGGATCAGGTTAGGAAGTCAAAACAATGAGTTCCAGAAAAAGTAAAACAAAGGGGAGGAAATCACTAGCAAAATATTTTAAGCAAATTTCCCACAGCTGAAGGATATGACGTTCCAGATTAAAAGGAATTACTAAGTGCCTATGACAAGGCACATTTTTGGGAAATTTCAATTTGTCTCTGATGACAAAGAGGCCATTTTGCAAACTGCCAAAGAAAGGAAAAACATTACAAACTAAGGACCAGAAATCAGAATGGCTTCTGACTTCTATTAGCAATATCAGAAGCTAGAAAATAATGAGGAATGCCTTCAGACTTCTGAAGGAAGATCATTTCAATACAGAATTCTATATAATATAGTTCTAAGCCACTAATAGCACATGAGAATAAAGACATTTTCAGACATGCAAGGTTAAAAAAACTACCTCCTACACACCATTTCTCCTGAAGCTAAATGGGATAAATTCGTCACCAAGAATGAGCAGGATGTTGGATATAGGATAGGAGATCCAGCACAGGGGAGAGACACAGGAAACCCTCAGGAGAACCCTGCAAGGAGAACCCAGGTACACAGCCTCAGAGTAATGACACCCAGTATAGCCTGGAACAGTCAGAAGACTGCTGTGAGGACTTCCCCCAGAAGCCCACACTGATGTATCTGAGTTAACTGAAACAACAGGAAGTGAATTTGGGATTGAACTAACAATAAGGACATAGAAATCTAAGCAAATAAATAATCAGACAATAACTAAAGCAAGTTTCCATGTTTGTTCAATGCTAGTTGAACATCCTCTTAGACCTGAGGTGATAAGCAACGTAGATAAATGCTTTTTATCAGCTTCCTCCCACTTTATTATTATAAGCATTTAATTTATAAATTTACTCTATAAATATTCCACACACACAAAGTCTGATTTGGCACTGGTGAATACACACAGAATCTGAAAATCCAATGTGAACTGAATAGATTTTCTGGGATCTAACACTTAAAAACAACTGCCAAACAACGGTCAGACAGTTCATCCTTTAAGAAAGCTGAGTTAGGGGACAGACTACTTCAGGAAGACAGACATGAGAATTAGTGTGTGTGTGTGTGTGTGTGTGTGTGTGTTCCCCATGCTCAGTAGTGCCTGACTCTTTGTGACTCGACAGACTGTAGCCCACCAGTCTCCTCTGTCCATGGGCTTTTCCAGGCAAGAAAGGTTGCCATGCCTTCCTCCAGGGGATGTTCCGGACCCAGGGATTGAACCCATGTCTCCTGTGCCTCCTGCATTGGCAAGCAGATTCTTTGCCACTGAGCCAGCAGGGAAGTAATAGGAGGGATTTAAGGGAAATTTCCACCACACAGACTGCAGAAATATATAGGAAGGCAAACAAGGCCCAAGGAAAAAGCTCTGCTGAGATAAAAATGCTGAAAGCGGTCTTGGGTCCTGCTTCAAGGGTAACAGCTCAACAACCAAAAAGGAGCAAGGAAGAAGACCTTGCCCAATCCTGGAGTTAGTGTGGGGCTCTGAGATAGAACAACGTGTGGTAACGTGACTCCTGAGGGCAAAGAGCATTGCTGTTCAGGAGCACATGATGTCTTGATCTAAGGACCATAGACTCTCGATCTTGACCAGAGAGGGTTAGTGTCTTACGAGTAACACAGGAGCACAGCGAGCATGTGGACCAGCAGCCGTCATGTCCAGCACCCACGGAGGGTAGATGTGAGTCTCTTAAGGCATCTTGACGGAAACTTGAATTTTGTTCTTCTCTGTAAGTCACAGGGAAACTGAAGGTCTGTACGTCGCATTTCCTGGAGTTGAAGCAGTCAGTTGTGAGATGTATCTCTACTTAGGAGTCACCTTAAGACAGGATTTCTGTGACAGAAAAGGAGGCCACCCCACAGGTGACTTTCTGAGGCTCCTGCTGTCCACAGCTGAGCAGAGCAGTCATTGCAACAGGGGCATGGGCTATGAGGACAGAATCCCCTAGGACAACAAGGCAGAATTTCTGGTGAAGACAGTGTCCCCACACAGGTAAGCAGGCGTCTCCAAATACCACTAGGAAGAAAGCTGAGCACACGTGGTCCCAGCTGCTGGAAGGCTGGCTCAGGATGAGAAGGGAAGAGCATCTGAGTCTCTAGACGATGTTAGATGTCAGGACAGGGTGTTCGAGGCCCACCCCTCAAGAGGCCAGGGTGAGGTCCTGCATTTAGCCAAGCACAATTCAAAAGTAGTCTTCAACTGCCATGACGGGTTCTGGAATGTTGCTGCTGAGGAAGCGCTCCAGGAGAAGCTGCTTGTTGGGCTCCCCAGCCGCTGGACAAGCAGTCTCCACGGCAGTCCTGCTTTGTGTCAGACAGTGCTATCCCAGCGGGCATCCACCAGCGAATCTTTCCTCTCACAAACGCAGCCATGTTCGTGCGTGATGAGGTGCTCCCCTTGATGGGAGTTCTGCACTGGTTGCTGGACTGACTGACATTGCCCCAGTTAAACTGTACTTTCCACGGAATGGGCTGATCATGGTCTTGACCCTGGAGGAGATTCAGACCTCTTACTGCCCTCTTCTGCTTGAAGGTGCTGGTGAGGAAGTAGAGGAGCAAAAGCTGGGCGACCAGGACGAGCACCCGCCTCTCCCGCAGGAGCCAGTGCCGCACTGGGGCCGCCAGGCTTACCATCCCAGGACGAGCACCCACCTCTCCCGCAGGAGCCAGTGCTGCACTGGGGCCGCCAGGCTTACCATCCTGCCAAGGGCGTGTGGGCCCTGCGCCTGGGTGGCATGGCCGCTGTGCAGCCAGCAGCCCCATGGCTCAAGGGGCACCAGTCCCCTCTATTTTAGAAGCTAGAAAGTTAACACCAAAATAGCATACTTGAGTCACTCCCAGTTCTGCTCTCTCACTGATTGACTTAACATCCACCATCCTCGTTAGTATAGTGGTCAGTATCCCAGCCTGTCACGTGGGAGACCAGGGTTTGGTTTCCCCAACAGGGAGGCAACATGCCCTAGGGCTTCCCTGGAGGCTCAGATGGTGAAAAAAATCCATCTGCCAATGCGGGAGACTCAGGTTTGATTCCTGAGTTGGGAAGATCCCCTTAGAAGGGGATGGCAGCCCACTCCAGTATTCTTGCCTGGAGATTCTCACGGACAAAGGAGCCTGATTGGTGGGCTACAGTCCATGGGGTCGCATTAAGTCAGACATGACTGAGCGACTAACACTAGTCACAAGCAGATTCTAAGTTTTTTCTGTGTTAGCTGGTTCTAGAACTGACTAGAAGTTAGGACACTTTAAGGCTATCTCAGGTCCTCATCAGCCTTTTCTAAAAGCAGTTTATTTGTGCTCACTACCTGATAATTCTGTTCTGAACCTGAAATCTGATTTCACCCCCCCTGAAATTTCCAGTCATATCAGAGATGTGGTGAGTTCCCAAACTGCTGTCCTTTTCACTCTTTCTCTTCAGAGTTTGTGGTGATCGACTCCCCTCCCCGCTTGAGAGCTCTCCTGTCTCATGCAACATTTTTCTCTATCGGCTGGGTTTCTCCCACACCGTACCTTCTTTACTGGCTCCCTTTTTGTAAAGTCTTATCCTTACCCTTCTTTGCTTGCTTTGTCCTTTCTCTGTAGATGACTTACCCTGTTCTCGTGTTTCTAAATGCCACCTTGGTTCTAATAACTTTTAAGTCTCTATTTCTGGCTTTAATTTCTCAGTTGCAGACCTGAATTCCCAATTGGTCATCTGAACATCTTTACTGGAATGTTCAAAACAGAAGCCATTTTCTTTGTGTAATTCCCTTCTTCACCCCTCCCTCCCCTATAGCCTGTTGTTCTTATGTGATTGAATTTCTGCTAAATGCCCACCATCCTTCTAGTCTCCTAACTTTAACTTACTCATTTGTTTCTACATAGATATCTTAATAACTACCCGTTAAGTCTCTTCTCTCGGTTCTCTTTTCTTCTTTCTATGTATCTCCTTTCACTGCTTGTTCAGCATTATCTTCTTAAAAGTCCTACTTGAATCATATTTCTTTTCTTTTTTAAAGTTGCTATTGGCTCTTTTTTTCCCTTTCTCTTAAATATTTACTTACTTATTTGGCTGTGCTGGGTCTTAGTTGTGGCACACAGGGTCTTCAGTCTTCCTTGGGGCATGCAGGGTCTTTAGTTGCTGAATAGGCATATGGGATCTAGTTCCCTAACTAGGCATCGAACCTGGGCCCCCTGCATTGGGAGGGTGGAGTCTTGGCCACTGGACCATCAGGAAAGTCTCATATTACTTTATTTCTTTAAGTACTTTTTACAGGATCTCTGTCGTCTATAGGATAAAACTCAAATTTGCAATAACACCAAAGGCTCTCTGTATTCTGACCAGACTTGACTCTCTCACATCATCTTTTTTTTAACCATCACAGATTCTCTAGGTTCTCTGGGCTCATAGGTCTACTTCAGGCTCGCCATGCACTCTCATACTTGAGCTTCTGCTCACATTGGGCCATCAGCCTGGTTGTCTTGCTGTAGTCTCTCTTTCTGCTTCCCTCATCTCCGATAATCACATTTGTCCTGAGGCCCAGTTAGATATCTCTTCTTGGTAATTGTTTCCTTTATTCCACTAATCAGAATTCATAGCATTTGTCTCTGATAAGCAGTTCCTCCTTTACTGCTAATACTGAATGTATGTCCTTACCCTATTAATAAGTTGTTGTGTATCTTCTTTACCAGATTGGAACTTCTTAGTTGACAAGACTGTAGCTTCACTTTGGTGTTGTCATGGCAACTGGCAGGTTTTGTGCATTGTTGCTGAATAAGTGAGTGACTGATTGTTGAGCAGATGACTGACATGAGACACACTAGAGAAACCCTTGCTTGACTTTTTCGGGTGAGACACTTCAAAGTAAAAGTAATCTTAGCTGTGGGAAATATTCTTTCCCTCTAGCCACCCCCCTGCAGGGAAAACCACATCCACTTCAAAGAAATATTTTTGGAATGAAATCAGAGAATTAGCATCATTACGTGACCACAAGGACTATAAACAGTTATTGCCATCGCCACTGTTGGTTCTGATAAGTGCAAAGCTGGTATGTGCCACTGTCCATGTTAACAAGTCATAGCACTCAGTGTGTCTGGCTGCAGATGTCAGATCTGATCTCTTGAGCTGTGCTGCTAGTTGATTGGAGGAGGGCATGGCAGCCCCCTCTAGTATTCTTTTCTGGAGAATCCCATGGACAGAGGAACCTGGCAGGCTACAGTCCATGAGGTTACAAAGAGTTGGACACAACTGAAGTGATATAGCATGCATACTAATTGATATTGTAACCATAGTGGTGTTTGTGAGCATGACACCTATGCTTTTTTTTTTCCTAAAAGATTTTGTTAGTAGTAAATAGGTTTTATTAAATATTATCTTGCTCCTATATAGAATGGTAAGAGAAAATACATCCTTTTAATAACAGAAAAGGATCTTTTTAAAAATTTTATTTAATTTTTTGCTGCACTGAGTCTTGTTGACTAAAAAAAGATGTACAGCTTCAGAGTTGCGAGTTAAGTTTTGTCTGGGGCACAATGAGGACTGCAGCCCGGGAGGCAGCATAGCTCTGAGAGACTGCTCCAAAGCGGCAGTGGGGGAAACTCAATATATAAGGTTTTGGTGAAGGGGGAGTTCAATACCATGAAGCACTCATTTTACAAAAGGTTTTTTGTTAGTTGTGAGGATCTGATGTCACCGTGAAGGGGTTTAGTGCTTCTCTAGATATGAGGAGGTGCAAGGATTGAGATCATAAAATCTGTTCCTAAAAACATCCAACTATCTAAAGACCTGTCTCACCAATTTCCCTGGAGCACAGAGTGCCTCACTCCACCCTGAACTCCCTTGGGGGTTGTTGAAGGTCAGCAGCCACAGCGGCATGGGGTTCAATCTCCATAGGGCAGATGGCAAAAGCCTTTGTTGTCCATCGTTGGCAGTGCCCTTGGTAAGTGGCCATTTGTGGCTGACAGTCTCCATTGCTCTATGCAGTCTTTCTCTAGTTGCAGTGTCAGGGCTTCTCACTGTGGTGGTTTCACTTGTTGTGGAGTGTGGGCTCCAGGTGCACTAGCTCAGTAGCTGTGGCTCTCAGGCTTAGTTGCCCTGCAGCATATGGGATCTTCCTGGACCAGGGGTCAAACCTGTGTCTTCTGCATTGGCAGGCGGATTCCTAACCACTGGACCACCAGGGAAGTCCAGACAGTTTATCCTTTATGTTGCATTTCAGCTTGATAGCACAAACGTGTGTGCTATTGTTGGAGTTTCGGTTATAAGATTAATTAGTATATCAAAATCACAAGAGCGGATTTAGCAGTTACTTCATAGATAGGAAGTTTACTGTGGTAGGAAAGAAAGTGCATGTCTGTGACTGGAACTCTCTGTTCTCTCTGGAAGGGTTGCGTTATTAGAGGTACTCATGGGCAGTGGAAATGGCACCAGGTTTGAAGTTATTGTAACTGGCTTCAAATTCCGCCTCTTCTCATCATTAACCCTCAGCCTCAGCTTCCTTATCCAATGAGATTTTTATTATGGTTTGAAAGAAGTATGCAAGACCAACAACATAAATTTTGATTTGAGACAAACTTCAATTCTCTCTGACTCTGACAAAACCATGGAACCATTGAGATAATGGAGTGTTACATTTCTCATTTTGCTTGGACAGGTTTAAATTAACCCAATAAAGAAAGTTGAGGTGTGGCATCTTAGAAAACATCCTGTCTCCATATCTCATGACTTTACTCATTTGTTTTTCCATTTTTACTTGCACAATTTGGCAAATTCCTTTCTTCTAAAGTACAGCCGTAATTCACCATCCTGTTATATAACTTGAGGTAGAAAGATGGGAGTGGAGTTGTTTATAGTGCATCTTGAGATTTAATTTTGAGACTTAATCTTGGCTTTTGACTGCTATAGGAACTTTTCCAAATGAAAAAATATATGATTTAGATAAGTTGAGCAAAATTATCTAAACATTGCTTACTTTAGTTGCGCCAGTGGTCTCCCTTTCTCTCCCCTATCCCCCATCTCTCCCTCCCTCTCAGTTTCCTCCTCCATTCCTCCCCATTCTTTTTTTTTTTTTGGAGGGGGAGGAGCAGGGAACAGGATTGGCTCAGCTACTTAGAAAAGCCTTTTTAGTTTATATTTCAAACAGAAGGATTTGTAAATCAGATAGGTGGAACTTCTAGTTGTGTTTGTGTCCAAAACAGCCTGACACTGCCTCCAGGGATGAAACCTGTTTTGTTATGACCCTAAGGGCTTCCCGGGTGGCTCAGAGGTTAAAGAACCCACCTGCCAGTGCAGGAGACACGGAGATGCTGGTTGCATACCTAAGCTGGGAAAACCCCTGGAAAAGGAAGTGGTGACCAGCTCCAGTATTCTTACCTGGGAAATCCCATGGACAGAGGAGCCTGGCAAGCTGCAGGTCAGGGGGTCGCAAGGAGTGCAACACAGATTCGTAGCTGAGCGCACACACACATGCGTGCCCTTGGCACTCACCTGCCATCTAATTTCTGTAGTAACAATGCTTAAGAACTGAAGTTCCCGTTTCTCATAAAGCTGTTGTGTCTGTTGTATTGTTCTGGTTAACTTCTTTTCTCTGAAATGTACAGCCTATTTTCTTTGTCTTTGTCTTCAGAAATTTACAGGTTAACTGTTTTCCGTTTGAAATGATGGTTAATATAGATCACAACAGGAAATTCCCATCTAGTTCATTTTTTTCTTTTGCTTACAAAATAATTTTGATTGTGTTTTGCATATTTTTTTCTAACTGCAGAGTAGAAAATAACAAGATAAACTCAAGGTAGAAAAGAATAAAAAGAAGATGAATTCTTGGGATGGGAAGGAAATAAAAGAAACTTGAAATAGGAAGAGAACTGGTAATACAGACTATTATTTTATGTCAGTTTATTTTTCAACTTAGAGGTCTTTCAGTTTTTTCCTTTTTACTTAATCAAAGTAGTGCCATCAGAGTCAAAAGCATATTTAAACAAGCCTTTTGTAATTAGTTTTTAAAAGTAGAAATTGTAGGAAGTATCCAGATGTGTGTTAGGAACCAGACGATCTAGGAAGGGAGCCAGTGAAATAATACATTGGGAGTGACTGAAAGTAAGAGAGAGAAAAATATATTTACAAGCAGATTATCATCAGCAGTACACAAAATCAGTTAGATAAAAATAGCCTTGGAGTACCCGCTAAAGGCTAGAAAGTTCCACAGTGGTAGATAAGCCTCCCAAAAAAGAAACCCCTTGCAGAATAGGAGTGAGGGGAAAACGTGGCCTCTTCTAATAACGTTTGACATAAGTAATATAGCATAGGGTCATTGGTAAAGATGAGCTTTTTGTAATTAGATGTGTTTCTTTGGTTAATAAATTAGAATTATACTAAAATTTTCATAAGCTTTCCTAAGACTTAGCAGTGAATTTGACTACTACTCTATTGTATTTATGCCTAAATAATACATTCCTGTATCATATTATTACTTGTCTTAATCAGTTCCCGCTGTGATAAGAGGATACCATGGAGGTGGTTCAAACAGCTGCAGACTTTGACTTCCTGTATGCTAACTCATGGTGGGAAGAAGGCATGGGAGCTCTCTGGGGTCCCTTTTGTAAGGGTACCAATTCTGTTCATGAGAGCTCCTCCCTCATAACCTGATTGCCTCCTGGAGGCCCCAACTCCTAATCCCACCGTGCTGGGTAATTTCAGCACATGAATTTGGGGGACACCAAGATTTAGTCCATTGCAGTACTGTTGTCCCACCATCATGCAGACCTCGTAAGGGCCTTACTGAAGGACCAGGTTGTTGTAGTAATAATGTCTGGGTAAATAGAATAATCTCATTCTAACTAACATTTCTTCTCTGTTTGAAATGAAACTTAAAATTACCAAACTCTTTTAAAAATTCTAATATTTTTGTATATCCTAGTTACTTTCATTGAGGACCTCTTAATAGCTTTTGTAAAAACACAGATATTCTAGTGTCCATTTATTTTTGAAGGTGGATTCTTGAGGCTAAAAAGTGTTTTTAAATTAGAACCTGGATATAAGAAAACTGTTAAAATACCATGGAGACTGTAATTAATAGCATCATGATCTGTTGTTGAATCTGAAGGCATAAAGGGCAGGAAGACAATGGGGTGAGTAGGAATGAGGTGGGGTACAGAATCTAGAGAGTGGTATGAGTGGGGAAGAGGGCAGAAGATCATTAATCGTATGAGACAACCGGGGGAAAATGGCACTATTTAAGGGTTGTTTTGTCAAGATCTGAAAGAAAAATTGCCAGAATTGTAAATAGGCTATGAGTTTCCACGTTAAATGAGTCTACAAAGTGCTCAGCATAGTCAATGAATAAACACCTATTTCAAAGCACATCTTTGGGAAATTTCAAAGCATCTTTGATAAAGAGGACCTTCTAAGAGTTTTCAGGAATTGAAGACAGAAACAAAAATATGCTATATGACATTCGAATAAGAGTGGCATCAAGTTCTTGACAGCGATGTTAGAGGCTAAGACCACAGAGTAGTGCTGTTAAAGTTCCAACTGAACATGACTTCTAAACTGAAATTACATTTCAAGCTAAAAGATCTGTCAAGTAACAGAAGGGGAATATTGAAAAGGACAAGAAGAAGACAGAGGAAATCCCCAAAATATGGGTGAAAGGAAGTCCCAGGATGGTAGCTGGATAGCTAAGAGTTTCCAGTCCAAATTGGAATAAGGAGATGGAAGGGCTTTAGGCACTTCTCAATTTAATCTCAACTTTTCTAGATAATATTCTTACAGCACTAGGTTTTATTTAGAAATGTTGAGATAAATGCCATAAAAAGAGGCTAAAAATTAAAAGAAAGAATGCCTTTGGTGGGCTGCTGTTTTTTCTTTATTAGCTTGTTTGATCTTAAGTATAGTTGTTATTTTCCCCAGAAGGTACATCTATTAATAAAGTAATGTGTAATTTAAGGAAACAACCTTTGCTGAATGTGTAAAATCAGCATGATGTTACTACTTTATAGGATTTGATAAAAAAAGGATATTAAGATTAAGTTCCCCAGCAGAATGCTGGCACATACAGGGTGTTCATTGAATGTTTGTTTCTTTTTTTCAGTCAGTTTTGCTATATTTTCTATGAGGAAAAAAAACAACGTAAGTTCCGAACAAGTCAATGTATGAATCCATTTTAAAAGCCAGCTAGTTTTTAAGTAGGGCACTGAAATCTCAGACTTTAAGAATAAACTATGTATTGTTTAATAGATTATGACAAACATTCTAGATTCCAGATTTTTCATGAAAGCAACTCCTTTCATTAAAAAAAGTCATAGACAGTAAAAATGTAATCAGAAATGAACTACACACCCCAAAATTAATTTGAAGAAATTTAACACCCTTTCTTTCAACCACTCTGGATGTACTTCATGGTAATAATAGTATAGGAAAAATCTATCTCCAGTAATATTTAGATCAGTGTTTATTATACGTTAATGTATTTTGGTTGATGATATTGTTGGCTAAATTGCCTTATCAGAGTCATTTGTGGCAGAAAAAACATAAATGTTGTTGGCTGCTAAAGTGAAGGCACGGATGGGAATCCAGCTGCCAATGTGGGGGACATGGGTTCAATCCCTGGTCGGGGAAGATTTCACATGCCACAGAGCAGTTAAGCCCTGTGTGCCTCAGCACTGAAGTCTGCGTGCCTAGAGCCGTGCTCTGCAACAAGAGAAGCTGCTGCAGTGAGGAGCCAGTGCACCACCGCTGGGAGTAGCCCCCACTCTCCACCCCTAGAGAAAGCCCACGCACAGCAACAAAGACTCCGCACAACTAGTTTCAGCTCCGCTTTATTACAGCATTGTGATCAGGCGACTAGTAAGCCCCTCACAGTCCTTCCTTAAAATTATTTCACTGAGTAAGTCCAGAAGATTGAGCTAATACTGGCCTGGAATATGAGGAACGTAGAGTGATGTGTTACTTTGTTTTACTATTGCTACTTGAAATATATACCCAGGATCCTTCAGGCTACTATCCTCATACCTACTGAGAAGTTATTTCACAGAGCATTTCATTTGTACCTCTCCTTAGGTAATTTATAATGTCAGCATTTTCATATCAAAGCACCTACAATTATAGTATAGAGTCTGTAGTGTCTTATTTCAGATATTCTTGGCAAGAATAATATTCTTTTGACAAAGTTATAGACTTTATCAGGCTTCCCTGGTGGCTGAGAGGGTAAAGTGTCTGCCTACAATGCAGGAGACCCAGGTTCGATCCCTGGGTCAGGAAGATCCCCTGGAGAAGGAAATGGCACCCCATTCCAGTACTCTTGCCTGGAAAATCCCATGGATGGAGGAGCATGGTAGGCTACAGTCCTAGGGGTCCCAAGGAGTTGGACACAGCTGAGCAAATTCACTTTGCTTTCCTTTCACAGATTTTACCACTTGATGGCAGTTGCAGGGGGTGTATGCTAGATCATGTTATAAATGCATTAAAAGTGTTCTCTGATAAAATAATTAAGCGTAAAAGCGGATGGAGTGCGTAAATGGAAGGAAAAGAAAACAATTTAGACAGTCTATGGCAATGATAGTTTGTAAATGATACCTGGTATATAAAGAAACCCATACAGATATTTATCACAAAGCTTTTTGGAGGAAAGATGCCATGTCAAATCAGGGATTAATGATATTAATTGTTCTCACACAACCCTCCTCTCCCTGCCTTTTATAGCCTCCCTCACCCAAACACACAAAACACTATTTTTATTTTGTTTTAACAAACTCTTATATAGTGGTTTGTGCCAGGGATTATTCTAAGCACTTGACAAATAAATATTTACTTACTAAACTCTGTTAGCTAGGTACTATTTATTATCATTGTTTGTTTGCTTTTTAAATATTTAATGAAACCAAGGTGGTGCTTTTCCAGGACCTCTGTAAGTAGTGAATGGCACTGCTGGTATTTGAACCTGGTAATCTGGCCCTAGAGTTAGTCCTATGAACGTCTGTGCTCTTTCTGCTGCTTGCCTTGGAGCAATGAACAAAAGACGAAGAGTTCCTACTCCTGGGTCCTATGACGCCGTCAATGTTTATTTCCTTATACCATAAAAAAAAAAAATTTTTATTAGCAGAGTTGTCTGTTTTACTGTCACTTAGTGGAAAATAATGTGCAGTCATTTATTCAAAAATATAAAAACAGAATATGAAGGTTTTTGTTCCTGTTGGCAGTTTTGGGAATAACTGTGATGAATGAAATTCTGTTTCCTGAAGATGCAACTTCACGCATCATTTAGAGAACTTCTTTACCAACATGTTCGGCACTTAATAACACTCAATAAATACTGAGTCTAATTAAACTGTGAACAAGGATGCACTATATATTTACAGCATTTTCCAATTCATCATATTCTTTTTAATTTCACGTTTGCTTGAGTATGGTGTAGAATTTTAAATATGTATCATAAATGTCTTAGGAAGCTTTGAATGTTTTATATGTTTTTGAATGATCATTTAAATCATGCAACAGCTGATGGTACAGGGTAAAGCATGATCCATAATAATTATATTTTACAAACTCATTTTGTCCTAAAACTTCTCTAAGGACAAAATTATATCCTTAATTAAAGTCAGTGCTGTGGCCTTTCTCTTGCCAGTGAGATAGAAACCACTGTATTTATTTCCTAACATGAGGGGGAAAGGAATATTTCCAGTTCTCACACACAGACATCCCTGTTGTTGCTTCTCTGGATAGCCTCCTGAGAGAGCTAATAATAGGAGTGTGAGTCTGTCCTTAGTCACCAGTGACTATTTCCTTAGCAAATTCATTAACCTCTCTCTTATCTCTCAATTTGTAACCCCAGTAAATTACCAGTTAAGTATTAGACTTCCCTGAAATATAGCTCTTTTTCACTCATCTCTGTTTTCTATCAATATGACATTTAAAGACAGGTTATTTAGGTTTAAAATCATTCAAAAACCTAAGCCATCTGTGCTCTGATTTTATTACATCCTAGGGCAGATTTATCTATTGATAGTAACCACTGTTGAAGATAGGTTAAAGAATATAGTTCAAGCATATAACGTAATTCTTGAATATGTTAAAAAAAAAACAAAATGTTCATTTTTTATTGGGATACATTACTACTGTCATTGAAACAAAGCTCTCAGACGATTTTCAAGTTTTTCAATGGTTTTTAGCTTCAGCAATAGTAAATTTTTATGCCATGTTTTATTGCCAAGAGAAAATATGTTATCCATTGTGACGGATAGAAAAAATTGTTATTAAAGCAGATGGTAAATCCTTGAATGTAGTGTTTTTGTTACTGAACCACATGGTATTTTTTTTTGTTTGTTTATTGTTTTTTGGTAGGATTGCTGGTTTAAAATTGACTGTGTGCCTTGTTTCATAATTCTGTGCCTTTTCTATCATGGTGTTTACCTTTTCTGGAAGACTAACTTATTTCTTATTATGTAGAACTTTATTTGATAATTATAAATTGTTTTAACTGTATGGACAGATATTTAGAGGAAAGTATTAACTTCTTGAAGTTATTTTTTACATTTACTGATATTTTCTAAACCAAAATATGATTATTCATGGAGTTATTTTCATGTCCACAGTGTTTTACATTTTGGCAGATCATTCATCTCAGCTTTTAAAATAAGATAAAAATCTCATATTATTACTTAGGAACTTTCAAATATAACCCTTCTCAAAAAATAGGGGGAACATATATGTATTTCAAAATGTAATATTTGAAATGAAAATGTAAAAAGACTAATATCATAAAATGGGATAGAGTTGCCCTCTTGGAGCCTAGAATAAAATTGAATAAAAGGGTCTAATTTTTATTACTGTCACCATCCTAATGGTTCAGAAGTACTGAATAAAAGTACCACTGATTAATTTTCCCCTTGCTTAAGGATTTAAGTTTTCTTTAGGGAATGGATTTTCTATTAAAAAATAATCTGAACCATCTTTTAATAAATCAAATCTATTTGACATATAATATTGTATAAATTTAAGGTGTACAACATGCTACTTTGATAACATTTATGTATTGTAACATGATAGCCATTGTAGCACCATTTATCACGTTATGAATTGTGATACAATTTTGTTGCCTGTATTTATTATATGTGCATTAGATCACTGTGGCCTGTTTAAACACTATCCTTTGCAAGTTTGTACCCTTAAACATCAGTTTTATCCCCTCAAACCCATCCTCTGGTAACCACCATTATTATCTGATTGTTTGACACTTTATATTTCACATATAAAGTTTATGTCATACAGTATTGTTCTCTCTCTGTCTGACTTACCTCACTTATCAAACTGTGTTCAGGATCCTTGCATGTCGTCAGAAATGTCAGGCTATCCTTCTTTCTTACTGCTGAATAATAATTCATTGGTATATAAACCATATCATATTTATCCATTCATCTGTTGATGGGTGTTTAGGTTGTTTCTGTATCTTAGAATATTGTGAATAAAGCTGCAATAAGTGTAAGAGTGTATATATTTCTTAAAAACACTGTTTTCATTTCCTTGGGGTATGTACTCAATAGTGGAGTTACTGGACTGTATGGTAGACCTACTTTTAACTTTTTGAGAAACCGCCATATTGTTTTCCATACTATTGAACCAATTTATGTTCCCATCATAGTGTATGAGGGTTCCTTTTTTTTTGTTTGTTTTGGTGGCATCCTTACCAGTACTCGTTGTCCCTTGCCTTTTAGATGATGACCGTTTTGACAGGTGTGAGGTGATAATATTTCATTGTAGTTTTGATCTGCATTTCCCTGCTGATGTGATACTGTGCATCTTTTCACGTGTCCATTGTCCATTTTGATGTCCTCTTTGTTTCACAATTTACCTCTTGGCATTCTACTAGACTTTAGCTTGCTTCAGATAGTTGTAAGAGAATAATGGAAGTAATAAAGTCCACTTAACCTGCACAGTGCAATAGTATTTGGATTTTATAGTACATGTATACGTTATTGTGTCAGTGATATGCAAAAGATGACTCTACCATATTTTTTGCTTTTCATAAGTAGGTTTATCGAAACAGTAGCCCACACTTACAAATATTCTTTAACATTAAGGCAAAAGCAAACGCCTAATACATACTTTTACTGAAACCAAATGTTATCTGCATTAAATGGGGAAAGTGGACCGAATTCTTCAGTTGTGACAGTAGATGAGCTTAACAGGAAATCAACAAGCTGAGCAGATAGTAATATTTTCAAAGGCACTGAAGAAAATGAGTTTTTGATGGCTTTATTAGAGTTCAGCTTAAGCTCTTAAATGAGGAGAGCCAATGTCATAGGCATGTCCTTGGCTCTGTGAACACACTGAGATCTCCATTAATATCCAGCCCTACCCCAGAATGCTTTTAGTTGCTTTTTTATGTTTATTAATGAATTTTTTTCATAGAAATAGAAGTGTTGCTTTTGTTTCCATAGTATATTGTTTACTTATACACTGAAGGTAGAAAAAGATTTGCTTGGAGTTTTCCACATAGGTGTTTTTTTTTTTCCTTTGAAATATGGCACTATTCCTATAAGAGCCTGACTGTTGAGAAGGGTGACTGATGTGTGAGTTTTGCCTGCTCTTTGTAATGCTTTCTCCTGGCCAGTGGCCATTTCAGGTAAGCAGATGCAGTCTGCTACATCATCTTTGCTGGAGAAGCAAGCAGTGTTCTAATGCCTCACCAGGATTTGTCGAAACATTGTGCAGCCATCAGAATGGTCCCTTGTTTGGCATGTGCCTTTTCTAAACACTTGTGAACTCGTGAATGTCTGCTAACCATCCGACTAACAGGTCCTCGCTCCCTATAATGCCTTTTTTTTCTTTTTAAATCAAAAGAGAAGTTTGCCTTGCGGTCCCATCATATACAAATGAAATGAAATAAAAATTAGAATTTCAGTGGTGTTTTTGAATAAGTGGGTGACTGTGATATTTGTCATTCCAGTTATAAACAATGATTTCCTTTTCTAATACGAACTCCAAAAAGAATGCAGTGGGAACGCCACAGCATTAGAATGTTAGTCTGGTTTTTGAGGAGACATTAAAAGAAACTGTGTTTGTGGTTAGAGGAAGCTGTGTTTCTGATCATCTCTCTGTTCAGAAGAGGGAGTGTGCATTAGAGTGTTGTACACCTTAGCATGCGTGTAGAGTGACGTACACCTCAGTTTGACTGCTGTTGGTATGTGTATCTGCTTGGAGGAGGAGACAACATATATTAACAGAATTTTCTGTTTGCTCATTTTTAAATTTGTTAATAAGAAAATGGATGTGCAAGTAACTTCATTATATTCAACTAGCTTGATTTTTGTGCCCTTTAATGTTCAGAAAAGCATGCACCTGTGGTTTTAGAGTTTCTTAATGGCTGTCACGGGGCTTCCCAGGTGGCCCAGGGGTAAAGAAGCTGGTAAAGGCAGCTTCTTCACCACACGGGTTTGATCACTGAGTCAGGAAGATTCCCCTGGAGAAGGAAATGGTAACCCATGCCAGTATCCTTGCTTGGAACGTCCCACTGACAGAGGAGCCTGGTGGACTACCGTCCATGGGGTTGCAAAGAGTCGGATACAGCTTAGCAACTAAACAGCAACAGCAAATGCCTGTCACGTTGACGTCTGTACCTGTACCAAAGTCAGAATTCCCTAATTACTTTTGTAAAGGGTAGGGGAAAAATACGCCATCCATATTCTTCAAAGTTTATAAAACATACTATTTGATTGACTCATTACTAGGAAAAAAATATCCTAGCCTTCTGAAAACAAAACCAGTATTTGTTGACTCTGAGCTTGGAAAGTCACATAGATACAGCCTTCAGTAGTCTACTTATACCCGTTTTCAAGCCATTTGTTTATTTAGCAAATATTTACTAAGCATTTATTGCGGGCAGACACTATATTAGTTCCAAGAAGGACAAGAAGAAAGTGCTATGTTAAGTTATAATAGAACCATAGTTTGACAAGATGATGACCAAATTTCAAATTTGATTTAGCTCTTATTTCTGTTTGAATTATAATATGGATTTTCAGAATCAGAAAAGACATTTAAAATTATCTACTCCAACCCTTCATCCAGTGTTTGAATCTTTCATATTATTCATTTGATGATTGCTAATATTTGACTGTTTCTGACTTTTAAAAAATGGCATTTCATGTAGTTCAACCTAATGGAACTATTATTAAGTACAGAGTTTGCTCATGACAGTATAAGATGGGTTAGTGAAGACAACTCTATCAAACTGTCTGTATGGGGGAGAAATATAAAACCAGATATTGACCAAATATTGGCTATTTGCAGAAATAAAATGGCTCAAGTGCCTTCATCTAACCAGAATGAAGATTCTGGGTACTGAATTAAGGGTTCATCTTGTGTGATCCATTATATCATTTCAAACCTTCTTCAGACTCTACAAGGCTCTTAAAACCCACGAGGGATATTCTGCCTGGACATGGGTTTCAGTTACTTTGTCACTTGAGTTTGTGGCCATTTACTCAGGGTTCCCCAGCTTCTTAGAGAACACCTTCCTAGTGTTGTAGTTGAAGATGTTCTTGGTCTCTCCAGTCCCTACCTTAGAGGCTGCGTTTCCTTGGCTTTGGCAGCACAACACATGGCTGTGGGTTCATAGACACTTAAAGTTACATCGAAAATCAAGATCAGGATTTCACCTAGTATAGTTCAGTTCAGTTCAGTCGCTCAGTCGTGTCTGACTCTTTGCGACCCCATGAATCGCAGCACGCCAGGCCTCCCTGTCCATCACCAACTCCCGGAGTTCACCCAGACCCACGCCCATGGAGTCAGTGATGCCATCCAGCCATCTCATCCTCTGTTGTCCCCTTCTCCTCCTGCCCCCAATCCCTCCCAGCATCAGAGTTTTTTCCAATGAGTCAACTTTTCTCATGAGGTGGCCAAAGTACTGGAGTTTCAGCTTCAGCATCATTCCCTCTAAAGAAATCCCAGGGCTGATCTCCTTTAAGACCTAATTGGGTAAATGATGAAATGACTATTTTCCCTTACGATTGGCTTCAATTAGTTACTTGAACTCACACATTCCTGTTTCACTTACATACAAGTTCTAGCTAGCCTCTGGCATCAGAAAAATGGATACGCTGTGGTGTGTGTCCTCAAGTTACTCTAAGCACACCTCAGTCCAGGCACCTTAAAAAGGTTTGGGAGTGAAATATATTCTTTCATTCATCCATTCATCCAAGCATCACTTATTATGTACCTATTAAGCCAGGCACTGTGTTAGGCTCTAGTGATAAAGCTGAAAATAAGAACAAGCCCCTTCTTCATCTACATCATATTCTGATGGTGAAATGAGACATTAGACATCAGTACTAGCATAATGTTAGATAATGATGAAAGCTATAAAGAAAAAGAAACTAGTAGAGAGTAAAAAAAAAATAGTACAAAGGAGAATGTAATCATCTCTGCATAGGAAATGAGGTAAACCACCCTAAGAATATAATTTTAAATCTGGATTTTGAAGAGTAGATAAGAGTACGACAGGCACACCAGACAAGGAAGAAACTTCTAGATAGAGAAGCAGCAACAAACAATAAGGCTGGAAGACATAAAACAAGAGATTACAAATAGGAATGCATTTTTGTAAAAAAGATGTAGTATAAGAATAATATGGTGTATAATATCCTTTGAAGAGTGTTGAAATAACGTCATATTTGGATATGTGAGAAACTGTTTCCTTGAGAGTACTCAGATTTACTCAAGTATCAAAACTCCAGGTAGTAGTAAAAGTGCTCTTTGCAGAACTCAATAAATTATTGTTCTGATTCACCTTCAAATATCTGAAAATGTCATTATTGATCTGAATTTGGAACTGTTCCAGACATCTTTAAGGTTAATTAAGAGTAATAGATTCTAACATTTTAAAATACATTCAAGAAGAAAAAGCTCACTTTTGAGAAAATCGAATACATGAACTTTCTCTGTCATTTCAGGAAAGATTGCTATTCTTTTTTTTTTTTTATCAGACTAATGACTTAAAATTTTTTTGTAATTAATTAATTTAGGTTTAGCTGCACTGGGTCTTTTCTGCTGTGCTCAGGCTCTCTCTAGCTGCCACAAGGGGGCCACTCTCTAGCTGTAAGTACACAGGCCTCCCATTGCACTGGCTTCTCTTGTTGCAGAGTGCAGGCTCAGTCGTAGCGGTGTGCGGTCCCAGTTGCCTTAGGCACATGGAATCTTCCCCGAACAGGGATTGAACCTGTGTCCCCCGCACTGGCAGCCAGATTCTTAATCACTGGACCATCAGAGAAGTCTGCTGTTCTTTTTTATCATCAGAACCTGAGTGTGGTTCAGTAGTATAATTTGAGAACTGCTGTGCTACAGTTATTCATCAGATGGGCTGCCAACCTGTGTGGGAAGCGTTAGGGAATCTAACTGTCTCTGGTAGCAGGCAGCCCCTTCGGAAAGTCCCTTGCAGTGGCTCTGATTTCCTTTCATTGAGCTGAAATCTCTCTCTGATAATTTAGTCTCACTGTTTAGACTCTAACTTGGAGATAATGATGGAAGTCTTGACCTATTTTAGAAATATTCTGAGGAATAATAATTAAAAATGATCTCAGTATACTTTGCACTGTTTTAAGGTTGATTATAAATGAGGCTGGGCTTCCCTGGTGGCTCAGTGGTGAAGAATCTGCCTGTCAATGCAGGTAACTCGGGTTTGATACCTGGGTCAGAAAGATCCCCGGAGAAGGAAATTGCAACCCATTCCGGTATTCTTGCCTGGGAGAGTCCCATGGACAGAGGAGCCGTGAAGGCCACAGTCCACAGATTGCAAAAGAGTCGGACATGACTTAGCAACTAAAACAATAACAAAACATATGAGACTAACAATGATAAAGGTTAAAGCTCACCTGGGTGTGAAGAGGGTAGGAGGTGTTGGTGTTTTGTTTCGTAGAGGGCAAGGTGGGAGTCTATGGTCTCCTAAGTCTTCATAGTCAAACTCTTAGTTTGTTCTTTCTGTATAACGTTTTGTTTGTGTCTTTTCTCCCTCTATAATTCTTGTTTGAGTAGCCATAGGCTTTACAGGAATAGTCTTTCTGAAGTAGAAATACGAAACCCAAAGTAAGAGAGGAAAATGCAGTGTTAGAGTATTAAGATCCTTGAAGTAAAATGAAACCCGATAACCAAAATCAAATTATGATGGAATTAAAGGAGACTTTATGCATCATTGGAACTTGGAGAGGAAAAAGGGAGAGGAAATAGGGTGCCAAAGATATGTACATTCATATTTATCACACATATATGTACATACATGCAAATATATCTGTGTGAGAACATATTGATCGTATATGAGAGATATATTACATTTAATACATACATATAAAAACACGTAAATAGAGATAAAATAAATGTATTTCCATCAGCTGTTTGTGAAAGGGAAGATAACGGATTGAAACTGTGCTCCTCTCCTGTCTGTCCTGTTCCACTGTCTGAAGTGGCAGGTGGAATCTGCTCAGTAATTCAAAGAGTGAATTTTTTAATTGATCAGTCCTGACATGCTAACCTCAGCAACCGAGCAGCTGCATAATGTGTTAGGTCATCATACCAATAATGAAGATTACATCATTGACCTGCCTTCTTTTTTTGGAATGTAGAGAAAAACAAACCCTAGAAATATGTCAGATTTTCAAACAAACCAAAATAATGACTGAGCATACTGATACTATCTGTAGTTTCATCACAACTTATTGACTAATCAGTTAGGAACCAGTCTGTTTATAAAATTAATTTTTATTTATAGTTTATTTTTAAAATGAAGTGCTAGCTTAAGACTTGAATGAAAAGTTTCAGAGAAATTAAGTTTTTCTTTTTCTAAATTTAAAATATTATTGTTGTGAGAAAGTGATGCACCGCATGACTTTAAGATAGCAATATATGTGTTAACAGACTTCTATGTATACATCAGCTGTAAGATATTTCCCTGGGCTTTGTACTTTGAAAGGTTTATATTTTAATTCAGCAGTAACACTCAAAATAAGAATCTCTGACATTTGTTTTATATTTCTATTCGTAAAACAGGACAGATTTTGAAATAGATTGCTTAAAAAAAAAAAGAATCGCTTCTTAAAACTCACAGATGTACATATTCACCCATGGGACAGAAGTGAGTTAAATACCTCACTTGGTAAATCACATTGCTCTCCTGAACTAGACTGCCTGCACCCAGTGCTGTGAAAGAGACACGCTGTGAGCAGGAAGGATAGCTATTGTCAGTGCTCTCTAGCAAAAGAACTGGGGGGAGGGGGGTTTTGAGGGGGGTGAGTTTGACTGGCGTTGGCTCTGGCTTTTCTGCATTCCAATCTGTCTGAGGCATTGAGCGGTAGCCAAAAAACAGAGAGAGAGAGAGAGAGAGAGAGAGAGAGAGAGAGAGAGAGAGAGACCAGGAGCGTGAACTAGCACAGCTAGTGCGGTATACAAAGTGTTTTGAGTTTCTGACTGGCATGCCGGAAAGATCATGTTAGCAACACCGAGAAACTTCACGGAATGCAGACCCCAGGTAAGAGTTCCTAGAATCCATCTGAGACAGAAGTTAAAAGTTTGTATATATTTAAAGGGTATCTGTGCTTTTTCAGAATTCACAAATGAAATGACTATTTACTTTTGTACTTATGTACTTATCGGCTTAAAAAAAAAATGGGTTGGTTTTCATTAACTGTGAGTTCACAGGAGTACTGTGTGGAGACTGTCAACATCCAGTACAAAATCCAGGTCAACAATAGCCTTCTGAGAAACTCAGATAAATGAAAGGTGTGATGATCATAGCAAAGTACTGACACTGCAACATTTACTCGTTCTTTTAATCACTGGAAGTGGATGTTTATTCTAGTTTTTCCCTAGATTCTTTATGAAATACGAAGATACCTAGGAATGGATATAGCCCATTTCTCTCTGAGAGAGACAAAATATATCAACCATTAATAATAATGTAACAGCCTTGCCTGACTCTCAATAGCATGTAGTAAATCTGTTTCATTTGGCAAGTTCAACAGGTTGGATCCATAGACAGCAGTAAGAGTTCAAATGAGAATTTTGCTTTTTTTTTTTTTTTTGCCCAAGATAGACTTTTAATATCCTTTGCCAATAGATGACGTCAGAAACTTTAACTAATTAGCTCATTGAAAGTTAAATCTGAAAGAGACTTGAGAAATCATCTGCTGCAGTCCACACTTTGAGAACATTGAGGTGTAAGGGATTTGGTGCTTGCTCAAGATCACAGCAATAGAACAGAATTGAATGAAAATATAGATCTCCTGATTTACAGTTTACTGGGTTTTTTTTTTCATGGTTCCAGATACATTTAGGCTTTATACTTTGTCCATACTGTGTCTGCTGGCTCAGGTACCATGAGTTATTGCCTAAAGACCAAATACATCATAAATCTAGATTGAAATATTATGGGGAGGAAATGTTGGCAGATGGATGTCATCAATATAGATATCACATTCATTCAAAACCAAAAATATATAACAAAATATTGGTATTTATCAGAATAAAAAGCAGCTTTCAGTTAAGGAAAATGACTGCAGTTTGTATGTTGCTTTTATATAAACAATTACATAGCTGTAGCATATTCTAAATGCCTATATACGAAATTAAGATTCAAATTGATTTTAATCTCTCTTAAAGATTTGTGACTTAGTCGTTTTCTGTATAATTGAAGTTAGTAAAACTTTTTTGGGGTAGCATTATCCCATATTCAGTGCCTTCTCTATGTTTATATTTTCTTAGTGTAAGATAACATTTTTAAATTATCCAACTGTTTGAACCGATCGCTTCCTTATCTAAGGTCCAGCTCAGTTTCTCTCCATTTGTGAGGGTCCTCTGTTACTTCACCTCATGAATTACGTGCTTGAGGGTAACTTAAGTGGAGGATCTTGAGAGTCACAACAGACAGTGAACATCTGTCTTCATACATTTTCATTTAGTCTCTGAAAAGGTTGCTGCCCTTTCCATTTTTCTGGAGACCATTGTGGAGTTGAGAGAGACCACACTATTCTAGTGAGCTAAATAGTAAAGATAGCCACTGCCAAAAGGATCTGTCATGGCTCTTTACAATCCCTGGGAACAAGTTAGCTAGATTTGGCTCCAAGCACAGTGAAGGGAAGTAGTGTTTTTGTGTTAAAGCTTGACCTGCTATTCCAGTTTTTGACTAAGTCTATGTAAATGGGGTTGTGATTTACAAGTCTGTGAGTGATGAGCAGTAAGTTGTAAGGAACAGTTTCATTACTGCTCTCGGCTATCGGAAATCAAATTAAAAGTGACATCCTCCACCCAGTAGGAAACAAGAGACTGTTTGTCGTACTGCCGAATCCATTATTAAAACACACTGTTTATGAGAGAACTGATGGCTGTGAGAATGAGGACATAATGCTCTGTCCAGTTTAACAGTGTTCACGTTGTGTTACACAGGGCTTAGAGTTTTCTCTCATCTTTTATCCTGCTGGAGTATGTGAAAGGACTGCCATGATACATGCGTGTATATTATGTTATGTGTATATATGATAGATGAGTGGATGGATGGATGGATAGCTAGATAGACAGACAAAAATGGACTTTTGCCCTTAGAGTATTTCCCCATGTTAGAAACAATTAATCTATTGCTGGTATTTTACTGATCTAAGTTGAAAAAAACTATTAACCAATCTAATAATTATAAAATTTGCTACTGTGTATTAGAAAGAGAAAAATATTAGAAGGAAACACATGACTCCTTTTTCTCTCCTGAATACAAATGTCAGATTATGCCGGTTTATGTTTTGAAAGACATTTGTGCTAATAAGGTGCCCATTTTATGACTAAAGGCACATTGTAAATGGGAAGGGAGTGGGTAGGATGAAATGAACGGTATGAGGAAAGAAATTCTCTTATGTATGTGAAACAATTTTCTTTTGACCTTTTTTTTTTTTTTTTTTTTGAAGGCAGGCCCATTTTCACTGCTCATGATTTTTTTTCCTTGATACTAGTTTTTCTAAATTTTTTTCATGAAATATATATCCATATAGTTTATATATTAAATTTGCAAAGAAGGTAAAGAGCTCTGTAATGTTGCCATGACATTTTTCTGATAAATTTTGGCTATAGTTGATCAGAACTTTTGTCTCATTTAGAGGATTTATTAATACGTCTTCCCCACTGCAATTTCTTTCTACTTTTGGGGTATAATTCTGGATTCTGTATCCTCATTAAAGTTGTAAGAATGAAATCTATATAAACAAAAGTAAAGATGAAGGATAGTCCAAGGGGCAGAAGCTTGAGGCTGGATGTGTAAAACACTGATTATCAAATTAATTCTTTGCTCATAAAGGTAACCTGATTAGCCACTCAAAACCCTGGAAATCCTTCTGTGTAGACGCATGGTTGTGTTTCCCCTTCTGCTCCAGTCTTGACCTTCAGCGGCTTCTAAAGAGGGAGTCACACTGGTTTTGTTCTTTCTGTTCTTTCACGCTCTCTAGTGGTTGGTTGTGGTGGTTCTTGTTTTCACTTCCCTGTATATCAGTTTTTGTGAAGAAGCCGGTGGCTGTGTGGTGAAATAAGGTTCACAAGATTCTTACACTTAGTTGCATAAACTTTCCAAAATATCTAATTCTGTAGTGCGGAGAGAGAGAATAACTGATAGTGTCCTGTTGTTTCCTAGTAAACAGTGAGTCAAGAAAATGAGTCATGACTCAGCAATGTGAGTCTTCATACAGCTGTCTTTTGTTTTTCTTTATTTTTTTCTGTGTATGTGTGTGTGCACACCCTAATCGGAATTCAGTCTATCAAAGCTCCACATGTAATTATGGGTATGATGTCAGCTTGTGTTCGGAAGCCTAAAGCGTTGCCACTGAGAATATGTTCTTTGTGCATACTTGACAAGTAGGAGAGACTTACTGAATCGTCGTTAAAATTCAAATGAACATCTTTATCTTCTCTGGTACCTCGCTCACTCTTATCTTCTCTGGTACTTCGCTCACCCCTACTCAGACCTTACCATTCTGCTGAATGAAGAGTTCTCTGAACTTAAACATTGAAGAGGGAGCCAGTGAGGAGTTCTTTTCAAGAACGAGACTATAAAACCCCACATTTCTGTCATTCTCAGGTTTGAGGTATTTTATAAATAAGTGAATTGCTGAAACAGTAAGTTGTGAAGTTAGTGTAGGTTAATACAGTTCTCTTCTTTGAAGAAGAAAAATGACCTGGTTCTGCATGCTCTCTTTTGTTAGACTTTCGAAAGTAAGCAAGCAGGTTTAGGTGCCAGGATCCAAGCCGGTGTCATTCAGGATCAGGTGACACCTAGCATAGTCAACCTGTTGGACAAGTGCTTGCTCTGATATATTGCATTTAATTCCACAGACTACAGAGTACCTTTGAAAGCCTTAGCACCATGCTACTGTTGTAGAGTTAACTATTCATACTTACTACCTTTAGTTAATATGAAGACTAAAAAAAACGGATATTCTCTTTTTAATACTCTGGTTTGTAACTTTCTAGCTAGATTATATTTCAAACAGATCGTGTGTAGTTGATTTGATTTCTGGTCTCTCCAGTGAGATAGGAGAAGATAAGATGTTTGGGTCCCTACGGCAAGAATTCCCCTTTCTAGGAACACCTAGACTATAAAGTGAGTGAAAGTCACTCAGTCGTGTCTGACTCTTTTTGACCCCATGGACTATACAGTTCATGGAATTCTCTAGGCCAGAATACTGGAGTGGTTAGCCTTCTCCTTCTCCAAGACTATAAAGTGTCAGGTAAATGAAATAATTTATTTAGTTTTTTTTTTTTTTTTAAAGGAGTGATGTGTCAAAGGGAGTGCAGAAAGAACCACTTGAAAGAATTGGGTTTGCTCAAAGGACAGGACAAGATGTGATATGTCTATAAACAAGGAAGGATAGTCATCTTTTGTATACCAAGAGCTCATTATGATGAGCTTGTTTCTAAGACTTTGTTTAGTATGGTTATATTTCTTAGCATTTTCTCAAAGTGTGGGAGACAAATCACTTAAAGAAAGAGTAGTAGATTATTGAATTACTGTCTGCATATGGTAAAGGAATTGCATCATAGTAACACAGTGGGGTAATCACAGTAATACATGAGTTGGGATAAACTCTGGGAGTTGGTGATAAACAGGGAGGCCTGGCGTGCTGTGGTTCATGGGGTCGCAAAGAGTTGGACACGACAGCAACTGAACTGAACTGAACTGAATACAGTTAGCTTTCATTCATCTTGATATTTTTCTTGAAGCATTTTTGCCTCCACTTGAAACTCAGTGAAACATCACAGTAGTTTCCTGAAACAATATCACTCTATTTTAAGAATACTATTACTTTACTTGCAAATATTTCACAGTGAAAATTGCTAAAATTGTGAAATATATTTTTAGTAATTTTGGTTTTCTTCATTTCCTTTTCTTATAAGTACAGTATAAGCACTTAGTATTTGATGATCAGCTTTTTAAGATAAATTTCCCAAAGAATTAGCTTTTTTTCCCCAGTTGGAGCCAGTGTTGACCATTTGTATTAACAAAACCAAAAACATGGTGTAAGGAAGAATGCCTAGGAAATACTCCTGTCATTACAAAGAAAGAAAACAAGTCTCTCTTGGAAACATTTTTATTAACAAAACCAAAATGTACTATTCAAAGCAAATTTACTGTAATGTAAAATGCAGAAGTCTTTTTAGAAAGTTTAGAAGTTGCTTGTTTTATTTGTTTTGTTTGTAAATGGAAGGGTGTTTAAAACCAGAAGGCAGACTTTGGTGTTTTTAAAAGAAAAATCCAACAATTTATTTACCAGTTTTCCTCAGAAGCATGTCTTCTGAGAAACTGTAAAATGCGAACAAACTGCAAAATGTATTTGACAATGAAATTTTAATTAGCTAGAAATAGTGAACTTCAAGGATGTGACTATTTTATTGCTGTAAAGTACTGTGATTTATGACAGCTTCCCAGTAAGTTTCTTCCAGTGTCAGAAATTATAAGACCATTTTCATTTTGCTTAGTTCTTGAATTAAATATTTAAAGATAGACTTTTTCTTTCTCTTTTCCCCTGTCAAACCCATGTTACAGGAGAACAGAAACCAGTTTTTTTTTTTTTAAAGGCTCTTCAGGTTTAATCCAGATGTTGCTTATGTTACATTTTTCTCTGACAGTCTAAAAATAGATTATTTTTAAATTTTAATATCCAAACATAATACATAACAAACTCCTCCCGCACACCTGTGAAAAAAAGGCAAGGCTTCAATGCCCATTTTTAAAAAGAGCTCATCCAAATGGCTATTCAATATATGAAAAGTTTCATTATTCATCAGGAAAATGCAAATTTAAACCAAAATTACATCAGGATATCTAAAATGAAAAAAAGAAATCCAAATGTTGATAACGATCTAGAACAAAAGGAATTGTTTTAGATTCTAAAACAAGAACCTAAAGAATTGTTTTGGGTTCTAGACAAGAACCGAAAACAAAATGAAGAACACATTGCTGATGAGAGTATAGATTTTTATGACTACTTTGAAGAAAAACTAAGATCATGGCATCTGGTCCCATCACTTCATGGCAAATAGACGGAGAAGCAATGGAAACAGTAACAAACTTTGAGGGGCTCCAGAATCATTGCAGATGGTGACTGCAGCCATGAAATGAAAAAACCCTTGCTCTTTGGAAGAAAAGCTATGGCCAACCTTCTGCTGCTGCCGAGTTGCTTCAGTCGTGTCCGACTCTGTGCAACCCCATAGACGGCAGCCCACCAGGCTCCCCCGTCCCTGGGATTCTCCAGGCAAGAACACTGGAGTGGGTTGCCATTTCCTTCTCCAATGCATGAAAGTGAAAAGTGAAAGTGACGTCGCTCAGTCCTGTCTGACTCTTAGCGACCCCATGAACTGCAGCCCACCAGGCTCCTCCATCCATGGGATTTTCCAGGCAAGAGTACTGGAGTGGGATGCCATTGCCAACCTAGACAGCATATTAAAAAGCAGAGACATTACTTTGTCAACAAAGGTCCATCTAGTCAAGGCTTTGGTTCTTCCAGTAGTCATATATGGATATGAGAGTTAGACTATAAAGAAAGTTGAGGGCCAAAGAATAGATGCTTTTGAACTGTGGCGCTGGAGAAGACTCTTCAGAGTCCTTTGGACTGCAGAGACCCAACCAGTCCATCCTAAAGGAAATCAGTCCTGAATATTCACTGGAAGGACTGATGCTGAAGCTGAAACTCCAATACTTTGGCCACCTGATGCGAAGAACTGACTTGTTTGAAAAGACCCTGGTGCTGGAAAAGATTGAAGGTGGGAGGAGAAGGGGATGACAGAGGATGAGATGGTTAGATGGCATCACCAATTCAACGAACATGAGTTTGAGTAAACTCCGGGAGTTGGTGATGGACAGGGAATGAGTGGGTTGCCATTTCCTTCTCCAATGCATGAAAGTGAAAAGTGAAAGTGACGTCGCTCAGTCCTGTCTGACTCTTAGCGACCCCATGAACTGCAGCCCACCAGGCTCCTCCATCCATGGGATTTTCCAGGCAAGAGTACTGGAGTGGGATGCCATTGCCAACCTAGACAGCATATTAAAAAGCAGAGACATTACTTTGTCAACAAAGGTCCATCTAGTCAAGGCTTTGGTTCTTCCAGTAGTCATATATGGATATGAGAGTTAGACTATAAAGAAAGTTGAGGGCCAAAGAATAGATGCTTTTGAACTGTGGCGCTGGAGAAGACTCTTCAGAGTCCTTTGGACTGCAGAGACCCAACCAGTCCATCCTAAAGGAAATCAGTCCTGAATATTCACTGGAAGGACTGATGCTGAAGCTGAAACTCCAATACTTTGGCCACCTGATGCGAAGAACTGACTTGTTTGAAAAGACCCTGGTGCTGGAAAAGATTGAAGGTGGGAGGAGAAGGGATGACAGAGGATGAGATGGTTAGATGGCATCACCAATTCAACGAACATGAGTTTGAGTAAACTCCGGGAGTTGGTGATGGACAGGGAAACCTGGCGTGCTGCAGTCCATGGGGTTGCAAAGAGTCGGACACAACAGAGCTAAACCTGAACTGTCTATGTGTGCAGTCAGGAACTTTACATTTGGTGTCATTTAAAGGGTTAGGTGGAGAAAGTCTCACACAGACTGGGTGTGTAAGTGAAACTTCAAAAGAAAACTGCAAGATGTGAATAATAGAACTACCAGACTGTCGATAAGCTTTCAAAGTACCATTCATAAGCTCTCAGAGACATATAAAACACTAACTTTCATGTCCTAAATATTTTATAATAGTAACACTTTATATATATATATTACTGTAGTATATCTAAAGATATAAATGTACTCATACCAAGCACATTAATTTTTACATATGGTTATTAATTAGTTCAGGATACAAATTTAATGAGTTTTCTGTACTTTGGCTTTAATATCATTTTGCTTTAAAAGCATTTCTGTGCTTTAGAGGATATGTGATTACTTGTTTTATTGGAAGAAAAATAAACATTTTAAAACCACTTTTTCATCACTGTGGAATGTGGAAGTATCCAACAAAATAAGTAGAAGATAATAAATGTTAAGTTCCTTCTTTTTCTTTGCAAAAATGCAAACATGATATATTTTTGACCGTGCTTTTCTTCTCTTCTCAGGTAAACCACTCCCCTCCTTCCAATCCTGCCAGTTCTGAATCATTAAAATGCAAGTGTTTAGCTCTATTTCTGTATTCATTTACAACATTCTTCTCCACTTGTTCAGTTGCTAAGTCATATCCAACTCTTTGCAACCCCATGGACTGTACCATACTGGGCTTCTCTGTCCTCCACTATCTCCCAGAGTATGTTCAAATTCATGCCCATTCATATTTCATCTAGAGATCTCTTCAAGAAAATTAGAGATACCAAGGGAACATTTCATGCAAAGATGGGCTTGATAAAGGACAGAAATGGTCTGGACCTAACAGAAGCAGAAGATATTAAGAAGAGGTGGCAAGAATACACGGAAGAACTGTACAAAAAAGATCTTCATGACCCAGATAATCATGATGANGTTTGCTATGACCAGTGAGTTTTCTTGGCCAACTCCGTTAGCCTTTGCCCTGCTTCGCTTTGTACTTCAAGGCTCAACTTGCCTGTTATTCCAGGCACCTATTGACTTCCTACTTTTGCATTCCAGTCACCTATGATGAAAAGGATATCTTTTGGGGGTGTTAGTTCTAAAAGGTCTTGTAGGTCTTCATAGAAGAGTTAAACTTCACTTTCTTCAGCATTACTTTTAGGGGCATTTAGTTCAGTTCAGTCACTCAATCGTGTCCGACTCTTTGTGACCCCATGAACCGCGGTACGCCAGGCCTCCCTGTCCATCACCAACTCCTGGAGTCCACCCAAATGCATGTCCATTGTGTTGGTGATGCCATCCAACCATCTCATCCTCTGTCGTCCCTTTCTCCTCCTGCCCTCAACCTCATTTGAAAGGGGTCTTTTCAAATGAGTCAACTCTTCCCATGAGGTTGCCAAAGTATTGGAGTTTCAGCTGCAACATCAGTCCCACCAATGAACACCCAGGACTAATCTCCTTTAGGAGGGACTAGTTGGATCTCCTTGCAGTCCAAGGGACTCTCAAGAGTCTTCTCCAACACCAGAGTTTAAAAGCATCAGTTCCTCTGTGCTCAGCTTTCTTTATAGTCCAACTCTCATATCCATACAAGACTACTGGAAAAACCATAGCCTTGACTAGACAGACCTTTGTTGGCAAAGTTATGTCTCTGCTTTTTAATATGCTGTCTAGGTTGGTCATTCTTTTAACTTTCCTTCCAAGGAGCAAATGTCTTTTAACTTCATGGCTGCAATCACCATCGACAGTGATTTTGGAGCCCAGGAAAATTAAAGTCAGCCACTGCTCCCACTGTTTCCCCATCTATTTGCCATGAAGTGATGGGAACAGATGCCATGATCTTCGTTTTCTGAATGTTGAGCTTCAAGCCAGCTTTTTTACTCTCTTCCCTCATTTTCATCAAGAGGCGTTTTAGTTCTTCTTCCTTTTCTGCCATAAGGGTGGTGTCATCTGCATATCTGAGGTTATTGATATTTCTCCTGGCAATCTTGATTCCAGCTTGTGCTTCTTCCAGCCCAGAGTTTCTCGTGATGTACTCTGCATAGAAGTTAAATAAGCAGGGTGACAATATATAGCCTTGACGAACTCCTTTTCCTATTTGCAACCAGTCTGTTGTTCCATGTCCAGTTCTAACAGTTGCTTTTCTCTCAAGAGGCAGGTTAGGTGGTCTGGTATTCCCATCTCTTTCATAATTTTCCACAGTTGATTGTACTCCATCCAGTCAAAGGCTTTGGCATAGTCAATAAAGCAGAAATAGATATTTTTCTGGAACTCTCTTGCTTTATCCATGATCCGGCAGATGTTGGCAATTTGATCTCTGGTTCCTCTGCCTTTTCTAAAACCAGCTTGAACATCTAGAAGTTCATGTTTCACATATTGCTGAAGCCTGGCTTGGAGAATTCTGAGCATTACTTTACTAGAGTGTGAGATGAGTGCAATTGTGCGGTAGTTTGAGCATTCTTTGGAATTGGAATGAAAACTGACCTTTTCCAGTCCTGTGGCCACTGCTGAGTTTTCCAAATTTGCTGACATATTGAGTGCAACACTTTCACAGCATCATCTTTTAGGATTTGAAATAGCTCAACTGGAATTCCATCACCTCCACTAGCTTTGTTGTAGTGATGCTTCCTAAGGCCCTCCTGACTTCGCATTCCAGGATGTCAGGCTCTAGGTGAGTGTGAGTGATCACACCTTAGTGTTTATCTGGCTCATGAAGATCTTTTTTGTGTAGTTCTGCTGTGTATTCTTGCCACCTCCTTAATGACTTATGCTTCTTTTAGGTCCATACCATTTCTGTCCTTTATTGAGCCCACCTTTGCATGAAGCATTCCCTTGGTATCTCTAATTTTCTTGAAGAGATCTCTAGTCTTTCCCATTCTATTTTTTCCCTCTATTTCTTTGCATTGATTGCTGTTGTTGGGGCATATGTGGGGGCATAGACTTAATATTGAATGGTTTGCCTTGGAAACGAACAGATATCATTCTGTCATTTTTGAGCTTGCACCCAGGTACTGCATTTTGAAGCTTTTGTTGACTATGAATGCTACTCCATTTCTTCTAAGGGATTCTTGCCCACAGTAGTAGATATAATGGTCATCTGAATTAAATTTGCCCATTTCAGTCTAGTTTAGTTCACTTATTCCTAAAATGTCAATGTTCACCCTTGCCATCTCCTTTTGACCACTTCTAATTTACCTTGATTCATGGACCTAACATTACAGGTTCCTATGTGGTGTTTCTTTTCATAGCATTGGAGTTTACTTCCATCACCAGTCACATCCACAGCTGGGCATTGTTTTCACTTTGGCTCTGCTCTTCATTCTTTCTGGAGTTATTTCCCCCCTCTTCTCTGTAGCATATTGGGCACCTACTGACCAATATTGGCCACCTACTGGGGAGTTCATCTTTCAGTGTCATATCTTTTTGCCTTTTCATACTGCTCATAGGGTTTTCAAGGCAAGAATACTGAAGTGGTTTGTCATTCCCTTCTCCAGTGGACCACATTTTGTCAGAACTCTCCACCATGACCCATCTGTATTGGGTGGCCCTACATGGCATGGCTCATAGTTTTGTTGAGTTAGACAAGGCTGTGGTCCATGTGATCAGTTTGATTAGTTTTCTGTGACTGGTTTTCATTCTGTCTGCTCTCTGAGGGATAAGGATAAGAGGCTTATAGAAACTTCCTGATGGGAGTGAATGTCTGTGGGGGTGGAAACTGGGTCTTGTTCTGATGGGAGGGGCCATGCTCAGTAAATCTTTAACCCAATTTTCTATTGATGGGTGGGGCTGTGTTCCCTCCCTGTTTTCTGACCAAAACTATGGTGGATATGACGAAGATAATGGTGACCTCCTCAAAAGCTCTCATGCACTCACTGCCATACTCAGTGCCCCCGACCCTGCTTCAGGCAACTGGTGACCCAGGCCTCCACTGGAGACTCCTGGACACTCACAGGCAAGTCTGGGTGAGTCTCTTGTGTTGTCACTGCTCCTTTCTCCTGCATCCTGGTGTGCACAAGCTTTTGTTTGAGCCCTCTGGTCTTCTCTGAGGGTATGGGGTTTGATTGTAAACGTGATTTTGCCTCTCCTACTGTCTTGCTGGGACTTCTCCTTTGCCCTTGCATGTGGGGTATCTTTTTTTGGTGGGATCCAACATTCTCCTGTCAATGGTGGTTCAGCAGCGAGTTGTAACTTTGAAGTTCTCATAGGAGAAGATGAGCGCACGTCCTTTACTCTGCCATCTGGAAACTAAAAATTATTGATGAATTTTGTGGTGTCTAAAAGAACAAACTAGGTTTTTTCACTGTGATAAAAACTGAGGATTCACAAGAGTTTTGATTGTCAGTGTGCCGGCTTATGGCATGTGTTGGCACCTCAGTGGCAATACAGAGTAAAGAGTATGATCAAGGGGGAGGCAGGCCTGTGATCCAATGAACAGATCCTCTCTCTGTCAGGTGAAGTTGGGATCTCCATTGGTTAGGAAAAGATGTTCTTCTGAAGCTTAGTTATCGTGGATGGTTTTTCCCTGGAAGAGAATGTGGAAGGCTCCTGAAAATGATTATACTTTCAAGTAAAAAGAGTTAAGTACTTCCACAGTAGTAATATTTCCAATTTTCTAAAATAAACCAATAATATATGAGAGCTCCCTCTAACGACCTAGGCTTATGGTCTCTTGTTTTCAAAAATAAAAAGGAAACTAAAGGATGACTGGTTTTCATTAAAAGAGAGATCATTTCAATGCTTTTCATGTGTCTCTTTTGAAAATCAACTTTATTGAGATACACTTCCATACAATAAAATTTATATATATATGTATATATATATACACACATTCACAGGCTTTTTTTCAGATTCTTTTCCCATAGAGGTTGGTGTAGAATATTGAGTAGAGTTACTTGTGCCATACAGTCTTTGTTGATTATTCTATATATTATAGTGTGTATATGTTAATCCCAAACTTTTAATTTACCCCTTCCTCCCCACATTTTCCCTTTGGTAGCCAGAAGTGATAGTTTTCTCCATATATTTGCCCAGGAGTGGCACTGCAGGATCATATGGTTTTTTAGTTTTGAAGGAATCTCTATACTATTCTCCATAATGATGTACCAATTTACATTCCCACCAACAGTGCACTAGAAGGGTTCCCTTTTTTCCCACCTCTTCAACATTTATTGCTTGTAGCATTTTGATGATGCCATTCTCCCTGGTATGAAGTCAGTAAGTCTTTATTTTGCACATTCTGTAGATTAGTGATTTTTTAGTTATGTGATAGACTCTGTGATTTTACTTTGAATTTCCCTAACAACTAATGATGTTGAAAATCTTAGCGTGTGATTGACATTTTGTTTATCTTTTTTTGGTGAAAAGCCTTAAAATATTTTCATCCTTTAAACATTCATTTATTTTTCTTCTTACTACTAAGTAGTTAAAGTTACTCACATTCTCTGAATATGAACCCTTTTTTCAGACATTTATCTTTCTAATATTTTCCCTGTTTTTGGATTGCCTTTTTGTTTTTTTATGAGTGTATTTTGAAAAGAGTCTCTTATTTTGACCAAGTTAATTTAGCAATTATTTATTTCATACTTTGTGTTTTTGTATCTTTTATGAGAAGAAATAACCCCAAATTCCAAAAGTTCTCTCCTAGAATTTAGAGCTTTAACTCTTTCATTTAGATTAACAATGGATTTCAAGTCAGTTTTTGTAATACAATGAAGTAAATATAAAAAATTTCTACATCTAGATACCAAGAATTTCCAGGACCAGTTGTTTAAATTTTATCACTTCTCCATTGAATTTCTTTGACATCTTTGTCAGAAACCAGTTGATTACATACATGAAGGTTTATGAGCACTATATCATAGGTACTGGCAAACTTATTCTGTAAAGGGATAAAAAGTAAAAATTTAGACTTTCCAGGCTATTCATTCTCTGTTACAGCTACTAAACTCTGCCACTGTAGCATTAAAGCAGCCATAGATAACATGCAAATAAACAGCCATTGCTGAGTTCCATTAAAACTCATTTATAAAATAAGCAGGAGACGAGAGTCAGCCCATGGGGCATGCTTAGCTGATCCCTGTGTTGTATCTCTTGATCTCTAGCCAATACAACAATATCTTAATTATTATAACTTTATTATATATCTTGAAATGTTGCTTTAAAAATTTTTTTAGCTCTCTCAACCTTGCTAAATCTATTTGTTACATCAGCTTTTTTTGGATAGATTATTTAAGATTTCTGTATAAGTGATCATATCATTTGCATATAATAAAGTTTTATATTTTCCTTTCCATTCTCTAGCTTAAAGTTTCTTTTACTCCCTTATCCCAGTGGCTTGAACCTCTAGTAAGGTGTTGAAGTAGCAAGAACTTGCCTTATTTACAATCTTATGGGTAAAGATCCTATTTTTATTTTTATAGGTTTTTATTGATGCTATCGATAGGATGACTGTTTTCAGGTCAAGGAAGTTCCCTTCATTTCCTAGTTGACAGAGAATTATTAAAAGTTAGTTCTGCATTTTTTCAGGTGCTTTTTATCTTAGCATCTATAAAGATAGTAAAATTAATTTTCCTTTTAGACTATTAATAGGGAGAATTATAATTATTTATTCAAATTTATAGGATACCTTTTGTCATTTGTGTGATTTCTTGTAAATATTAGTCATTCTAATGTATGTGTGTGTGTGTTTTGTACATTTTATCTGTGGTATCTCACTGTGGTTTTAATTTGCATGTTTCTGATCGCTGCTAATACTAAGAATTTTTTTCCCAGAGAATACTGGCTCTTCTTATATCTTCCTTTTTGAGGTGATTATCAAGTCTTTCACCCCTTTAAAAAACTTGGGTTGTCTTTTTTACTGCTGTTGTAGGAGCTATTTAAATATTTTGGACATTGGTCCTCTGTTGAAAATATTTCTTACAAACACATTCTCCCAGTTTGTGGCTTTTTTATTAATTTTCTTTTCTGGTGTTTTCGAACTTTATGCCTTTAATTTTGTTAAAAGTTCCTATGTTAGCTGGTTTTCCTTTTAGTGATAGTGCTTTTGGGTCTTCCCTAAGGAAATCTTGTTACTTCAAGTTTGTAAAGATTTTCTCTATTTCTTTCTATGCTATTAGTTTTAGCTTTTATATTTTGGTCTATGATTGATCACAGATTTTTGTCCACGGTTGAGGCTGAGATTCACTTACCTCCTTATATACCTCCAATTGGTCTGGTGCCATTTATTGAAGACTCCTTTTTGCATTTACTTCCTTTTGCCAAAATTATTTGACTGTTTATTCATGATACTATTTGCTTTTCTATTCCATTGACCTATTTAGCCTTCTATCAATAACACTGATTAGATTATTGTAACATCATAGGAAATCTTTGATTTTATGAAATCAGATAAGATGCCTTCTAACTGTCATTTTTCAAGATTGTTTTGTCTATACCAGATCTTTTTCTTTCTATACCTTTTAGAATCAGCTTGTCAATTCTTGCAAAAAGGCTTATTTAGATTTTAATTGGGATTGAATTAGATCCAAAATTTGGAGAGGATTTATATTTTATTTTTATTGACTCCATCCATGTCCATGTTGCTTCCACTTTTTACAATTTCATTTACTTCATCACAATGTCTTATAATTTTGGTATGATATCTTCCACATCTTTTATTACATTTATCCCCAAGTAGTTTATATCTTTGTGTTCAATTGCAAATTTAAAAATATACATTGTATATTGCTTGTGCAGTGGGAATGCAATAAATTTTTATTTATTGCCTTTGTATCCTATACCAATGGTGATTGACATTTCTAGGTTTTTTTTTTAATTGAATCCCTAGTGTTTTCTACATACATAATTATATTATTTGCAAGTGAATAGTTTTACTTTTTATGTATAGTATTTCTTTTTCTGAATGTATCATGTGGTCTACATTCTCTTTTACAATAATTAATAGAAATAGAAGTAGTGATGGCTGAAATCCTTGCTTTGTTCACAATTGTAGGAGGAAACCATTCAATATTTTATTATTAAATATGTTGTTAGACACCATTGGACAGTAAAACTGGTTCATCCTAGATGCAGGATACGTGGATAAGTTGTAGAAAATTTAAATACAGTAACAATACTGAATTAAAGTTACTTGGCTTTAAGTTCTTATTATGTGACAGACCTTAAACAATGTCAGTGTTATAGGCTGAACTGTATTTTCCCCCTTCATATGCAGAGGCCCTAAACCCAAGTAAGTCAGAATGTGACTGTTGGGAGATGGGGCCTTAAAAGTGGTGATTCAGTTAAAATTGAGTTTTTAGAGTGGACTCTGATCCTGTGTGACTGATGTTCTTATAAAAACAGGAAATTTGAACACACAGAGAGATGCCAAGAGTGTGAGTGCTCAGACAGACCATGCAAGGGTCACTGACAAGCCAAGAAAAAGTGGCCTCAGAAGGAGCTAGACCTGCAGCACCTTGACTTTGACTCCTAGACTCCAGAACGGTGAGAAAATGAATTTCTGTTGTTTACACTGTCTGGTTTGTGTCATTTTGTTACAGTAGCCTCAGCAGACTAATACAGTTAGCAGTAGTTCTCTTTCTAGAAAAATACAAACAAACAAACATTTGTTGGCTTAATTTCTAAAAAATTTCTGCAGTTTTAATTGCTTATACTTTATACTTTAATTGCTTATACTTTAATTGCTTATACACATTTTTAATTGCTTATACTTTGACATTGCATTCTACACAAGATTCGGAGAACTCCTGGTTATAGGGTTGGATCCTTGGTTAGAGAAGATTATCTGGAGAAGGAAATGATAACACTCTCCAGTATTCTTGCCTGAACAGTCCCATGGACAAAGGAGCCTGGCGGGCTACAGTCCATGGGGTTGCAAAGAGTCAATACAACTGAGTGACTAAATAGCAACAGTCATAGGGTAGGCCCCTAACAAACCACAGTAAGCTACATGCATTTCAGTCATAAGTTTCAGAGGTTTGGGAGAGTTTGAGCTCACTTTAACTCTAAATAACATTTCTAAATTGATATTAGAGCTGATTACTATTTCTAACCCTTGTGAGGATATATATTTCTAGATTCAAATAGTAAATTCAGAATAAACAATGACTTTACGTTTATTGTAAAGTCAAAGAAAATGTCACTTTAATGCCCTCATTTACATGATCCCATATTTTCTTCAATGTAACCATTTTGTAAACATTGGAAAAAATTTATTAATTATCTACAATCTTACTTCTTCACCAGAAAACCCTGCAGGATTTACGAATATTAAACAGTAGCAGATTTTCAGTAAAAATCTGAAAAGATTTTCTAGATACAGTAAAGTAATAACAGAGTAGCTCCTGCATGAGCATCAACACAAACCTTCTTTGTAATTGTTTAAATGACAATAATTATTCTTTAATATTGTTAATATAAGCACATTTTTATTTTCCTCTATTTTAAAGAAAAGACATTTTTACTCATTACATGATCTAGACTGACAGTTTTATTTGCCTTTTTTTTTTTAACTCTAAATAAACTTGTGACTTTTTTCTGGACTTCATTGTTACTGTTGGGATTTCAACTATCATTTCTATAGCTGTGTCATGATATATAAAAATATAACATACTTTGTTCTCTGATTGATTTTTAAAATTTTCTCTTTACCTCTGGATGGCATCTGTTTGACTATGATGGGCCTAAGTGTGATTTATTTATTCTGCCTAATATTGCATTGAATTTTGGTATGCAGTTTGTTGTATTTCACCAAATTGGAAAAGTCTTGGCCATTGTTTTTTAAATACCTTTTTCCACTAATGTGCATAGAAATTTTATTTTCTCTATTTGCTTCTTAGACTTTTTTTTTCAATTAAAGAATGGTTGATTGACAGTGTTGTGTTATTTTCCAGTGTACAAACACAGTTGTTCTTTTTTTTTGTCCACTAATATTAATAGCAACTTTATTTTTTAAATTAATTTATTATTTATCAAATTATACTTGATTTATAATGTATATTTCTCAGAAAAATTTTGGCTTTATTTTTAGTCTCTTCTCTTTTTGACTCCAATTATACCGATGGTAGTTGGTTTGATACTATTCTATAAGCACTGTATATTTTACTCTATTTTTTCCTAATTGTTTCTTGTATTACACCTTGAATAATTTCTATTGACTGAAGAATATGTTAACTGAATTTGGGGGGATGATAAGCTAGACTGCTAATAAGCCGAACTGTGAACTTCCAGATGTTCAAGCTGGTTTTAGAAAAGGCAGAGGAACCAGAGATCAAATTGCCAGCATCCGCTGGATCATGGAAAAAGCAAGAGAGTTCCAGAAAAACATCTTTTTCTGCCTTATTGACTATGCCAAAGCCTTTGACTGTGTGGATCACAATAAAGTGTGGAAAATTCTGAAAGAGATGGGAATACCAGACCACCTGACCTGCCTCTTGAGAAACCTATATGCAGGTCAGGAAGCCACAGTGAGAACTGGACATGGAACAACAAACTGGTTGCAAATAGGAAAAGGAGTATGTCAAGGCTGTATATTGTCACCCTGCTTATTTAACTTATATGCAGAGTACATCATGAGAAACACTGGGCTGGATGAAGCACAGGCTAGAATCAAGATTGCTGGGAAAAATATTGGCTTCAACTCTTATGAAGGCAGGATGAGGGCCTTTCTGCAGCATTTGGGATCAGAGGGCCTGAAGGCTCCTCAGTCTTAGAACTGTAACCTGGATCTTGCACAAATGTGTCCTGCCTCCCTGCCAGCTTTGTGTATACTCTCCCTGGTACACACTGGGGTTGCTTGGAGATTTTCTCTCATAGTTTTCCTGTCCCCACTCCTTAATAAATATAAGTGAGTTTAGCAAACTCATGTTTCTTTGCTTTCTTAGTTCTTCAGTGGATTTGAGATATGAATTTGTAGTTCCTCAACTTGTTCCTGTTGTTTGGGTAGTGAAAATTTTTTCTTGTGACTTTCTGTTTTAAACAGATATGGGAGTCCCAGTGTGATTTTTGGTGAAAAGAACTATTTGATTTTAAAGTGATTCATTTATCAAACTTTTTGTTAGACTATTTTTCATGTTTTTGTGTTAAGTTTGAGAAATCTTAAACTGTTCAGGATGCAAAAATACTCACTTCTCTTTTCTTTTAAGAACTTTATTCCTTCCTGATAATAACTTTAATAAAATTTGAATTCTACTTGGGAGTGGAAAGAAATATATCAGCTTGAGGGATGAATATTTTGCATCCCATTGAGCATGGAGCCCTCCCTTCCTCCTCCTCCTCCTCCTTCTTTTTTTTTTATTGCTTTCATTGGTTTGAGAACAGGGACAGATAATACTCTTGCTTTTAGTTTGTTCCTTTTAATCAGAGTTTCTTTTATTGCTAAATATTTCTAGATTATAGTAGTTCTGTTACATCATTGGAATTACATGAATTCATCTGAATTAATCTTAAGATTTTTACAGTACTATTCTAATCTTTAGTGACATAAAATAAATTTAAAGTGGATTATTTAATCCTAATATAAATGTGCTCAGAGAGAAATAAGTTATAATTTCAAAAATGTGATATATATATATATATATATATATCTCAAGATATTTTATTGATTTTCTCTCTCTAGTCAGTAAAATTCCAATTGTATGGTCCAGTCTTGATTCATATGAAGCAGACCATCTATATTTCATGTTATTTGCCAGATCTAGTTATTAGAAGAAAAGTAGGTCATTAGGCTATGTAGAATAAAAGTATAGTTTAGTTTATTGGCTAATTTAAAGCTGTATTTATAGGATACTAAAGTTTTAGAGGGAAGATCTGTGTAGTAATTTATATTACCTATTTTATCATTTGAAAGATATAATCTTTATAGGTGACATACATGATTTGTGCTGCATCAAAGTGATTGATTTAAATTTTTTTTTCTGGCATCTGGCCCCATCACTTCATGGGAAATAGATGGGGAAACAGTAGAAACAGTGTCAGACTTTGTTTTTTGGGGCTCCAAAATCACTGCAGATGGTGACTGCAGCCATGAAATTAAAAGGCGCTTACTCCTTGGAAGAAAAGTTATGACCAACCTAGATAGTATATTCAAAAGCAGAGACATTACTTTGCCGACTAAGGTCCGTCTAGTCAAGGCTATGGTTTTTCCTGTGGTCATGTATGGATGTGAGAGTTGGACTGTGAAGAAGGCTGAGCGCAGAAGAATTGATGCTTTTGAACTGTGGTGTTGAGAAGACTCTTGAGAGTCCCTTGGACTGCAAGGAGATCCAACCAGTCCATTCTGAAGGAGATCAACCCTGGGATTTCTTTGGAAGGAATGATGCTAAAACTGAAGCTCCAGTACTTTGGGCACCTTATGCGAAGAGTTGACTCATTGGAAAAGACCCTGATGCTGGGAGGGATTGGGGGCAGGAGGAGAAAGGGACGACCGAGGATGAGATGGCTGGATGGCATCATGGACTCAATGGACTTGAGTCTGAGTGAACTCCGGGAGTTGGTGATGGACAGGGAGGCCTGGCGTGCTGCGATTCATGGGATTGCAAAGAGTCTCACACGACTGCGCAACTGAACTGAACTGAACTGAACTTACTCAAGCTCAAGGTTTTCATGCCAGCATACTACATTAGTTATCTACTGCTGTTATAAACAACCATACACTCAGTGACTTAAAGCAATACCTGCTAATAGTCATCATTTCACAGTTTATACAGAACTGGAATATGGGCAGGGTGTAGTTGGTTGTCTGCTCGGAGTATCACAGAGTCAGAAACCAAAGTATCAGCAGACTGCCTCCTCATCCGGAGCTCAGAGTCTTTTTGTAGTTGTAGCACTGAGATCCTTTCTTTTTTGCTGGCTATTGGGAGGGAATCATTCTCAGCTCCTAGAGATCGCCTTTGGGTCTCATTTCCTGCGGCACGCCGAGAACATGGCAACTTACTTCTTCAGAGTCAATGAGAGAATCTTACTCTAGTCTGGTATGATGGAGTCCAATATAAAATGCAACAATCACAAGAGTGACGACGGTACCATCATCTCTGCCATATATACAGCTGAGTCAAGGGAGTGGCTATCCCATCTGATTAACAGATCTTGGGTCCTACGTACTCCCAAGGGTAGAGGATTATACAAAAATGTGCATACCATATATATCCGCATCATAAACACCAAGGCTTTGTTTATGATTCTTAATTGTGCTTTTTTCCCCTCTCAAATTGAATATAGACCATTCTATTGAAGTTAATGATACTCTGATTCTGGCAGGCTAACAATCTTATCTTTCTTTCCATTAATATTAGTTTTATGAGGCATGTGCTTTTCTGTGACAGCAGCGTTTTCATTCTCAATCTGCCACCCATTTTTTAAGAAAATAAAAAGACAATATAATTGTGCAAATATTGTCAAACAGATTCTGATGCCAAATAAACTGTTGATGAACATGTGACCCTGCCTCATATTTATCATCAACTGATGAATGACAGTCCTGAATTTTTTTAAATTATTGAATTAAAAAGTTACAGACCTGTGCATTCTCAAGTTATTCTACTGTTGAAGAATGCTATAAAGTCTCAGGAAATCCCTAGGAATCTAAAGATGTTGTTTTAATATTTTTAAAATTTTATGCTATTTTAATATTTCAAAGAAAAATAATACATTGGAGATGTCTTTTCATTTCATTATATTTATACCTGTAGATCCTTAAAGGCTGCATATTATTCCACTGTAGATTTACCTGTTCCCCTCCTTAGAACACTTAGTGTGTTTCGTTTTTGCCACTACCAACTTTTTGTTAAACATCTTCATACATACATATCTATGTTCAATTGCTTGTGTTGATGTATCTGTAGGACTGGTTCCTAGAAATAGAAACAAAGGTAATTTACATTTCACACTTGATAGATACTGTTAAATAGCCCTGCAAATTTGTTCAGGATGTCTTTTTTTTTCTATTTGAAGTTTTAAATTTTTATGTTTCCTTAATCTCTCTTTTCTGTTGTAATTTCTGGCTTTTGTGTGATGCTTACAAAGGCCTTTCTCAATAAGATTAGGTCTTTATCTGGAATTTGAAAGAGATTTTTTTTTTTTTTTTCAGTTGTAGAGTCAGTTGTCACAACACCTTTTGTTGAATAGCCTACTCTTTCCATACTTTTGAAAAGTGCTCTTTATCATCAGCTAAATGTCTATATGTTTTTTTCTGGATTCTTTTTCTGTTCCACAATTCTATTCCTGTGTCAATATCAAAGTGTTTTAATGATTATAGATTTCAATATGTTTCTCCTACTGATGTAGCAAACTCTAATTAGTTAGTTCTTCCTTTTCAAATGTATTTGGCTTTTTACTCATACATTTACTTTTCCAAATGAACTGTAGAAACAAATCATCCCCCACTGCCACCCAAAAACAAAAAAAATGTGTTGACATTTCATCTGGGATTATGATGAGTATATACATTATTTGGTGGAGAATCAACTTTTATACTCATTTCTAAGTTTTAGTTGGTTTAAACTGAATATAAAAGGCAAGTTTTATATATTGTTTTGGGACTTATTTTTTTCACTTAAATATTATATGATTAATATCTTTGTGTTGTTGTTGTGTTCTTTATATTTTTGACTACTGTATGACTTTTACATTATTGAATATGCCAAACGAATTTAGAGTTTAGATTGGGTTTGGTACCAGGGTTCCATCTTTTCATTGAAGTGTATTTGGTTTGTTAACTAAAGTTTGCTATCAGTATCAGTGCTACTATGAACATTCTTGAACATATCTTCTTCATTTGCAGCAGTTCCTTTTTGCTGTATTCCTAGGAGTGGAATTTTTGGGTCTTAGGGTGACTAATAATGCAAGACTATTTTCCACCAATAATGAGTATGAGAGATTCACATTATCCCTAATACTTGATATTGTCAGAATTTTAAATTTTATAGTCTTGTAATGAAGAGTAAGTGTTTGGTTTGCAAAACCTGATTGCCAGTGATACTGAATAGATTTGTAGGTCTATATATGTTAATGCTTTGGTAAAATTGTTTTTCTCTCTTGTTCATTTTTCTATTGAGTTGTTAGGATTTTTCTGTTAATATGAAGAAGTCTCCACTGATCTCCCATAGCCTATTGGGCACCTACCAACCTGGGGAGTTCATCATTCAGTGTCCTCTTTTTGCCTTTTCATGCTATTCATGGGATTCTCAAGGCAAGAATATTGAAGTGGTTGTCATTCCCTTCTCCAGTGGACCACATTTTGTCAGAACTCTCCACCATGACCTGTCCATCTTGGGTGGCCTTACACAGCATGGCTCATAGTTTCATTGAGTTAGACAAGGCTGTGGTCCATGTGATCAGTTTGGTTAGTTTTCTGGGATTGTGGTTTTTATTCTGTCTGCCCTTTGATGGATAAGGATAAAAGCAAAACCAATACAATATTGTAAAGTAATTAGCCTCCAATTAAAATAAATAAATTTATATTTTAAAAAAAAAGGCTTATGGAAGCTTCCTGATTGGAGAGACTGACTGAGCAGTTCTGATGGGCAGGCCCATTCTCAGTAAATTTTTAATCCAGTTTTCTGTTGATGGGCGGGGCTGTGTTCCCTCCTTGTTGTTTGACCTGAGGCCAAACTATGGTGGAGATAATGAAAATAATGGCAACCTCCTTCAAAATGTCCCATGCACTGCAGCACTCTGCCCTGACCTTGCAACTCGCAACTGTAGACCCACGCCTCCACCAGAGACTCCTGGACACTCATGGGCAAGTCTGGGTCAGTCTCTTGTGGGGTCACTGCTCCTTTCTCCTGGGTCCTGGTGTGTACAGGGTTCTGTTTGTGTCCTCCAAGAGTCTGTTTCCTCAGTCCATCAAGGCTGTATGTTGTCACTCTGCTTATTTAACTTATATGTAGCATACATCATGCAAAATGCCAGGCTGGATGAAGCACAAGCTGGAATCAAGATTGCTGGGAGAAATATCAATAACCTTAGATATGCAGATGACACCATCCTTATGGCAGAAAGTGAAACAGAACTAAAGAGCCTGTTGATGAAAGTGAAAGAGGAGAGTGAAAAGGTTGGCTTAAAACTCAACATTCAGAAAACTAAAATCATGGCATCTGGTCCCATCAACATGGCAAATAGATGGGGAAACAATGGAAACGGTGAGAGACTTTATTTTCTTGGGCTCCAAAATCACTGCAGATGGTGACTGCAGCTATGAAATGAAAAGAACCTTGCTCCTTGGTAGAAAAGCTATGACCAACCTAGACAGCATATTAAAAAGCAGAGACATTACCAACAAAGATCCATCTGTTCAGAGCTATGGTTCTTCCAGTAGTCATGTACAGATGTGAGAGCTGGACTATAAAGAAAGCTGAGCACCGAAGAATTGATGGCTTTTGAACTGTGGTGTTAGGGAAGACTCTTGAGAGTCCCTTGGACTGCAAGGACATCAAACAGTCAGTATTAAAGGAAATTAGTCTTGAATATTCATTGGAAGGACTGATGCTGAAGCTGAAACTCCAATACTTTGGCTACCTGATATGAAGAACTGACTCATTGGAAAAGACCCTGATGCTGGAAAAGATTGAAGGCGGGAGAAGAGGGTGACAGAGGATGATGAGATGGTTGGATGGCATCACTGACTCGATGGACATGAGTTTGAATAAACTCCGGGAGTTGGTGATGGACAGGGAAGCCTGGCATACTGCAGTCCATGGGGTTGCAAAGAGTCAGATATGACTGAGCGAGTGAACTGAACTGAACTGATGAAGAAGTTCTTTTTATGTTCTTGATAGTAACCCTTAACACTTGTGTGTATTGTGAATCTATTCTCAAGTTGTAACGTGTCCTTTCGCTTTCTTTTTTTAAGTTCATTGAATGGACAAAAGTTCATAATTTTGTGTAGACAAACTTATCAGTGTTTTAAAGTTAATATTTCATGTTTACAAAATTATTTCCTACCCCAGGGCCTCAAGATAATTTTTATTAGGAGTTTTAAATTTTGGTTCTTGACTTTTAAGCTCTTATTCAAAGAGAAGTTGGTTTTTATGTTATATGTTTATGCTTCTTTCATATTGATAACTTTTACTTGCCATATTTATTGAATAGTCTTTCTTTTCCCTTGTGGGTCTAACAGCACTCCTATCTATATATGTAAAGTTTCATATTTTTTCTGCAAATGTCTTAAAATTTTTATTAATCTTATCCCTAGTTTATAGGGTTTTTTTTTAATGGAATCATTTCTCCCTTTATTTTTCTAATTGGCAACTGCTGATATATAAAGAATTATATATTTTTATTTTCAGTATATATGTATATCAAATACTATATATTTATCTTTATCCTGATCATATTACTGAGTCCTTGTTTTTTTTTTCAATTAATTGTCTTGTCCCCTGTTGCCATTCTCACTAAAGAATACATCTTATCTTCTGCATATACTTATCACTTGTTTCTTCCTTTTATATCCCTTATTGCTTGTCTTAACCACATTGTCTAGAAACTTTTACCAGTAAGATAAATAGACTCTGGTGAGCCTGCTGCTACTGCTGCTAAGTCACTTAGTCGTGTCTGACTCTTAGTGACCCCATAGACGGCAGCCCATCAGGCTCCCCTGTCCCTGGGATTCTCCAGGCAAGAACACTGGAGTGGGTTGCCATTTCCTTCTCCAATGCATGAAAGTGAAAAGTGAAAGTGAAGTCGCTCAGTCCTGTCCAACTCTTAGCGACCCCGTGGACTGTAGCCCACCAGGCCCCTCCATCCATGGGATTTTCCAGGCAAGAGTACTGGAGTGGGGTGCCATTGCCTTCTCCGATTTCTATATATCTTTTTTTAAGTTAAAGTTTTAGTCTATTCCAAATAGTCTGAGATTACTTTCAGAGGGGGTATTGGATATTACCAGTTGCCTCTCAGCATCTTTTGTTTTGATTATTTGGTTATTTTTTTATCTATTATAATAACATGTTAAAGTATTTATTTCTCCCTCATCACAGATATAAAGCCAAGAGGACTAAATCCAGTAGGTCATTGATAATATAAATATTGTCCTTCTAGTACTCTCAACACCCTTTAGACTATTTAAGTATTTGTTACTCAGCATACTGACCTCATGGTTATCCTTTTAGTCTGCTTATCTAATTTTATTTAATAAAACATCACTAATGAATTTCCCAGAGATTTAAAGTTTTGTTATTTTTAAATTATCTACAGAAAAACCTGAGAATCTTTCTTCACAGTGACTAATAAATATATCACTGCTGAAACATGAGGATACATTTTGAGGAAAAGACAGTGACTTATTACTGTAGATTCCACACCATAGCCAAGTGATGTTATCTTTCTCTGAACTATGAATGATTCTGTTATAAATGGCTATAGGACTTGGACAAACCTTTGACTGTATTACTGTTGTTGAATTAAGTTCTTTCTATGGCAGCCACAAACCTCATGATCTTTTCAGCATAATAAACTTTAATAAAACAGAGAAAACCGGAAAAGAGAGATTTGTGTTTATAAATTTTTAATGTTTTTCTTAAAGATAGCCTGCAAATTGTACAAGCTCTCAGCCCCTCTACCCGCCCTAAGTCTGCCACTGGGTGGAAGCCAAGAATGGGGAGAGGGTTTGTTTTCTCCAGAGTTGCGTTATCCCTTGCCTAGTTTGCTGGCAATCTTTGACATTCCTTGGCTTCTAGGAGCATTACCTGGTCTCTGCCTTCATGTTCATATGGTGTTCTCTCTCTTTGCATGCTTCTGTATCCTAATTTCTCAAATTTATAAGGATATCAACCATACTGGATTAAGCTGCACTGTAGTGATCTCATATTAAGCAGGTACATCAGCAGCAGCTGTACTCTGAATATGGTGCTGTCCTAAGATACTGGCAGTTAAGCCTTCATGAATTTTTGGGAGACACAATTCAAACCATGGGCTTTGTCCTCCCCTCCCTCTGCTTGCCTTTCTGCAGCAGGTCTCCTGCCTCAGCTCTCTCAGTTCAGTTCAGTTCAATCGCTGTGTTATGTCAGACTCTTGTGAACCCATGGACTGCAGCATACCAGGCTTCCCTTGTCCATCACCAACTCCCACAGCTTGTTCAAACTCGTCCATCGAGTTGATGTTGCCATCCAACCATCTCATCCCTTCTCCTCCCACCTTCAGTCTTTTCCAGCATCAGGGTCTTTTCCAAGGAGTCAGTTCCCACATCAGGTGGCCAAAGTATTGGAGCTTCAGCTTTAGCATTAGAACTTCCAGTGAATATTCAGGACTGATTTCCTTTATTACTGACTGGTTTGATGTCCTTGTAGTCCAAGAGGCTCTCAAGTCTTCTCCAACACCACAGTTCAAAAGCATCAGTTCTTCAGCGCTCAGCTTTCATTATGATCCAACTCTCACATCCATACATGATTACTGGAAAAACCATTGCTTTGACTAGATGGACCTTTGTCGGCAAAATAATGTCTCTGCTTTTTAATATTCTGTCTAGGTTGGTCATAGCTTTTCTTCCAAGGAGCAAGAGTGTTTTCATGGCTGCAGTCATCATCTGCAGTGAATTTGGAGCCCAAGAAAATAAAGTTTCTCACTGTTTCCATTGTTTCTCTATCTATTTGCCATGGAGTGTTGGGACTGGATGCCGTGATCTTCGTTTTTTGAATATTGAGTTTTAAGCCAGCTTTTTCACTCTCCTCTTTCACTTTCATCAACAGGCTTTTATTGCCTCTTTGCTTTCTGCAGTAAGGGTGGTGTCATCTGCATATCTGAGGTTATTGTTATTTTTCCTGGCAATCTTGATTCCAACTTGTGCTTCATCCAGCCTGGTATTTCTCATGATGTACTCTGCATATAAGTTAAATAAACAAGGTGACAATATACAGCCTTGATATATTCCTTTCCCAATTTGGAATCAGTCCATTGTTCCATGTCTGGTTCTAACTACTTCTTGACCTGTCTACAGATTTCTCAGGAGGCAGGTCAGGTGGTCTGGTATTCCCATCTCTTGAAGAATTTTCCACAGTTTATTGTGATCCACACAATCAAAGGCTTTGGTGTAGTCAAAGCAAAGGAGATGTTTTTCTGGAACTCTCTTGCTTTCTCTGTGATCTAGCCGATGTTGGTAATTTGATCTCTGGTTCCTCTGCTTTTTCTAAACTCAGCTCTCTAATCTGGAATGAATGACTGCTCAGACGTACCCAGTCTTTATAAGTGATTCTTTTGGTGCTTGTAGTGAAGGGAGGAGTGATAGATAAGCAGGGAAAGTACTCCTTTCTAGACCAATACTGACATTTTGGAAGATAATCTTGAATCCTTTTTTCCCTCCTTAATCCACTCCACTGTTCTTGCCTGGAAAATCCCACAGACAGAGGAGGCTGGCAGGCTACAGTCCATGGGGTTGCAAAAAGTTGGACAGACTGAGCGACTGAGCATAAAGACTGAGATCGTCAGGCAGCAGAGAGAGGCCATCTCCCAATAACCCTGAGGAGGCATCTGGCTCCAGTTGTATTGTGATTTCTTTGAAATACAGAGATACTCATTCCACCTTGACTTTATTTTAAATGTGTCAGGGGTTGCAATAGGAATATCTTACTCTATGTTCGTTTGACAAGAGAGGGAGGGGAAGAACCATGACAGTCTGTGTACAAACTTAAGTAGAGGAGTAGATTATTCAGGCAATTATAACCTAAAATGCCTTCAAATAATAACTATCCTCTTACCCTTCTTTGGGTTGTACTTTTTTTTTTTTAATGTATTCTTCATTAGGGATCAGCTTAGTTTAAATGAGAAAGACATTAAAGATACCTAGTCTCCTTAAATCTGGGTAATAAAGGTGGACCATCAGAGAAGTATATAGACCATGAGCTTCTTAGGAACAGTTTTGTTTTGTTTCGTTTCCTGATTCATCTTTAGATGCCACAATTTTATGTGTTCATTTTTGTATGAATGACCTCCCAGGTAGATAATAGTAAAGAAGTTCTGCCTTTTAAACTTAAGATCAAATGGAACAATTTTTGCATATCTCTTGAACTGTTTTGTTCCAGTTCATTCTTATACTAAAGCCCAATTTGCAACATATTCAAACATTAACCAAAGGAAAATAAAGAGTTGATTGCAGTGTTTGTTTTCTGGGTATGTCTTTGTATGGCATTTTAACAATCCAAGTGAAAATAAATCTATTGAATTTTTTGATAGTTATTGTTTTTAGTACCAAAAAAGATGTGAAACCACTTGATTTTTTTGAGTTGTAATAATATATACACTCAATTATCATAATCATTATGTATCCATAATCATTAGTACCCATTAATTTTTATTAAGTACCACATGTCCAAAGTAATGGAGAAGGCAATGGCACCCCACTTCAGTACTCTTGCCTGGAAAATCCCATGGACAGAGGAGCCTGGTAGGCTGCAGTCCATGGGGTCGCAAAGAGTCGGACACGACTGAATCTATTGAATTTTTTGATAGTTATTGTTTTTAGTACCAAAAAAGATGTGAAACCACTTGATTTTTTTGAGTTGTAATAATATATACACTCAATTATCATAATCATTATGTATCCATAATCATTAGTACCCATTAATTTTTATTAAGTACCACATGTCCAAAGTAATAGAGAAGGCAATGGCACCCCACTTCAGTACTCTTGCCTGGAAAATCCCATGGACAGAGGAGCCTGGTAGGCTGCAGTCCATGGGGTCGCAAAGAGTCGGACACGACTGAGCAACTTCACTTTCACTTTTCACTTTCATGCATTGGAGAAGGAAATGGCAACCCACTCCAGTATTCTCGCCTAGAGAATCCCGGGGATGGAGGAGCCTGGTGGGCTGCCATCTATGGGGTCACACAGAGTCGGATACGACTGAAGCGACTTAGCAGCAGCAGCAGCACTCCAAAGTAAGGTTTTCTCTTAAGTCCACCAAATATTTTTCTATTTTTCTTTTTCTCCAAGCATATTACATTCCCTAACTTGAAAAAAATTACTTAATATGATGGATAAAGATTGACATGGTTTCCATTGTAACAGTAGCAGTAGCAAATCTGTCAAGCACAGCATCAGTCTCAGTAAAATACCTGTAGGGTCAAATACCCGTGTCACATATCCTGATCAGGCCTGGAAAAATATTTTCATTTATTCATTTGTTTAACAAATATTGAGTACTTACCCTGTGCCAAGTGTGCCAATGCACTAATTTTCCCTTTGTTAAAAGATACATGTGAAAAACAAACAGGTTATCAGAAAGGTAGAAAGCAATAAAACAAATGTCTATACTCTATGAATCCAAGTTGATCTTTTCATTCCTTCACTTTAGAAACTATTAAGATCTGGCTTCCTGATTTTGTTGGGATCTTTGGATTACTATACAATTTGTTTACCCTTCTTGTGCTATCTCAGATCATTGAACAGTATAAACAATTTTGCTTTCCATTTAATAACTGTTCACCTTTCAAACCTTTCCCAAAATATCTAAAAATTTATAGGAAAAATCTCTAATATGGAATGTAATTTGGAGGGTCAACTCTTAAATAGGAATATCTAACTCCTGGCACCTCCCACCTCCAACCCTTTATTGACTCTGTGACTTTGTCAGTTCTCTCAATCTTTGTGGTGGTGGTGGTTGTTCAGTCACTAAGTCGTATCTGACTCTTCGTGACCCCATGGACACACCAGGCTTCCTCCATCCTTCACTGTCTTCTGGAGTTTGCTCAAATCCATGTCCATTGCGTCAGTGATGCTGTCTAACCATCTCATCCTCTGCTGCCCCCTTCTCCTTTTGCCTTCAATCTTTCCCAGCATTAGTCAAAGTATAGTGAAAGTCTCAAAGGCGACCCCATGGACTGTAGCCCACCTGGCTCCTCTGTCCATGGAGTTGCTCCAGGCAAGAATACTGGAGTGAGTTGTCATTTCCTTCTCTAGGGGATCGTCCCAACCCAGTGATCAAACCTGCATCCCAGCATCAGTCTTTTCCAATGATTTGGCTTCTCGCATCAGGTGGCCAAAGTATTGGAGCTTCAGCTTTTCAGCATCAGTCCTTCCAATGAATATTCAGGGTTGATTTCCTTTAGGATTGACTGGTTTGATCTTCTTGCTTGCTCTCAGCCTTAGTTAGTTTTCTCTAAACCTTAGTTTCCCCAGGTATAAAATGGGGGGAATAGTACTACCACCGGAGAAGGCAATGGCACCCCACTCCAGTACTCTTGCCTGGAAAATCCCATGGACAGAGGAGCCTGGTGGGCTGCAGTCCATGGGGTCGCTAGGAGTCTGACACGACTGAGCGACTTCACTTTCACTTTTCACTTTTATGCATTGGAGAAGGAAATGGCAACCCACTCCAGTGTTCTTGCCTGGAGAATCCCAGGGACGGTGGAGCCTGGTGGGCTGCCGTCTATGGGGTCGCACAGAGTCGGACACGACTGAAGTGACTTAGCAGCAGCAGCAGCAGCAGCAGTACTACCACACAGGTTGTTATGAGGAATAAATGAGATTAAAACTATTACTGAAAAAAATGCACAATATGAGAATTGTGAGTTAAGTTTTATTTGGAGGCCAAATGAGGACTATAGCATGTCAGTTAGCTCTGAGTAGAGTAACTGTGCTGAAGAGGTTTTTGGGGGGGGAGGGGCAGAGTAAGTATATATGTTAAGAATTTTAGTATTTTTTTAGATATGAAAAAATTTGGGCTCATAAAATCATCTCCTAAAAATAACTATCTGAAAGCCTGTTCCACATGTTTTACCCCCAGCACACAGTGCCTCATTCCTGATCTCCACCCTGAACTCCTTTCAGGGTGTGTTGAAGGTCAGCAACTTGAAGTGACTAGCGATTTAAGTCTTGTAGAAGCAGATGGCAAATGCCAGTTTTCAGTTAGCATATGCAAAGCACTTCATGTACTACCTTCAGTACCTTTTAAGCACACAATATATTTGATCTTTTATTGTTCATGATACAAATGTTCAAACTATTGCTGCTTCTAGAGATGTTACAGAGATATATTCACTTTACTTGTGTAGCATTGATAGTCTTAGATGTTATAGGCTTATCCCATCCATCTACCCACTCACTCAATAAATATTGAGGGTTTATTAGCTTGATGTTGTGTTAAGTACTAAATACTAGACTCCAGGAATTGCTTTGAGTACAATTAATTGTAAAGTTTAACTTTTTATTTTAAAGAAAATTAATTTAAGAATAATTATATGTTAGCTGCTTTCTGGATCTTTTTGAGAAAGAACTTTCTGTTCATTAACTACAGTTGTCACTTTATTTACATTTTTTCCTTAAAAGAATAGCTTTAGTGTTTAAGGAATCTAATTATCTAAATTCTATATAGTCATCAACTTCCTCAAACAAAATCTGCCGTTAGTCTTTGACACATTACTTTTAAGCTTCTGTTTTATAATAGTGTTACTACCTTTATTTAAAAAGCTGCTTTACATTTTGACGCTAGTTTTCACTGGAGGATATTACCTGTTTTAAATAATCATACAATAGGAATGCCTCTTATAATGTTAACATCCTATTTCTCTGTGGCTTCACATTTCAAAAGTGCTGCTTCCTAAATCCAAGTGAATGAAAATTCAGCTTAGCTTCATTATTTCTTTGGCTTTAATCATAACATAATGTTTCTGACAAGTGAAAACAGTGCTTGAGTGCATTCATTGATATATAACTTATAATATGTAAGTGATTTGAGGAACATATATACATATATATGTGTATATGTGGTACTATTTAAATGTGTTGAACTGAAGATTTTGTAAAATTCAGCTCTATTCCTCTTATAGTAAAACATCTCATCAAAAATAAAAGGAATGTTATGGTTTGACATTCATATTAGAGGCAAAAGGTTGTACATATCCAAAAGAATATGAAGATGGAAATGCAGTCACTTTACTTATCCATTACCTTTTTTGAAAATTAGTTATTTCTACTTTTAGTCCTTTGTCACAACAGTGTATTGAATGTTAATAAGTTCAATAGTACTTCTTTAAAAATACAGCAGATATTATTTTAATATGATGTAGATTCTTTCTTTGAATTAATTATATTTGCAGTCAGTACTTATGATTTCTTAGTCACCATTGCTTAAAGTCAGTTTATTTCTCAAATAAAAGACTTTGTATGATACCAAAATATAATATAGTAGATTTTGCACATAGAGGCAAATTTAATTTTATCCTTAAAATATCAACCAATATCAGTTTTAAATTTTCTGATTTTGATAGTTGTTCTGGATTATATAAGAGAATGTCCTTTGTTTTAGAAAATATACCCTGAAGCCATTGGCAATAAAGGGCATAATGCCTCCAAGTACCCAAATAGTTTAGAAAAATGTCTATATAAAATAATAGTATATGCAGAAAGAATGATTAAGCAAAGGTAACAAAATGTAAATAGTTGGTGAATCTAGATAAATGGTATATAAGGGTAGGTGTACTCCACTTCCACCTTTTTTGTAAGTTTTAAACTATATCAAAAAGTAAAACTACCCCCCTAAAATGACTACCAACTTTGCCAACTTTAATTGTCAATTTATAAAAGATGCATTTTCATATATTATTTGCCTTTACTCATTCTCTTTTCCTGTGTATAAGAACAGTAGAGTAGGGGAAAAGACTGATTCAGTAGTTTTCTTCAAAAAGGATGGAAATCCTAGAAGAATCAGGAGGAAAACATGGTACCTGTAAAATTAGAAAATAACTGTCTTCTGCTGTACAATTTTAGAATTTCTGGTATAGTAAGAGCAGATTATATGATATGTCTTATTTGGATATCTTTTAAAATATTTATTTATTTATTTTTGGCTGTACTGGCTCTTTTTTTTGTTGAATGTGCTCTAGTTGTGAAGAGCAGAGGCTACGCTCTAGTTGTGAAGAGCAGAGCCTACACTCTAGTTACGGGCTTAGTTGTTCTGAGGCCTGTGGGATCTTCTCAGAACAGGGACTGAACCTGTGTCCCCTGCACTGGCAGGAGGATTCTTAACCACTGGACCACCAGGCAAGTCCTGGATATCCTTTTAAGGTGTAAAGGTTCCCAGACATGAACTTGTAGGAGAATGTTCATGACAGCATTATTTAAATTTTAAAAAATGGAAAGAACCCAAATGGCTGTCAGCAGAATACTCTCCAGCCATTAAAAAGAATTGAGTAGCGACCTGAGCACAAGTAAATGAAAATCGGGCACAAAAGCCACATTATGAATTCATTCATATGAAATGTCCACAAGAGGAAAGTTCATAAAGATGAAACATAGATTAGTTAGTTGCCTTAGGGTCTGAGAGGTTAGAAAGAATGGAAGTGAAAGTTGCTCAGTTGTGTCTGACTGTTTGTGACCCCATGGACTGTCCATTGAATTCTCCAGGCCAGAATACTGGAGTGGGTAGCCTTTCCCTTTTCCAGGGGATCTTCCCAACCTAGGGATTGAATGCAGGTCTCCCACATTATAGGTGGATTCTTTACCAGGTGAGCCACAAGGGAAGCCCAAGAATACTGGAGAGGGTAGCCTATCCCTTTTCCCAGGGATCTTCCCAACCAGGGGATCACACCTGGGTCTCCCACATTGCAGTGTATTCTTCACCAGCTGAGCTCTCAGGAAAGCCCAGAAAGAATAGAGAATAACTGCTAATGGACACAAGATTTTATTTTGAGATGAGGAAATGTTCTGGAATTAAGCTGTAGTGATGGTTATATAACTTTGTGAAGATATTTAAAACCACTTTTAAAAGATGAGTTTTATAGTATATGACTTTTATTTCAATAAAGCTCTTACTTAAACAAAAGTAAGGCCTAATGAACTACTCCTACCTCAAAGTCTTTCCATCTAAATAAGAACAAGAGCCAAAGACCCTATAACTATATGATCTGGGTTCCTATTATTTCACAGACCTCGTCTTCTTTCATGAAGATGAGGGTCTTTCCAATCTACCTGCACTGGTCTCCTGACTATTGTTACTTCTAGGCCATTTTATTGGTTTTTCCCTCTTCCTGGAAACCTAGCAACCTAAAATTTAGACCTCTCAAATGTTACCTATTGCTGTTCTTTGCTTTATGATTCTCCTTGGCTCTATTCACCATCTAACACAACATATATTTTACTTTTTAATCTTATGTATTGTTTATCTCTTCCTCCCAGAACATAAACTCCATGAGGGCAGAGATTTTGCCCCTTTCATTCCACTACTGAATCCTAGGGCTTAGAACAGTGCCTGTCACTTACTTATCACTAATGTTGTCAAATAGGTGCATTTGAAAGTATAAGAATAGGAAGCTATAAGGAAAATCAGGAATGTTAAGTAATTAATTGAAGAAAGAGCTACATGTTTTATACTCTTTGTTTGAATAATTGTTTCCTATAGTACTTTGAGACTAAGGAAATGAAATAACTTGTGTTCAGTGTCTTGAAAGTAAAATAAAAAGACAGTCATCTAGTTCTTAAAATGAAAATAAAACTTTTTTGACCAAGACAAATAATTCTTTTATTTATTTTTCAATCATAGGGGCCTGGCAGACAGCTGCTGCTGCTGCTAAGTCACTTCAGTCGTGTCCGACTCTGTGCGACCCCATAGACGGCAGCCCACCAGGCTCCACCGTCCCTGGGATTCTCCAGGCAAGAACACTGGAGTGGGTTGCCATTTCCTTCTCCAATGCATAAAAGTGAAAAGTGAAAGTGAAGTCGCTCAGTCGTGTCAGACTCCTAGCGACCCCATGGACTGCAGCCCACCAGGCTCCTCTGTCCATGGGATTTTCCAGGCAAGAGTACTGGAGTGGGGTGCCATTGCCTTCTCCGGTGGTAGTACTATTCCCCCCATTTTATACCTGGGGAAACTAAGGTTTAGAGAAAACTAACTAAGGCTGAGAGCAAGCAAGAAGATCAAACCAGTCAATCCTAAAGGAAATCAACCCTGAATATTCATTGGAAGGACTGATGCTGAAAAGCTGAAGCTCCAATACTTTGGCCACCTGATGCGAGAAGCCAAATCATTGGAAAAGACTGATGCTGGGATGCAGGTTTGATCACTGGGTTGGGACGATCCCCTAGAGAAGGAAATGACAACTCACTCCAGTATTCTTGCCTGGAGCAACTCCATGGACAGAGGAGCCAGGTGGGCTACAGTCCATGGGGTCGCCTTTGAGACTTTCACTATACTTTGACTAATGCTGGGAAAATTGAAGGCAAAAGGAGAAGGGGGCAGCAGAGGATGAGATGGTTAGACAGCATCACTGACGCAATGGACATGGATTTGAGCAAACTCCAGAAGACAGTGAAGGATGGAGGAAGCCTGGTGTGTCCATGGGGTCACGAAGAGTCAGATACGACTTAGTGACTGAACAACCACCACCACCACAAAGATTGAGAGAACTGACAAAGTCACAGAGTCAATAAAGGGTTGGAGGTGGGAGGTGCCAGGAGTTAGATATTCCTATTTAAGAGTTGACCCTCCAAATTACATTCCATATTAGAGATTTTTCCTATAAAATTTTTAGATATTTTGGGAAAGGTTTGAAAGGTGAACAGTTATTAAATGGAAAGCAAAATTGTTTATACTGTTCAATGATCTGAGATAGCACAAGAAGGGTAAACAAATTGTATAGTAATCCAAAGATCCCAACAAAATCAGGAAGCCAGATCTTAATAGTTTCTAAAGTGAAGGAATGAAAAGATCAACTTGGATTCATAGAGTATAGACATTTGTTTTATTGCTTTCTACCTTTCTGATAACCTGTTTGTTTTTCACATGTATCTTTTAACAAAGGGAAAATTAGTGCATTGGCACACTTGGCACAGGGTAAGTACTCAATATTTGTTAAACAAATGAATAAATGAAAATATTTTTCCAGGCCTGATCAGGATATGTGACACGGGTATTTGACCCTACAGGTATTTTACTGAGACTGATGCTGTGCTTGACAGATTTGCTACTGCTACTGTTACAATGGAAACCATGTCAATCTTTATCCATCATATTAAGTAATTTTTTTCAAGTTAGGGAATGTAATATGCTTGGAGAAAAAGAAAAATAGAAAAATATTTGGTGGACTTAAGAGAAAACCTTACTTTGGAGTGCTGCTGCTGCTGCTAAGTCGCTTCAGTCGTATCCGACTCTGTGTGACCCCATAGATGGCAGCCCACCAGGCTCCTCCATCCCCGGGATTCTCTAGGCGAGAATACTGGAGTGGGTTGCCATTTCCTTCTCCAATGCATGAAAGTGAAAAGTGAAAGTGAAGTTGCTCAGTCGTGTCCGACTCTTTGCGACCCCATGGACTGCAGCCTACCAGGCTCCTCTGTCCATGGGATTTTCCAGGCAAGAGTACTGAAGTGGGGTGCCATTGCCTTCTCTATTACTTTGGACATGTGGTACTTAATAAAAATTAATGGGTACTAATGATTATGGATACATAATGATTATGATAATTGAGTGTATATATTATTACAACTCAAAAAAATCAAGTGGTTTCACATCTTTTTTGGTACTAAAAACAATAACTATCAAAAAATTCAATAGATATACGTGTATTAATTACTTTAAAAACATTGACTCAATTGACAGTGACAGTGTAGACCTAAATCAGGAGTCAGTAAACTATACCTCACAGCTTGTTTTTTCTTTTTTTTTTTTTTTTCGTAAATAAACTTATATTGGAATACAGCCATGCCCTTTCATCAACATATTGTCTGTGACTGCTTTTGTGCTCTAATAGGCTTCCCAGGTGGCACTAATGGTAAAGAACCCGCCTGCCAGTGCAGGTAGACGTAAGAGACACAGGTTCAACCCCTGAGTCAGGAAGATCCCCTGGAGAAGGGCATGGCAACCCACGAGAATCCCATGGACAGAGAAATTTGGCAGGCTGCAGTCCATAGGATTGCACAGAATCAGACACGATTGAAGAGACTTATCACACACTTATGCACTGCTGCTGCTGCTGCTAAGTCACTTCAGTCGTGTCTGATTCTGTGTGACCCCATAGACGGCAGCCCACCAGGCTCCGCCATCCCTGGGATTCTCCAGGCAAGAACACTGGAGTGGGTTGTCATTTCCTTCTCCAATGCATGAAAGTGAAAAGTGAAAGGGAAGCTGCTCAGTTGTGTCCAACTCTTAGCGACCCCATGGACTGCAGCCCACCAGGCTCCTCCGTCCATGGGATTTTCCAGGCAAGAGTACTGGAGTGGGGTGCCATTGCCTTCTCCCACTTATGCACAGTAGAGTTCAAATAGCTCTGAAGGAGACTGTATAGCACCCAAAGCCTAAAATGTTTACTGTCTGGCCCTCTATGGGAGAATTTAGCTAACTCCTGCCTAAATTAGTCCTTGTAGGATACAGATTAGTGTAGTAGGGAACCTTGGCCAAATACTGAGAAATTTAAATTTCATTTCTCTGACTACCTTTGTTACCGTGAACAAGTTTTATGATCTTTGTTTTTCTCATCTGTGAAATGAAGATAATAGGCATCTTACATTGTCATTTAAGAATTTTAAATTAGGTATTATATGTAAAACAGTAAAGTGCTTAGAAAATAGTTCAGGAAGTTCAGCCCAGTGAGCAGCACATGCGTGTGTGTATGTGCGTGTGTGTACACACACATGCACACACACACACACACACACACGAAAACACAAATGCCCTCAAGTAGAAATTCTTTCAGTCACATTTTCCAGATGCTTTCAATGTTATTAGGAACATAAGGAATAAAGTTAACAAATGCTGATTAATGTTGATTAAAGTCCTTAGTGCACTTCAGGCACACAATAAACCACCAGAATCTACAGGATTTGGTCATTTGTTGAAAAGACTGTCATCAGGCATTATTTCTTAACTGTGGGCCCAACTTAACGGTATTTCAAAGTCTTTGGCTCATATTTTAGGAAAATGCACAGTCCACTATAGAATGGTTACACTGTCAGGTAAATTTCATTGCTTTATCTGTAAGGAAAATTTTACATAAGGAGGACTAATTCAAATTATGTTTCTATTGTAAGCAAAGAAAAACAGTGTGATACTGTATATATTATGAGAAAATTTTAACCTAGAACTTTTTCTTTGGTGCCTCATATGCTAATTTTGTTTACAGAAGGTGAGTTTATAGTATTGGGTTATTTTGATGATGCCTTTCTGTCTGTACAGCCTTTTCTTTGGTGAAATACATAAGAGACCTTTTCCTTAATAGATTCTGTTTCGGCTGTTGATTTGGAGACAAGTGGTATGGAACCTTACATCAGGAACATATGGGATCCTTTTGTATTAAACTATCTTTAGTATATAGGATCACAGTCTTACTTTCAGTAATATATCATACAATGAACATTTACTAGTCATTCACTATATATAGGCAATCAAATTTTTTAATTAGTAGAACACACTTTTTGCCTTCTAAAGGTATAGCAGAGGAAATAACTACCTAAACAAAATATTTCGGTAAAGCACTAGGAGTAATAACAGTACCCGTGTGGATGAGAAAGCTGTTAACTCTGCATTAAAGTGCCAGGGAAGACCTGGAGAGGTGATATTTGAGCTAAGCCTCAGTGGATTAGTTCAATGTCAAGTATGTATGGTGAATGATACCTCACAGGAAGTATGAAACTCAGCAAAAATTTTTGAGCACCTAGTGTGTGCCAGATAATGATTGTGTTAGAGATACACCAAAAAACAAAGCAGGTAGACTTTTTTTCCTGCTTTTGTTAGATTACTCTGAAGTCAAACATGGAGAGGCATTGGAGAGATGTAAACAGTACAGAATGGCTGAGCCAAGGAGAGTCTGAGGGCCACTACCAAGAAAAAAAAAATGAGCCATATCTCACCAGAGAGTTTGAACTTGATGCTCTAGGCCAATGATTTCAACCTGGGAGCTCCAGAAATACTGGTGTGTTATTAAGTTACTACAAAGGAATTATCAATCCATGCTTAGATGCTAAGCAAGCAAGACATTTCAATAAAAAAGTCTTTTATATGTATTTATTACTGTTTTTCAATTTTATGTAGTTATTTTGAGTAACAAAATATAGATTTATTTAAACATTATGAATTCATATTACCCTCCCCCCTTTTTATGTTTTCTATTTTCTTAATCAATTGGTGCCACTGCTAGAACAGCTTTTAAGTCACTGTCTGTCAAAATGACTAATTTTAAAAAGAGATCCTGAAATATCAATCCTGAGATCTCCTGCCAAAGTGGAAGCTGTTGAAACTTTCAGAGCCGCCAACCAAAACTTCAGTAAATATTAAGTGAACCCTTCAGTGCCAGGCACTGCTCTAGCTGCCAGGGTTACAAAGCTGTGTCCTCAGAGAACTTACAAGTGAATAAGAGTCCAGATGAAGAATAATGAAGTAAATGTGGGAAAGCGGGTATGGATTCAGAGTATATTGAGATAGTAATCCTTAAGCAGTAAGAATGCTCTCTGAAGGCAGATTGCTAGAATAGAAAGAAAGAGTGGATTGTGGGGAACAGAGCTAATGTTTTGCTAATGCAGGGGAAAGCTCTGAGTGATTTTTTTTTTTCCACAGTAACAAACCCAATCAATCTCCAGAGAACAGGGATATTAGTGATTTATGGGTCTCTCAAAATACATCTTCTGCTTATTTTTCTCTGCCTATTAATAAGGTATAAGCCTGTGAGATAATCCTAAATCAAACCATGTAGGTTTGTAATGTAAATCACATAAAAAAAAATCCATCTGGCTCTGACTCCTTTGCAATGACATTGTAAGTGTGACAGGAGTTGAAGGACAGTAGTTTGTTCCATTCATGGATCTCTGAATCTTTAGCCCAACAAGCTCACTTCTCTTACTTCTTTCAGGTTTCAGCCTTCTTTCCTGTACACACACACACGCACACACACACACACGCACACACACACACACGCGCACACACACACGCACACACACACCCTTTTCTTTCTGGCTAAGAAAGACAAAGCTATTGACTACAAGCCCAGAGTTGCCCCCAAGTTCCGACCACCGGCTCAAATTCTTATGAAGTGGACTTGTAATATCCTTAATGTTGCTGTTGGCAGTCAGTTACAGATTCCATTATTGTCGATCAATGCAGTCGCCATGCGAGATTGGGGGAGGGATGGAGGAGGAGCAGAAGAAAGGAGGGGATGAGAGCTTCCTATTCACGGATTTATCAACCTGCCTTTGCTTGCAGGAAATCTTCGTCAAGGGGGCTGGGATGCTGTTGAAACAGCTAAAGCAGGAAAGGGTTAGGGGCTGCAGTTCTCTCGGCAGACTGAAAGGGAATTTGAAAACCTTTCTTCTCAGAACAAAACAAAATGCTGAATTTGTTCCTTTGCCTTTGTTTTTGTTTGATGATATGATTTACTTAACTGATTAGCTATTGTGCTGTCCGGTTATCTAAGCTGTCTCAGTGTAGGAACCTGTTTCTTTTTCTTTGAGTATCTTTGTTCTTTATTTTCCTTTTGCTCTCTTCTGACATTGAACACAAATCATTATTCAGTTTTATGCTGGCTTTTCTTTCAGGCTAAAGCTTAACACCAAGAGACTGAAGGACAGACCTTTCTTCCCTTCTCTTCTATCACCCTCTTTTAACCCTCTCTGTTTCCTTCCCCCTCCCCCCTGTTGTATTAGATTGGTGTCACGGAACAGAATTCAGAGTGGAGGGAGGATCACAATTTCTCTCTCATTATTACCGCCTAGCCAGCAGTTTAGGGGTTAGACCCCCCAAGAATTTAGTCTCTGTATCTTTCTTTTCCCGCTCCATCACTCAGTAATTGTGCTCTGTATGGAAAAGTTTTCTGGCTGGAGAATGAGTCTCCTTTCCCCCGGTGATGTGGCCGAGTGGTTGGATAGTAGCACGGAAGAGGAGAAGAGCCTTCTGTCATTTCTGGGTACGGTAGGGCTCTGCTTGTTCTTTTAACCCTTTGTTGTCTGAACTTCTCTTACTTTGGGGAGCATGACGCCCCCCCACCCCCAAATTGTCTAAAATCCACTTTCGTGTTTTTAAAAGGGGGAAGAGGAATTAACAGAATTTGTTTAAGTTGTTTGCTTTTCAAGTTTTGTTTATGTCTGTAGAAATAGTGCCACCAACATTGGTGACGAGAAATAAGAGACAGTTTGCTTGGCTTTAACAAAGAGTGCCAGCTCCATGCAAGGCTTACCATGTCATCTGGTCAGCTGTTTGTGGTATTTAGAGAACTTCTGCTAGTCAAAATATATTGTTGTTTTACTATACCCTTCAATACAGAGATGATGAGGCTTGCCTTGTGAGCGTGGGAGTAGGCTTTGTGTGCAAGAAGAGCCAACATATGAATTGAGAAGTAGCTTTTATGCAAGGTTTGAAATATTTGTAATGTTCATATATAAGATTTCTACTGAGTATGTAAAAGAGAACACAAGGACCAATTCTTACTTTAACTTTCTATTTACGGGTGCTTTCTAATAAATTTCTAAGTAAAGCAATTATTGGTTATGGTATTATTGATATAATAAATTCCTAAGAAAGTTAGACTATAAATCCATTGCACTTAGGTATCTTAAATTAATAGGAGAGCTTGATATTTATAAAAATCATACTTGTGAATACTTTGCTAGATTAATAATTACCTTCAAATTTATCTTTTTTATAAATTTGATTAATTTCATAATATGTTTCCCTAAATACCTTATTATAAAGGGGCACAATTTATGGTGTTCTAATTTATTCCTCATGAGTATTCTCTGTGACCTGTGAAAAGTCTTCTGCCATTCCAAAAGATAGCTCTATCTTATTTACTTTCTTTTGTTTTATTTGGCATACGTTTCTACTTTATTAATTCAATTAGGTTTTCAACTTTAAAATTCCATAAATGATTTCTTTTTTTATGCAGTTTAGATGTAAAAAATCATCTTAATCTTTTTTTAAATTCTACAAAGACTCGGTACATATATTTAGATATTAATCCTATTCTTAATTTGTTTATCATCGCCTCACTTATCTTGGGCATTTGGGTGACTTTAAGAAATGCATGTATCTCTTAACTACTCATTTCTCTGAAGCCTCTCTAAATCTACTTGCTTCACATTCCCTTCCCCCACACCCATAGAGAAATAGCAGTGAAGAAAAGCAAATATCAATATTCCTGAGTAAAACCAACCACTTAGACCCTACTGCATTGTGGGCAGGGAAAGTAGTCATCACTAAAGATCTTTCCTTTGCTCTTGCATTATATTTTTATGAATTCTGATTATCAGTCTTTGAGATTAATTTCTTTCTTTTTTTTTGGCTATTTCCCTACCATGCCTAAAAAGGATTTGACCAAATAGTGATGGTAAATAAAAAGTACTATAGTTTGTGCCCCCTCCCACCCCACTCCCATTCTTCTTTAACCACAGATGGTGATAATAAAGACAAAGGATAAAACACAGATAAATCAGAATCATGCTTCTGCTCAAGGGCTGTAGCAAGAAGTTAGTTACTGAGTGAGTAGATAGCTAGGTATCCCGCATTCCACTGTGGCAGGGCTGAGCCCTGGGTGACAGCCAGTCTTAGTTTAGGGACTGAAGCTCAGTCCTGACCACGGGTAGCAAACACCTCCATCTGTGGAAAAATAGGCATTTATTAAAGTGAGAGCAAACTCTCTTTGATATAGCTTGGAATAACTTGCAATGAGTCATTTGCTAATGTAGTTACCATTAATGAAAATGTGCTCTCCCAATGAAGATGCCACGAGAAATCAATCTACTTTATGATGAATCTAGGATAAGTGGAATTGATACAGACATTGAATCAGATAACCAATGCAACTGTCTTTCTTTACCTAAGGAATTTTATGGCTGATTTCCCTCTAGGAGAGAAGATGAAAGAAAGCACTCAGTGCTGGTCAGGCTTCATTCCCTACTTCATCTCTGCACAATAGCTACTCAACTGATGTTCAGGCCTTCCTATTAATTTAGTGCACTGCTTGTTTGATGAAACTTCATGAAAGCGTGCCCTCTTCATTAGCCTATTTAAAAATTCCATGGCTCCCTCATCACCTGTCAGATAAAACTCCTTACTTTAGAAATTATTCTGGCCCTTCCACCTCACATCCCAGTATTCCTTTTGGCATTGCTAAGTCAGAGATAGGGAGGACCCTTCATTCTACCAAATTGATTAATTTTCTCTATCTGAACCAAACCTTGCCCTTTCTAATTTTTGCCTGTGCTGTTTCTTCTATTAATATCATCTGTGTTCCTTCATCCAAACTGAACTTTCCAAACCCTACCCCTGTTTCAAATCTTGCTCATAAACAAGATACTGTGTTAGGTACTGTGGCTGGATACAAAGAAGTAGAAGATAGAACTGTGAAAAGCATAGAGTTTAGTTGGGGAGAAAACATGAACTATGTACAATTAAATGAGAAAGAATTAATAATTCAAGACAACAATGGAGAAAATAAAATAAGGCAGTACCTGATTATAAGATGATTTATCCAAGAAAAAATTGCTTTGAGCCTTTGAAGAATAGAGACATCATTTTTGACTAGTGATACTGAAGATTAACTTATAGAGATAGGTTTTAATCTGAATCTTCAAAGATAGAATCTATTTTTATGGAAATGGTGGAGTTTGCTGTATGAAGGGAGTGTCATGAGGAATATTAAGTTATATTCATGTCTAAAGAGTAAACTGATTTGAAAGGAATGGAAAGTTCATTTGAAGAAATGTTGAGAAATAATACTTGAAGGATATTGGTGGCTCACTGTTTAGGATCTTTCATAACAGGCTAATTAGTGACAGTGTTAATCCTGAAAGCAATTGAGAAGAGTTAAGATTCTTGAACAAGAAAAAGATATGGTCAAGATCGTTTTTTCAGGAAGACATATCTGAAAGTGTCACATTGGGGGAATAACCTTGAAGCAGTTAAACCTCTTTGAAAGCTATGACAGTAGTCCAGATATGAAATAAGTGCTTCTATTTTAACATTCTAACTCTCCATATTATAATTAGGTGTTTCCTTATTTATTATTAATCTAGACTATGAATGCCTTCACATCAGGGGCTCAATTCTCTGTCTTTTCAGTACCCAGATACACTTCAGGGACCCATGAATATTTGCACAACTCAGATGAATAATTGAGATGAAAAGACAGAGAGATTACAAAGGATCGATCAGAATTTGACTGATCTGAGGAATGGGAAACAAAATGAATCAAAGACTGTTTTTGAAGTTGGAAGGATGGTGGTTCTACTAAGAACAGAGAAGTTGGAAAAGGGAGTCAGTTTTTAAGGGGAGAGAGTGATTTCTATTTAGATATATTGAGTTTGAGGGAACTGGTATACATTTGGATAGAAATATAGTTCTGATGATTGGAAATGAAGTCACAAGTAGAGAGTGGTGTTTGGGAGCCACCTTAGAGAAGAAAGATTGTTGAAGCATTTGTAGGTGATGTACTATTGAGAGACTGTTGAGAAAAAGTAGAGAGCAGGAACTGAATCTTGAACGCCAAAGATGGGGGTAGGGTGGGTAGAAAAAGAGGAGATACAGAACAGTCCTAATGGTAGGGGGAAAGCCAGCCAGGATGGTGTGTTATTGCAAGTGGCTCAGTGGTAAAGAATACATGGGTTCAATCCCTGGGTCAGGAAGATCCCCTGGAGAAGGGCATGGCCACCCCCACTCCAGTTTCTTACCCAAGAAATGCCACGGACAGAGGAGCCTGGCAGGCTACAGTCCATGGGGTCACAAAAGAGTCAGACACGACTTCAGAGACTAACAACAACAACAAAAAAACAAAAACAAGATAGAAAAAGTTTGCAGTGTGGCCAGTAGTGTCATTGGTTACAAAAGCCCAAGAAAACTCAGAAAATACACTGGATTGGACAATTAGGAGACTTTTAATAACCTGTGAAGTTATCAGTGCTATTTCATTCATTAGAACTGAGGGAGAAGAAGTCAGATTTTATAATGTTGAGAAAGACAGAAGATGGTGAGATAGTGAGTTCAGTTCAGTCACTCAGTCGTAGTCGTGTCCGACTCTTTGCAACCCGGTGGACTGCAGCACGCCAGACCTCCCTGTCCATCACCAACTCCCAGAGCTTGCTCAAATTCATGTTCATGGAGTTGGTGTTGCAATTGAACCATCTCATCCTCTGTTGTTCTCTTCTCCTTCTGCCCCCAACCCCTCCCAGCATCAGGGTCTTTTCCAGTGAGTCAATTCTTCGCATCAGGTGGCCAGAGTATTGGAGTTTCAGCTTCAGCATCAGTCCTTCCAGTGAATATTCAGGACTGATTTCCTTTAGGGATGGACTGGTTGGATCTCCTTGCAGTCCAAGAGACTCGACAGTGAGAGCCACAGGTTAAGTCTCTTGTCTGGAGAAACCTGTGACTGACACAAAGAAAAAGGTACCTATCTTTTAAAATTAGGGAGACTTGTGCATCTTCTTAGATAGAGGAGAAAGCAAGATACTGAACTTACAAGTATCTGTTGAAACAAACATTTTAAACTAAACAGCAGAACTCTCCACTCTGGAGGGAAAGAAAATTCCCAGGAAGAAAACAAAAGATAACAACTAAAAATCCAGGTAGTGAGTTGCCCTGGGGGCATTTGCCTGACTCAGAATTCCTGAGTTAAGTTTTAATGGTCACAAGATAGGTGACCATAGGAGATAGGTTTAGGGACTGAAGTGAGGAATTAGAACTGAACGCCCCACCCCATTGTCCCTCATAGGACGAGTTCCTTGAAGAGTGAACATGGAAATTTAAAAATCTGCTCACAGACAAAAATTGACAGATCTATTTATCTTAGTCTGGACTGTTGAGAGAGGAGGACAAAAATCCCCTGGGAATTCATAACCACTGTTGTGATAAGGTAAAACTAAAATATAGTGGACAAGAGTAGTTATGTCAGAGATAGGAAGGGGTGATTGAAATCGAAGTATTTTAAGATCTTTGAATTATTCAAGAGAAGGTGAGAAATCAGGACTAGCTCTAGGCTTTAGGTACACATGTTAAAATGTTAACGACAACTATTAGAAGAGTAAAAATAAAGTGTATAGATTCAAAAGCTGTAGAAGGGAAAATGAACTTTAAAAATGTGGTCATTCTGAGAAATAGAAAAACAAAAAGCATAGAAGTACAGTAACTAGAAAAAATAAGATGGTAAAAATACAATCCAACTATATCAGAAAACCCAATATATGAAAATGTTAAGAGGTATGTTAGACTTAATTTTTGTTTTTAGTGCTGTGAATAAGAGAGACATTAGTGGGACTTCCCTGGTGGTTAAGACTCAGCTTCTGCTATAAGGAGCACCAGTTTGATCACACATGCTGCATGGTGCAGTCAAAAAAAAAAAAAAGAGAGACTAAGAACCTAGGAAGGTTAAAGCAAAAGTTTTGGTGGTGGTGGTGAAAGGTATAAAATAGAAGGTTAGGATTAACATATACAAACTACCGTGTATGAAATACATAACCAACAAGGACCCATGTAGTAACCTTTAAGGGTAAGTAATCTAAAAAAGAGGATATATATTATAACTGAATCACTGAGCTGTACACCCTAAATTTACATGATATTATGAATCAACTATGGGCTTCCCTGGTCAGCTGGTAAAGAATATGCCTGCAATGCAGGAGACCCTGGTTTGATTTCTCGGTCAGGAAGGTACCCTGGACAAGGAATAGACTACCAACTCCAGTCTTCTTGGGCTTCTCTGGTGGCTCAGACAGTAAAGAATCTGCCTGTAATGTGGGAGACCTGAGTTCGGGTTGGGAAGATCACCTGGATTGGGAAGATCCCCTGGAGGAGGGCCTGGCAACCAGTCCAGTATTCTTGCCTGGAGAATCTCCACGGACAGGAGGTACCTGGCTGGCAGGCTACAGTCCATGAGGTCACAGAGTTGGACGTAACTGAGCAATTAAGTGCATGCACACACATAAATCAACTATACTTCAAAAAAATAAATTAAAAAAAATAGTTTTCTCAAACAACAACAACAACAAAAAACCCTCCATAAAAGTAAAAGTTTTAGAGGACAATATACCAGGCAAATACTGATTAAAAGAGAGCTACCATAGCCATGAAAATGAAATCAAATGGATCTTTATGTCAAAAAATGTTGCTGGAAATAAAGGAGGTCCCTATAGTAGTAACAAAATATAAAAATCACTAGAAAGTTATAACAGTTTTATATGCACTTAAAAACAAAGCCTTAAAATTTATAAGGCAAAAATTGACAGAAGTATATGGAGAAATTGATAAATCTGTGACCTGACCCTAGCTACAAAAATTATTAACGATATTCAGTTTAGTCTCTCAATTGTTTCCAACTCTGCCACCCCATGGACTGCTGCACGCCGGGCTTCCCTGTCCGTTACCAACTCCCAAAGCTTGCCCAAACTCATGTCCATCGAGTTGGTGATGCCATCCTCATGCTCATCCTCAGTTGTCCCCTTCTCCTTCTGCCTTTAGTCTTCCCCATGGACAGAGTGTTGAGGGTATAGGAAAAAAAAAAAAACACACAGTAAGCTTTAGTTAATGGACACACTAGAATTCTGAAGTCCAACAATTATGTAGTCTTCTGAAGTACATGTGGAATCTTTATGAAAACCAACAATAGATTGAGACATAAATGCTGCTGCTAAGTCACTTCAGTCGTGTCCGACTCTGTGCGACCCCATAGACGGCAGCCCACCAGGCTCCCCCGTCCCTGGGATTCTCCAGGCAAGAACACTGGAGTGGGTTGCCATTTCCTTCTCCATTGCGTGAAAATGAAAAGTGAAAGTGAGGTCGCTCAGTCATATCCGACTGTTCGCGGCCGATGGACTGCAGCTTACTAGGTCCTCCGTCCATGGGATTTTCCAGGCAAGAGTACTGGAGTGGGTTGCCATTTCCTTTTCCATTTGTTGAGACATAAATAAATCTCAACAAATCGAATTCTTTATATCATACAAACATATTCTCTTGACCATAGATGAACTAAGTCAAAAATTAGTACCCAAAAAATTTATTCTTAAAACTTTTCTTTTTGAAAACTTTTAAGGTTGAAAGTTTTTAAGTTAAAAATTCAAAAAACAAAAAAACCAATGGAAATAGAACTGAACATCCTAAAAATAGTACATATCAAAACTTATAAAATATTGCTAAAATAGTTATTAAGTGAAACTTATAGCCCTAATCTTTTATATTGAAAATAATAAAATTAAGTGGACCAATTGAGTATTCAATAAATTCAACAAGGTAGAAAAAGAAAGAATAGACCCAAAGAAAGTTAAGGGAAAGAAATAATGAAGATGACAGCAGATGATAATAGAATAGAAGGCAGAAATAAACAGAATCAATAAAGCTAAAGTTTGTTTCTTAAAGAAGTCCAATGAAAATAAAACTGTCAAGATTTGATCAAGATGAAAGAGAAAGTACAAGTTAAACAATCTTAAAACTGGGAAAAAGAACATAATTACAAAAATTAGAGGCCTAAAAAACAGACTGTCATGAACAACTTTATGCTAATATATTTGAAAAAAAATGAGAGAAAATGGACATTTTAAAGAAAGATATAATTTATTAAAATTGACTACAGTAGGAATAAAAACTGTAAGTAGTTCTGCTACTTAACAATCATTAAAGACATTGAATCAGTAGTTTAAAATGTACCACTGATTGTGGTTTGATTTCTCATATAGCTTGACTTGTGAAAAAGAATAAACGCTGGATCACACCTGTATTAGTATTTACAATCAGTGATAGTTCAGTTTTTTATTGCAAATGAATAAATAGACATTCTAGTGTCTAAATTAAAAAAAAAATGCTAAGAACCATGCTAAAACCTAAGCATGGAAATTGAGTTCATATTGAGCCCATAAGTGGTCATGGTTACCTTAGAGGTTTTAAGTATTACATCCTTTGTTGATGGGATATCCTTAGAAAAAAGGGGGGCGGGAGTTCTTTTAAAATTTTTCTTTTATGGATATGTAAATAAAAAACTAGAGGAAATCAAGCTGAGCAGTTATCCCAGGAAAGTGAAAATTAATAGAAAGTATCAAGACTTAAACTGATTAATTTATGTTTAAGTGTGCTTCTACAACCTGAAAATTTGTGGATTTTTAAATAGAATGATGCGTAGAAGGAAAAACTTACTCTCTCATGAAGTTTCTTTACCAAAATCTCAATTATAGTGTAAGATTCAAGCTAATAGACATAAAATGAGAGTAATTCTTAAACCTGACTAGTGATATGCTTTAATGCCATATATGAATTAGAAGTAAATAGAAAATTTATTAACATTTTTATTATGAATTAAGTTGAACCATATGAAATTGCTATTTTATCATTTTAACATACAAAAAAAAATTGGCAATTCTGTGAGATCACATGTGTTTATTAAAGGAGAAAAAAGGCAACCAGACTATGCTGAACTATTTTTTGGTTATTTAGTTAAAATTTATTTGTTAGCATATACTGTTTCAGTGTTCCATGCAAGACAAGAATGGATGCAAACAGTTTATGGAAACACTGTGGGAGAAATACTTAAAATTGAGAGAGTTCGATTTATTAAGATTTATTTCCTTTGAAAATTTAGATAGGATCACCATTGTTCAAACACCTAAATTTAGGTAGTTTGATACCCAAAACTAGAGAACATATAATCAGGTAATGGGGACTTATACAAATATATTACTTGGAAATCAAAGAAATGTGAATAATTAGGCTTGGCTTTATGGGAGCAGATGAATTGAAATTGGTATTGAAGGTTACCTTAGATTTGGCAGAAAAGTGAACAACATTAACAAAGACAGACATAGAGGAATTAATATGGCCCGTTTAAGATCAGAGATCATCTGACCAAGGCAGTTTGTTGCAAAGTGTTGGCAGGAAAGAGTGTGTAGGTAGGAGCTAGGTGATTTTTTTGTGTGTGTATGTGATTGTCTATCTGTAAGATTTCTGGGAAGGTAATTATATCAAGAAAGTAATGTTTTAGAGAGCTTAATCTAGTAATGGTGATCAGGATAGCTTTAAGCAGAGAGACAGGAGTCAATGAGATTAGTTAGGAGGGTCTGGCCATTATCTACATGAGAAAATAAAAAGTCTTGCACTAGCGTGATATATGGTAGTGGAAATACAGAGAACAAAATGAAGCCAAAGTTTGAAGAGAGGCTTGACAATGTTTGGTGGCTGAAGTATACCAATCAACATTATAGATAATAGGTTTCTCCCTTTCTGTTACTTTCACTGTAGAGATTTTTATTTTTTGTATAGCACCTCATGCATATTTGGTCCTCAGTAAATGATTAATTTCTCATCTTTATGTCAGTTCAATTCAGTTCAGTCACTCAGTTGTGTCCGACTCTTTGTGACCCCATGAATCACAGCACGCCAGGCCTCCCTGTCCATCACCAACTCCCGGAGTTCACTCAGACTCACGTCCAGACAGATAATGACAGGTACCCTCCCTTACAGTACCATACGTAATATTTTCACTACCCTAAAAACTCTGTTCTCTGCTTATTCATCCATCCCCTTAAGGGCAGTTTCTTTTTTGGAGGGCTTTTTTTTTACTTTTTAATTCAAAGAATCAGTAGTAGAAATTCTTTATAGCTTAATTCCTATTTTGTTCAAGTTTTTTTTTTTTACCATTTCATTAAGCAAGTTAACTTTTCTCCTTCTTTACCCCATTGCCTCACCCCTCTTTGTTTCTTGATTAGAATGTTCTTATTATCATCAGCATTCCAGGATTGAGTTTCCTTTGGTGGGATTTCATTTGCAGTAAATTATCCACCAAAGAGTATGATTTAGTTCTCTTTAAAATATGAAGAACCATGTGCACTTGTTAGAGTTCTTTGAGTTATTTTTAAGAGGAAATGAGAAAAACTGGAGTTTCCATGATTGTTTATCTTACTTTTTATTCATACAGTCCCCAATACAAAACACAAGGGGGACGGATAGCGTGCATGGTAATTAAAAGTATAGCCTCTGGATCCAGACTGCATGGGTTCTAATCCTGATTCTGCCTTTACCAGCCCTGCCAACTGAGTGGAGTATAGATCGTCTCCTTCCTTTCCCATCTGTGAAATGGGGGCATAATTCCAATTCTGGAGATTTGTGAGGATTAAAGAGAAAATTAATATAAAATACTTAGCATGTAATAAGGAATAAAAATGATAGTTTGGTGTTGCAGTTATCCTTGTTATACTTTTATTACTACTACTAAGATCCCTAGTTGTTATCACTAAGAACCAGAGATACGCTTTGTATTTGAAACTTCAGTTCAGTTCAGTTCAGTTCAGTCACTCAGTCAGGTCCGACTCTTTGTGACCCCATGAATCGCAGCACGCCAGGCCTCCCTGTCCATCACCAACTCCCGGAGTTCACTCAGACTCACGCCCATTGAGTCATTGTTGCCATCCAGCCATCTCATCCTCTGTTGTCTCCTTCTTCTCCTGCCCCCAATCCCTCCCAGCATCAGAGTCTTCTCCAATGAGTCAACTCTTCACATGCTAACCATATGTGCTGTGCTTAGTCGCTCCATGTGTTTGACTCTGCAGCCCCATGGACTGTAGCCCTCCAGGCTCCTCTCTATCCATGGGGATTCTCCAGGCAAGAATACTGGAGTAGGTTGCCAACCCTCCTCCAGTGGCTCTTCCTGATCTAGGGATCAAACCCAGGTCTCCTTTATTGCAAGTGGTTTCTTTACCATCTCAGCCACCAGGGAAGCCCAAGATAACCATATGAAAGTGAGAGTGAAGTCTCCCAGTAGTGTCCAACTCTTTGCGACACCATAGACTGTAGCCCACCAGGCTCCTCCATCCATGGAATTTTCTAGGCAAGAGTACTGGAGTGGGCTGCCATTTCCTTCTCCAGGGAATCTTCCCAACATAGGGATTGAACCTGGGTCTCCCGCATTGTGGGCAGACACTTTACTGTCTGAGCCAAAGGGAATCCCAGATAACCATATAAATATCCCTAAACTGTTTTCTTATTCTTTTTGGTTGACAGTAAAAATTGTTCTCTATCATCTCATCCATTATCATCATGTGAAACCCTAAGTTAAAGAAACAATACACTTGTGGGTGTTCAGATTGTATGACCAGAGGGATATCTGTTCTCCTACTGTATTAACAAGAAGAATTTTTAGAAGTAATAATAATAGAGGATAAATTCGCTGAGGTGAAGAAAAGGTGGGAGAGACTGGATGGCTTTACTTTCTGAGAATTCACTACATTTCTGTACTTAGCACCAATTCGTACGTATTGAAATGTGTCTAGGGCATGCAGACTTGAAAGGACTGCTTGTTTGAGTGAAGTACTGCAGTCTAAATGATACAAATTGGATGAATTAAACTGGCTCTGGGGATTTGTATTTCAGAGTAGCTGGATGGTAGTGACTGTGAGTGCTTTGGCTTTACAGCAGTAGAAATGGGATAGGGCAGGAAATGTCCTACTGAAAATCAAGTGGTGAAGTCTATAAAACACCCAGGCGCTATGCTGTTAGCAGCTATATAAATGCAGAGTGTAATTTTCTCCTCTTTGCTCTTGTCACTTTTCCTTTATAAAATTGTTCTCTACCTGCATCTTTAAGCTCCCATTACCTTTAAGGAATCCTCCAGCAAAAAGTATGAAATGTCATGAAGCCTTTTTTCCTTTCACATTTGCCATTTGTTATTAAAGACTCTTACTGAAGAGATACAAGCCCATTTCCCAATATTGTTCCTTCCTTCCTTTTCTGTTCCTTAAGTGTCTTCTGTGCCTCCTGTGGAAGAAGAAGTCTCCTAATTTAGAATTCACAGCATGGAGAAATGAGTTGTTTGCTTAACTCATTCATTAATAATTTGAGCCATGGACTTATCACATCCTATTTATTGTTGTCATCATTTATGATGATAGTGATGTGGATTCATTCACAGTAACCTTATATACATTGAAATTCCAATGACTTAAATGGGTGAACAAACACATTTGTTTTAATTTTTTTTCTTAAGTTTTTGAAGTGAATTAAAGAATTGCTTTTTGACAATGATATTAGAATACTTGCTTACTAAATATAATGTCAAAAATATTAATGGGACATGTGAGTAATTGACAGAGCATTCACATTCATTCATTTTTTATAATTCTGTACACAAAATTACTAGAAATTGACTTGGGTTGCTGTTAATGTGAAGTATTTAGTAAAGTATTTATATATGCCAGCTGACTGCATCTGTGAATATGTAATTTTTTCTCGTCTGTCATAACTAGAGAATTTTGCTGTGAGAAGGATATTTTGGTTCCTTACCTCATTATCCACCAAATTAAAACTTTATAAATATCTTTATTTATTCTGTTTATCATTTATTTTGAATTTTCTGAAATTGCTTTCACATTGGTAGTTACTATCTTTTTTTAAATCTTGCCTCCACCTTCATCTAAGAGAACAATAAATTGGCTACTACCTCAGTAAAAAATTGGCCACTACTGCCCCAAGAACTAAGAGTGATACTAGGCCCAGTGGTTAGCACATTACAAACATTTAATATTAGCTCAAATTACCATAACAATTTTTCTGCCTTAGACAAATTATTAATAAAAGAGGTGCTTATAATTTTGAAGTACATCTTTTCCTCCTAAAAAAGTATTTTTGAATCATCTCCTCCACTTTAAAAAAAAAAGGTAGATTCTAAGTGGTAGACATCAGAATTTGTGACATTTTTAGCTGGGTAGTTATTGTTAAGTATATGTATATACGACATGATGGTGTATGAAATTTAGTTAAATGTGACTGAACAAAAAGTAAATATAGTTGATACTTATATTTGTTCACAGTGACATTACATAACAAATACTTGTTCTCATTTAAGTTATTTGCACAGGGCTTTCGATCCTAACCCTCAATTCATACAAGCATTGCCCTTATTCTCTTTCTGAATGTAATAATATTGTAGGATCATTTCAAACAGATTCTCTATTCAAAATCCTCTTTAAAAAATTAAGAAAGTGCAGGAAGTGTATCTTCATAGTATTTCTTTATTTAAAAATTGTCTTTACTGTGGTAAAAGTCAGGTAACATAAAGCATACTATTTTAACCATTTTTAACTGTCTGGTTCAGTGTACTCCATAGTATTTTTTTGTGACTTATAAATCTGGATGAGGTGCATTTCACCGGGTGGTTTTTCTTTCAGAGGAAAAAGATAAGTCCTTATGTGTAGGCCTACAAAGCCCACATGATCTGAGCATGCCTGCCCTAATTGCTCTTAGTTTTTCTGCTATTATTTATCCCCACTTCCTGACTGCAGCCCCACTGGCCTCCCACCTGCACTTTACTCTAGAAGCTTTATATTGGCCTCCCTGTCTTCAGTGGCCCTCCCTGATAAATCTACAAGGCTGACTTCCTCAATTCCTTAAGTATTGGCTTTCACTCACCTTCTCAGTGCCTCTCAGTTCAGTTCAGTTGCTCAGTTGTGTCCGACTCTTTGCACTCTCATGGACTGCAGCACACTAGGCTTCCCTGTCCATCAACAACTCCCAGAGCTTACTCAAACTCATGCCTGTCGAGTCCATGATGCCATCCAACCATCTCATCCTCTGTCGTACCTTCTCCTCCTGCCTTCAGTCTTTCCCAGCATTAGGGTCTTTTCTAAGGAGTTGATTATTTGCATCAGGTGGCCAAAGCATTGGCGCTTCAGCTTCAGGATCAGTCCTTCCAATGAGTATTCAGGACTCATTGCCTTTAGGTTGACTGGTTTGATCCCTGCAGTCCAAGGGATTCTCAAGAGTCTTCCCTAATACCGCGGTTCAAAACCATCAATTCTCAGTGCCACTCCCTATTCACTATAGTTACTGTAGATTTGAAATCACTGTACTTCTTCATCTCCCTTTCTCTGTCCTCCTTTTTCCCTCCCTGAAACACCATCTGCTACATTGGCTTCATTATAAGTAAACGGAAGGCCATGAACACACTGTTAGGTCTGAAAGACAGGGTTGAGTTCTGTTTGTTGAATAGGCACGTCTTCCACCAAAAGTCCTTTGTCCTTATCATTATCCAGTTGTCAATTATTTTACCATGCTTTTCAAAAGAAAGCACGTTGACATAGAAGAAAATGCGTATTTTGAAGAAATGACATTGTAATGATATATTTTGGGTTTAGAGAGCCCCATTCTTTCAAAAAGCTAAATTTGTGTCAAAGCAGATAAACTCATTCATCTTGTCTTCATCTCTGGTTGGTCTGAATAACCCAGCTTATTAATGCAGACCAGAGCAGGAAACGTTGAAATGACTTTACATATAATTACACAGATAGTTAGTAAAGGTGGTAAGAAGAGCACCCAAGTAATCTCTTTGTTCAGTACATCATCCTACGTGGAGCTGTAGTGGAGGCTACCTCTCGTTATTATAAGTTGTCACCTCATCTTAGTTCACACCCAGTGGCAAAAGAAATGAAGAGATATACTTAAAACTTAAGTGACTTTTCATAACTTTTTTTTACCTTTTAATCTAAAAATGAAAAATATTATTTTTAGAGGGTGAGAACATGAACAAATTAGTTTTAGTCCTTTATCCACCAAACCAATATCATATGCCTCTTGTCTTAAGAGAGTGAGCATATTTTAAACATGACTGTAATTAAATATTGTGACTGTGAAGTGAATATTCATTTTTTATAGCAGGTAAAAAATAATGCAGTCGTATGTAGCATGAGGCAGATAGGGTAGAGAGCTGTTACATTTTGGCCTGTTGGAACTGGTATAGATTTTCCATCCAAATCAGCAGAAATGTAGCACTAAGAGCATAGTAGCAGCTTTCCTTTCTGCTTGGAGCTTTAAAGTCAAAGGTAGCCAGATCAGTTTAGCATGCTGGCCAGCCTGTGACTAATCCAGCAAGTTATTAATTCTGCTTTTCCTGAGGCTACTCCCCTGTTCCAAAGTGGACTTTGGTTTTTGGGGTATACATTCTTTTCTCAGCTTTGAAACAGTTACTAATCTTCTGGGCACTAAACAACCTTAATACTCAAAGGCCTTTTCTGCATCAGCAGATAAGTTGCGTGTTGTGGGGGCTGGGAAAATCAAGAAGTGTAGACTTCCTCCTCTTATCACCAGTTGATTTAGCTTATTTTGTTTCCTTACTTTTCCCTCTTTAAAGGCAATTGTTCAAATGTCAAAAATAATTTAATTTCTTCTTTTTGAACCCAGTGACATTCTTTAATCTATATCAGAGTTGGGTTTTTTTTTTGGTAATACAGAAAGAGAATGTAAAGAAAAGTACAACAAAGAACATATTGTTGGGGTTTGAAATGTGCTTGCTCATTTTAGCCAAAATAATTCCAGATAGATAAAAGCATTGAAATATATTTACGTAATGAGTTCATATGTCTGAAAACTAAAATTAGATGTTTGGAAGACAGTAAGGAAATTCTTTTTCCTTAGCCAGAACATTGCAAGTCAAGGGAAACTGTTCACTAGATCATTTTATCCTTGCTAATGGGACTTTTTTCCTCCCAATTTGGTTTCTCCATCAGTTATTCTGAGACTAAAATATATTATATTGTAATAGTCAATCTCATGTATCTTTCTAATGATCAGTAATGGGCATAGGGAAGATGAGATTTTCTTCTACCTTCACCAGCCCCTGTCTCCACCTGCCTGCCCTTCAGATTGAATTGCTTGACTTAGATAATCATCCTTTAAAGTCATGTTCCTGAAGTCTGAAGGTCTTGTTCAATGTGCTTTGACAGACCGATTTGTTTAAATTCAGCGCTTTGTGCCATTCCCGTTAATTGTACTACCATTTTTTAGAAATGTGCTAGGATTCACGTGTGCCTAATTCTGAAAATGGCTTTGTACATTAAGGTTCATTTAACTGATGGTTAGGGGGAAGTTGAGAGACTTAAAGTTATTTTAAAACACAGTAATAGCATGGAACTTTCTTGCACTGCAGGCATATAAGATGCTATGTTGTCAGCCTCTCGGTCATTAGGCTTGTTGTGATTTGGCTTATATCTTACTGGTCAGGATGTCACTGTGAAGAAACGTTTAGTCATGGAAAGAAAATCAGTGTCCAGCATCAAAATAGTAATAGAGTAAGCACTCCCTGTTGGATTTTCATAGGCGGGATTGATTTGTGTGCATTACTGGGTCTGTGTAAAATGGTGTCCTTTTGGCACTAGCTGAATATAAATTTCAGGAAATGTTTTTTCTTCTGTAGATCAGTGTAATACAGTGAAATTTGCTGTAACTGAGGGGAGGCAGTGGTTGGGCGTCCGCTAATAGCCTGAAAGGAACTAATGAGGATGTGCAGTCCGGAACGATTGATTGAATAGCTGCAGTCCTGTGTGTTGCTTTCTCGCTTGCTCTCTCTGCAAGCTGTAGAGAGGGAGGGGGAAGAGCAAGACACAGGGAGGGAGCGAGAGAAAAAACGCTTTCTCTTAAGTGGAAGTAGCACGGATCCCAGGGGCCAGGAGGCCAGAAATGGAAGTTTAAACTGCATCTGTCTTTTAAAGGGAGAACAGCAGGAATCAAAATGTCAGTCTCCGGAGTCACGATTTACTCCTTATTTTTTAAGATCTGGAAGATAACACAGAATACTTTTTTTAGGATGTGTTTTTTTTTTCCTTGTCCATGTTGAGATTATCTAATGTTGTCTGAGAAGCTGGATTCCTATATGTCTGTCAGTTGAAGTGGAGATGGGAAGCAGTTGTGATAAAGGTATAATATGTATATATCTATCATCTGTGTGTGCGTGTGTATGTGCATATATATATGCATATATATGTATCGCTCTATAAAAAATTTAAATGTAACCTTAATATAGTGCATAGTAACTAAATTGGAGAATACCACATCATCTTCAAAATCTGAAACGCGTTAGGTCAGTTTGCACAGATTTAGGATCCCAGAGTATGATCTTAGTGAGGTCATACTGCCAGAACAAGGAGAAGCTGAGCTATTTTTATATCTGCATAAGCATATATGTTATTTTATCCTAGCAGCAGCTTTTCATCTTATGGACTTTTGGTTGCAGGCTGGTGAATCATCTTATCTGCACAGAACTGAACTTTGACCTTTATGCAGACACCATCAAATCATGTTCACACTAGGCTAAATTTGTTCATATGAATATAAAAACTAGTTCATTGGATTCTGTTAACTCTTGTATGGCTGACATAAAGCAGTAGATTCCTATACTGTGAGATGCAAATACTAAGTGAACTTAGAGATATTAAACATAGCTCAGAGGAAATTACTTTCTATATGTGCATAGATAAAGAAACAAACTGTCATGCTAAAGCATATTCTTAACAGTGACCAAGTTTCTTTAATGTCTTGATAATATCTGTTTATAGATAAAGAGACAAATTATATCTTAGTAGAATATAATATATCTTTAAAGCAAACTGATTTTTTGTGAGAATAAAAAATCAATAATTTTACAGGTTAGTGAAAGATCCTAAATTTGGATTTTTATCAATGTTTCTTTTTTCTCATCCAGAGGTGCCAGCAGAAAGGTCCCCACGCAGACGGAGTATCTCAGGGACCACTACATCTGAGAAACCCAACTCTATGGACACTGCGAATACCTCACCCTTCAAAGTACCAGTAAGTGCTACTCTTCTTTAAAAGAGTTCTTTTATTCTTTTTAGAGTTAGAGACAGTTGCTAAGAAATCAAAACATTTTGTTCCTCAACAATCTCTTTATCAAGTTACTAGTTAAAACCTATCATAATTCTATAAAGGTGTGGGTAGGATTTTTTTTTTTACTTTAAAGAATGGAGCATACATTTTATTTTAACTGATGGAACCTAAGCAGAGAATGATAAGACTCATAAAGTTGCAGAGGAATTTATCAGAGAATTAGACAGCTGTGAGTTCTAAACCTGAGACTAGGCCTATGCTTTGCTTAAGCCATCTTTTAGACACCCAAGTAAGTGCTTAAGAAATACCCTGGAAGAAGTATTCCTGTTAAAAATATTCTTTAAACTGATGAGACAGTACTGACAGTCAGTATTGAATACTAAAGAGGGCTGAGACGGAAAGTCTGTAAGTGAACAGGTCAGCTGACCACCAGTTGCAGCCCTAGTTTCAACCTCTTTGATATAACTTGGAGTAACCAGATTTAATTCATCCATTTTCTTTGTTTATTGAATAAGAAATATGCTTACTTTCTAATCATATCATTAAAATTGTTTTTAAACTGGATAAGAATTACATCTGTGTAATTGGTCATTATTATGGGTATAAAAGAAATCAGTACAAAGTAGAAATAGCCTTTTCTATTGGGGAAAAAAAAAGGATTAAAAAAAATTCGGCCAAGTTAATATATTGTGTTTTTTATTCCAATACAATTTTTTAAAGTTAGGATGACCTTTTAGGTAGAACTGGTATTTTGAGATGTATTAGCTGGCATTTACCTGTAAATTAACCAAAGTGAATGTTTTATTTTGCATTAATCCTAGAAGCGAGATTTCTCCTTGTTATATCTCAGTGCCTTGTAGAGTCTGTGGATATCTATTATTGTGACACCTTTCAAATGTTTACAAATCTTCTCACTTTTAAAGATCACAAGCAAGTGTTGGATTAATATTCAATCAGATTATGAGAGGAATTATAAAATACTGGATGTTATACCTTTTATTAAATTTTTTTATTCTAGCAGACATAATTATGTATTTAAAATTGTTTTCATGAATCAAAAAAGTGTCTTTTCTCTCCCTTCCTGTTGTTGTTTTCCTGATGAAACCAATCAAATATAGTGAAACTATCTATCTATATGCAGAATTTGGTGAAAAGGTTTGAGTTAGAATTTGAAATTTTCATACCATTGTGCTAGAATAGAATAGTGAATACTTAATTTTTTTTTTTAATAACATCAGTAACTGAAGAAGACTTTGCCTCTGCAATGTGGTAACATTGAAGTACTTCCTGTATTGAATCTGAAGTCATGGCTGGGTTTTTAAAATTTGAATTAATTAGCAATAGCAGTTTTAATTTATATTTAAACAATAAATTAACAGCTAATTTAAGGTTGACCTTAATAATAAGACTAATTATTTTTGAGTAAAAGTAATAAACCAATGATGCATGTACACGAAGATTAGCACCACATACAGACCACTTACCTGGAGAAGGGAATGGCAACCACTCCAGTATTCTCGCCTAGGAAATCCCACGGTCAGAGGCACATGGTGGGCTACAGTCCATGAGGTCACAAAGAGTCAGACACGACTGAACAGCTAACACACACAAACCACTTACTCAGGGCTGGACTTCGGGAGAGTCCTAAGCGCTCGACAGCTAGGGAATTCCCTCCTTTGTTACTCTTTTTACAATCTCGGCCACCTCATGGATTTAGAAACTCTGAGGGAAAGAATAGGCCTCTGAATAGCAAATTGCAGTCACAAAATCCATGCACTAAAGTAAAATTTAGCAATTCATAAGTCTTCACCTAGACAATTATTTAGAAAAATAACTATCAAAACACACAGATTGCAACTTTTTTTTTTAATGGCACAAAAGGTTTTTTTAATTAAAAAAAAAAGGCAGTGAGTAGAAGAAGGAGGCAGAGAAAATGAGAAAACAAAGAGTCATAAAAACAACCTGAATCCATTTAGGATAAAGGCAAATAGCTTTATATACTTATCAATAGTCCTTAAAGGTGCCTTTGTATTACAGAATGGATGGTGCATAATGTAGTAATCGACATTGATAATAATAGTCCTGAATCATCAGGGAAAAGTGAAATTTTATTGTTTATACCAGGCTTTTTTTAAAAAGTGAAAAACTGTATGATATTGTGTGATATATATCCATTGAGAATATTTAAAATCTTAAAGATATGTGAAGCTTTATGAACCTTGTTCAGAAAAATCTGGTTTCTGAAGTTTATCTCTCCTTGATAATGCTGGATAAATAATTTATAGTGTTTTAAGAGAAACCAAAATGTGCTGGCTAAATGAGACACTGCAGTACTTCCATAGATGGTATATTTTTTAAATCTCCATGTGATCCCAATAGCTAATGTGACTTAACAGCACTTAAATGTTGCCAGAAGAGTATGTCTAGTTTTCACAACAACACAAAATATTTTTATAATGTCACAAAAGACTTTCTGGGAAAGCAGTACAAAAAGGAACCTCACTTTGAGATACTTAACTTTGTTATTTATATAGTACTTCAAGATCATTTTCATGTTAACTTTATGAAGGGGCAGAGGTGAGATTTTAGCACATGTACTTGTGGTTCTAAGATTCAGGTGTCTTTGCTGACACGTGCCTTTATGGTGAACAGCAGGTACATTAACCATCAGAAAGACCCAAAAGGAGCTCGTACTGGACTCTCCAAAAGGAGTTTATTCTTCCTAGATCTATTTTTAGGCTTACTGAGGGAAGATGAGGCTTCCCTTGTGGCTCAGATAGTAAAGAATCTGAAAGTGAAAGAGGGGAGTGAAAAAGCTGGCTTAAAACTCAACATTCAAAAAATGAAGATCACAGCATCTGGTCCCATCGCTATATGGCAAATAGATAGGGAAACAATGGAAACGGACAGACTTTATTTTCTTGGGCTCCAAAATCACTGCAGATGGTGACTGCAGCCATGAAATTAAAAAAGACACTTGCTCCCTTGAAGAAAAACTATGACAGACATAGACAGCATATTAAAAAGCAGAGACATTACTTTATTGACAAAAGTCTGGTCAAAGCAATGGTTTTTCCAGTAGTCGTGTTTGGATGTGAGAGTTGGATTGTAAAGAAAGCTGGGCACCAAAGAATTGATGCTTTTGAACTGTGGTGTTGAAGACTGTTAAGAGTCCCTTGGACAGCAAGGAGATCAGTCAATCCTAAAGGAAATCAGTCCTGAATATTCATTGGAAGGACTATAATAAAAGCTGAAGCTCCAATACTTTGGCCACCTGATGTGAAGAACTGACTCATTGGAAAAGACCCTGATGCTAGGAAAGATTGAAGACAAGAGGAGAAGTGGACGATAGAGGATGAGATGGCTAGATGGATCACTGATTCGATGGACATGAGTCTGAGCAAGCTCCAGGAGTTGGTGATGGACAGGGAAGCTTGTCATGCTGCAGTCCATGGGGTCGCCAAGAGTCGGACACAACTGAATGACTGAACTGAAATGAAGGCAGATGAAATAGGTTTTTAACAAGTCTTGATGGAAATTGTTGACATGGCATACTTCTTGAGTGCTTACTTTGGGCAAAGTATTGGTGATTCACCAACTGATATTGATGAAATTATTGATACTTTCTTGGTACACTGCTTGGTACTGGGGAAGCAGAAATGAACAAAACAGAATTTCCATTCAAGAGAACTTATAGTCTAATAGCAAGAGACAGAAAAATAACCAAATTTGTAAGGAGGTAGTTGAGCATGGTAGCACAGGTTTTTAACAGTTCACTATGTAATCTGAGACTTTGTCAAGGAGCCAGTATTTCAGCTGCATTTCAAAGGCTGAATGAAAATAGTTGACAGGGGAAGGATAGTATTCCAGGCTGGAGGAATAGCATTTTGGAAAGATGCACTTTATAAGTTGACTTTCCCTGCCAGGGAATATAGAAAAGTTTCACTGAAGCAAGACTTGGAAATCATGTAGGCAAAAATGGCAAGCTAGAAGGTGAAGAGGTAGGTTGGGGCAAGACTGTGAGTGGGTTTGTTTGTCAAACTTAATGAAATTTAACTGGCCATTAAAGCATTAAAGGTTGGTTTAATTGAAATATTTGTCTTGGTTCAAAAGCTGAAGCAAGTTATGTAAATACTGTGACGATTTGGTAAATTACTTGACTCTAACCTAAGTGACTCTTCTTGCTACTGCTGTCTCAACTCAGGGTGATAGGTGAGTTGGGGCTATCATTTGATAGCAGGCCAGTCAAGCACCCACCCCTGCCTTTCAGCTGACACTCCCTGATAGTTCTAAAGTAGTGGGATAGCCTTAGGGATATCCTCAGAAGCCAGTGGGAAAGAATTGCTTGTATTGTGCTGACTACTGCTCAGTAGTATTGTCCTACTACTACTACTGATCCTCAGCGATCAGTACAAAGAAA
>SJXQ01002356.1:317123-345862 GCA_006408695.1 Aepyceros melampus
ATTGGGGGCAGGAGGAGAAGGGGACGACAGATGATGAGATGGCTGGATGGCATCACCAACTCGATGGACATGAGTTTGAGTGAACTCCGGGAGTTGGTGATGGACAGGGAGGCCTCATGTGCTACAGTCCATGGAGTCACAAAGAGTCGGACACGACTGAGCGACTGAACTGAACTTCGGGATAGTTTTTCTGTTCTTCTTCCACACTCATTCCATATCTCTTCACCTTAATTCCAATTGCAGTTATTTGTTTGTAAATCTCTTTCCCTCATTAGACAATAAATTATCTTTTCTACTCATCTTTGTAGCTACCACAATGCCCAGCAACAAATTAATTGTTGAATGGATAAAAGGTATATGAATTATCTAAGAACTGAGTCAAGTGATTATGTTGCACACGTACTCTCTTGATATTACAGGTTATGTCTCTAGTCAAATGGATTACTAAAGCATTTAATAGCCACTGAGAGATCACTTTCAAGGAGTGCACTTGTGCAAAATAGTTCCTTTTTTTTCCTCTTCAACAAAGAGATCTTAATTTATATTTAAAATTCAGGGCTGTGGTATTTTATCTATATAGTGTTTATTGTTCCTGCTTCTGTTGGAAAGTGAAACTAAATAGGATTCTTTACTTAATCATTTATCTCTGTGGATATTTCTTGGAGCCATTTAGGTATCATACATATGTATAAGTTCACAATGTTTTTGCAGATCTGAGTTATCACTATTGGATTCCTCAAGAACAATTTTAGTCATTCAAATAGTTTTTACCTCTTTTTAAAGAACCCATTTTTCGTTTTTTTTCTTTAACATCCTGCTAGACTTTTTGTCTTTGTCCTATTTATGTTTTCCTTTAAATAAAATATCCATTGTATGTCTTATATATTGTTAAAACTACATTTAAATGATATCACAAGACTGATTGGGAAGAAATAAATAAACCAATAAAAGTTATCCGGGTACTTAAATTTAATTCAGAAAGGGAATAAGCTAATGTCTTGTATGTATTTGTTTCACATTGCCTGAGTTTCTGGAACAGGCTGCTTTCTTTAATATTCTATTTATAAAGTGACTATTGATACTTATGATTTCTGTATCCTTCTCCTTAGACGATGCCATCAATTTAGCTTTGGCTAAAAGAAAGCGGCTGTGTTCAGGGCCAGGTGCCCTGCTCAGTGTTCTCATTTCCATAACACAATGGTCTGAGTTGGCCTTCCCTGTGAATGTAACACAATGCAGTTGCAGCTGCTTCATTTGTGTTAGCTTTGAGCTTGGCTCTGAAAGAATTCAGGCACTAAAATATATGCCAAGACAGCCAGAAAGCAAAGTTGAACTACAAGAGTAGCCAACTATTCCTGTGTAACCCTTCTTGTGTTCTTGTCACAGTGACACCTGAGCATTCCCAGTCAGATATAGCAGATACAAAAGACTGTCGAAAGATAAAAGGTTTGCATAGTTTTCAGAAGAAAGTAAAGCTTTAGAGGAATAAATGTAGACTCAGCTATATTCTTGTAAAAAAAAAAAAGAAATTTTACATCTTTTAAATATTGTGTGATTATCAGACTCAGTATTAGCCATTGTTTTGAACAGAATACTCAATCAGGTCTTTGTTTTTCCAAGTTAAGCAAAGAGAGAGAAAGCTTCATGCCCACTTAATAAAGACCAGAAAGTGTTCATTGTCTAAACAAATCATCTAAGGAACTTCAAAAAATACTATTGCCAGAGCTCCACCTCAGACCAGTTAAATGACACTCTGTGGACCCGAATACAGTCTTCTGTATTTTTAAAAACCTTTCTGGGTGATTCTAACATGAATCCAAGCTTGAGAACTATTTGCCTAAATGATTGGTTAAAGTATTAGGATCCCATCATCTTAGTCAGTGTATTCCCTGTGAACATCTGCGCCTCCTTCTGTACCTTCAAGTCAATTAAAAAACTAGCAATGATAGTTTTGCATTGGCCAGCTGTCACTCACAAACAAGTTGTGCTGTGTATTAGTTGCCCTTCTGAGTGTTTACCACAGTCAGTCCAGATGACCAGTCTAATTTTGCAAAATGTTTGTTTTATTGTGACAGAGTAACCTCTGATCAGCCTAAGAAGCTCAGTTTTAGCGGTAAAATTTCAATTTGAATTTGGCATCTGAGCTACAATACTATTTCAATTTTTGTGTTCTCATTGCTGCTGTATTCCAGGAAACTTAAAATTCTTTCCTCTGCTGCTTAAAGATTCTTTATTAATCTTCTTCCTTCTCTTTTCTGACCATCTACATGAATCTAAAATCCAGGATCATCCTGCAGTGATACCTTTTTGTTCATATATGAATGAATATATATTGATAATATATGTCTATCAAAATATTACTACCACAGTTAAAATTATGTGATAAATATAGGGACGTCAGAAAATAAAAATTATAGTCTGATGATATTAAATATTAAGTATACCTTCAAATCATTTTGTAACCAGAACAGCTATGATTTCTAAATCTTTTAATGATAAGTACCCTAGGATATAAAAATTAGAGGGAAAAAAGGGTTAAGGTTAGATATGACCCCTTAAGGAGGCTAAAGAACAAATAGCAAATACTTGGAAGAAAAGGGAGCAGAAATGGCTGAGAATATTGCCAAGAGCCTAAACTTGAAAGAATTGAAGAATGAGGGAAACCTTCTTCAATCTATGCTTATTCCTGGAAATAGGTTTGCAGTGGTGCTAACTAGTGGAGATTTCAACTTATCCTGCACAGGAAAAGATGGCTGTTTAAGATAAGAGGATAGGATAAACTCAATTATACTTCATTCCTATGGATAGTGTACTACTCTAAAGCTGTCTCCTCAAAGCCAAGATATTTTTCTTCTGTTTCAATGGGAAGTAGAGGTTTAACTGGGCTTCCCTGGTGGCTCAGTGGTAAAGAACCTGCCTGCCAATGCGGGAGACACAGGTTCTGTCCCTGAGTAGGGACGATCTCTTGGAGAAAGAAATGACAACCCACTCCAGTATTCTTGCCTGGGAAATCCCATGGACAGAAGGAGCCCGGCAGGCTACAACCCACAGGGTTGCAAAAGAGTCAGACATGACTTAGCAACTAAACAACAACAAGAGGCTTAACTCTTCATATCACAACTAGAGATAAATGTTTTGAAGGCCAATACCCAGTTAGGGGAGCATGTAGTTAGCCACTACGTGTAACTGATAGCAGATAATTTCTCCTTTCAAAGATGTTAGAAAGTTAGAAATATGTAAAGGGAACCTTGCCAACTTCTCAGAGATTTACTAGGGTTGAAAAGTGAAAGTGAAAGTGAAGTCACTTAGTCATGTCCGACTCTTTGTGACCTCATGGACTGTAGCCTGTCAGGCTTCTCTGTCCATGGGATTTTCCAGGCAAGAATCCTGGAGTGGGTTTCCATTTCCTTTTCCAGAAGATCTTCCCGACTCCGGGATTGAACCCGTATCTCCCACATTGTGGGCAGACGCTTTACTGTCTGAGCCACCAGGGAAGTTATTACTAGGGTTAGCTGTACATAAGGGTATTTTCACCCTTCTTAGCTATACCTATAGTCAGCAAGGTTCAAGCATTGCTGGTAAACAATAGTATCCCTGAGGTGCCTTTCTGCCATCAGACCATTTAATTTTATAACCAATGCTGGTACCATTCTACTGGATATTTAAAGTTTTTATTTGTTTTATATTAAACATCTGTGATTTTTCAATTTATCATTTTTTTAATTAAAATCTAGTTTATGTATAATGTTATGTTCTTTTCAGGTGTACTACATAGTGATTTGACATTTGCATTGAGTGAAATGATCCCCACGATAAAGTTATTATAATATTATTCATCATATTCCTTGTGGTGTATATTAATCCCCTTGGCTTATTTATTTTATAACTGGAGGTTTGTTCCTCTTAGTCCCCTTCCTATTTTTCTGTCTCTTCTCTGGCAACCACGATTTTGTTCTCTGTATCTATGAGTCCATTTTCATTTTGTTTTATTTGTTTTGTTTTTACATTTCACATATAATTGAGATCATACTGTATTTGTCATTCTCTCTCTGACTTTATTTCACCTAGCATAATACCCTCTGGTTTCATCTATGTTGTCACAAATGGCAAGATTTTATCTTTTTAATGGCTGAATAACATTCTTGTGTATGTGTGTAACAGACAACATACATACCACATCTTCATTATCTATCAACAGATACTTAAGTTGTTTCCATATCTTGGCTATTATAAGTAATATTGCACTGAACATTGATGTGTGTATCTTTTCAAATTAGTGTTTTTGTTTCCTTCAGATATATACTCAGAAGTGGAATTGGTGGATCTTATGGTAGTTCTTGGAGAAGGCAATGGCACCCCACTCCAGTACCCTTGCCTGGAAAATTCCATGGACGGAGGAGCCTGGTAGGCTGCAGTCCATGGGGTCTCGAAGAGTTGGACACGACTGAGCGACTTCCCTTTCACTTTCCACTTTCATGCATTGGAGAAGGCAATGGCAACCCACTCCAGTGTTCTTGCCTGGAGAATCCCAGGGTCAGGGGAGCCTGGTGGGCTGCCATCTATGGGGTCGCACAGAGTCGGACACGACTGAAGCGACTTAGCAGCAGTAGCAGCATGGTAGTTCTATTGTTAATTTTTTGAGGAGCCTCTAAACTCTTTTCCGTAGTGATTGTACCAGTTTACATTCCCACCAACAGTGTATAAAGGTTCCTNTTTTTCCTGGTGAGAGTGATGGCTCAGCGTAGAGGAAATACAGGCTTTGGTTTCAGAAAGCTATGTTGAAATTCCATGTCTGCCATGTTAGTTAGTTATTGAGTTACCTAACCTCCGAGCTTCAGTTCTATAAAGTGAAAATAATCATGAGACCTAGGCAGCAGAGCTGTTGTGAGAATTATGAGAATTAATGAGTAATTGTCAGATAGCAGATGATTGGTGAATATTAATTCTAGATTACTGACACCTAGGAACTACTCAAAAATGAGCAGTTGTTTTGGAGATTGTTGAAGATATTGTTTCAAAAAGTAAAAAACTCAAAAGCCCTTGAAGCAGCTTGTCCCATGAATAAATGAAGAGGGCCAGGTAGGGATTCTGGGAAAATAACACCTGCTCTGCTTCAAGGAAGCAGTCACTTCTCACATCCAGCCTAGGGATCTAATTCTGTCAATTCTTGCAATTTTTCTTATCTTTTTTAAAAATTTATTTTTAATTGGAGGATAATTGCCTTACAATGTGTGTTGATTTCTGCTGTACAACAGTGTAATCAACCGTATGTATACCTAAATCCCCTCCTTCCCACCTTCCCCCTGTTCTCACCACTTTAGGTTGTCATGGAGCACCAGGTTAAGCTCCTGTGTTACACGGCCACTTTCCACTAGCTATCTGTTTTACACATGGGAATGCATATGTTTCTGTGCTACCCTTTCAATTCACTCCGGCCTCTGCTTCCCCAGCTGTGTCTACATGTCTGTTCTTTATGTTTGCTTCTCTATTCCTGCTCTGCAAATAGGTTCATCAGTACCATTTTTCTAGATCCCTTGTGTATGTGTTATATACGGTATTTCTTTTTCTGACTTACTTCACTCTGTATAATAGGTTCTAAGTTCATCCACCTCACTACAACTAACTCAAATTTGTTTCTTTTTATGGCTGAGTAATATTTCATTTTATATATGTACCACAGCTTCTTTATCCATTCATCTGTCTATGGACATCTGGGTTGCTTCCATGTCCTGACTATTGTAAATAGTGCTTCAGTGAACGTTGGGGTACATGTGTCTTTCTGAATTGTGATTTTCTCAGGGTATATGCCCAGAGAGGGATTGCTAGGTCATATGGTAAAAGAATCTCCATTTTGTTCTCCATAGTGGCTATATCAATTTATATTCCAACCCACTGTTCCCTTCTCTCCAAGAGAGTTCCCTTTTTTCCTCATTCTGTCTAGCATTTACTGTTTGTGGATTTTTTTATAACGGTTGTTCTGAGGTGTGAGATGATACCTCATTGTGGTTTTGATGTGCGTTTCTCTAATAATGAGTGATGTTGAGCATTTTTTCATGTGTTTATTTGTCATCTGTATGTCTTCTTTGGAGAAATGTCTATTTAAGTCTTCTGCCCATTTTTAATTGGGTTGTTTGTTTTTCTGATATTGAGTTATATGAGCTGCTTATATATTTTGGAGACTAATCCTTTGTCAGTTGCTTCATTTGCAGTTACTCTCTCCCATTCTGAGGTTGTCTTTTCATCTTGTTTATAGCGTCCTTTGCCGTGCAAAAGCTTTAAAGTTTAATTCCATTTGTTTGTTTTTATTTCCATTACTCTAGGGTGTGTCAAAGAGAATCTTACCACAATTCAAAGAGTGTCTTGCCTGTGTTTTTCTGTTAAGAGTTTTTATATTTTCTTACATTCGGCTTTGCATTTAAGTCTTTAATCCACTTTGAATTTATTTTTGTTTATGGTGTTAGGAAGTGTTCAGTTAGAATGTTGTCCAGTTTTCCCAGCAACACTTATTGAAGAGGCTGTCTTTTCTCTGTTGTATATTCTTGCCTTCTTTATCGAAGATAAGGTGCCCACAGGTGTGTGGGTTTATCTCTGGGCTTTCTGTCTTTTTCCGTTGGTCTACATTTCTGTTTTTGTGCCAGTACCATACTGTCTTGATTACTGACTGTAGCTTTGTAGTATATAGTGTGATGTCAGAAAGGTTGATTCCTCCAACTCTGTTTTTCTTTCTCAAGATTGTTTTGGCTATTCGGGATCTTTTGTGTTTTCATACAAATCATAAAAATTTTTTGTTCTAGTTTTGGAAGTCCTAGCCATGGCAATCAGAGAAGAAAAAGAAGAGGAATCCAGATTGGAAATGAAGAAATAAAACTTACCATTTGCAGATGACATGATACTGTGCATAAAAAAACCCTAAAGATACCATCAGAAAGTTACTAGAGTTAATCAATAAATCTAGTAAAGTTGCAGGATCAATACACAGTAGTCCCTTGCATTCATATACACTAACAACAAAAAATCAGAAAGAGAAATTAGTGAAACAATCCCATTCACCATTGCAACAAAAAGGATAAAACAGCCAGGAATAAACCTACCTATGGAGACAAATGACAAACTATAAGACACTGATGAAAGAAATCAAAGATGCCACAAACAGATGGAGAAATATATCATGTTCTTGGATCAGAAAAATTAATTATGAAAATTACTGTACTACCCAAAGCAATCTATAGATTCAGTGCTATCCTTATCAGTTTGTCTTTTTGATGATAGCCATTCTGACAGGTGTGAGGTGGTATCTCACTGTGGTTTTGATGTGCATTTCTCTGACGATTAGTGATGCTGAGCATCATATCATGCGTTTTGTTGGCCATCTGTATGGTCTTGTTCTTGTTGTTGTTTAATATTGCTTCAGGTCGTTTACCCATTTATTAATCAGCTTGTTTGGTTTTTTGATGATGAGTTGTGTAACCTCTTTGTATATTCTGGATACTAAGCCCTTGTTGGATTTATTGTTTGCAAACATTTTATTCTATTCAGTAGGCTGTCTTTTTTGTGTTGTTGATGGTTTCCTTCACTGTGCAAATGTTGATGTGGTCCTATTTGTTTATTTTTGCTTTTGTTTCCTTTGCCTGAGGAGACAGTTCCAAAAATGTTTTGTTAAGATTGATGTCAAAGACCATACTGCCTATATTTTCTTCTAGCAGTTTTATGGATTGAGACCTTGCGTTTGGATCTTTAATCCATCTTGAATTTATTTTTGTATATGGTGTGAGAACATAGTCTGGTTTGATTCCTCTGTATATTCAATTCAGTTCAGTTGCTCAGTCATGTACGAATGTTTGTGACCCCATGAACCGCAGCACGCCAGGCCTCCCTGTCCATCACCAACTCCCAGAGTCCACCCAAACCCATGTCCATTGAGTCCGTGATGCCATCCAACCATCTCATCCTCTGTCATCCCCTTCTCCTCCTGCCCCCGATCTTTCCCAGCATCAGGGTATTTTCCAGTGAGTCAGCTCTTCACATCAGGTGGCCAAAGTATTGGAGTTTCAGCTTCGACATCAGTCCTTCCAATGAACACCCAGGACTGATCTCCTTTAGGATGGAGTGGTTGGATCTCCTTGCAGTCCAAGGGGCTCTCAAGAGTCTTTTCCAAACCACAATTAAAAAGCATCAATTCTTCGGTGCTCAGCTTTCTTTATAGTCCAACTCTCACATCCATACATGACCACTGGAAAAACTATAGCCTTGACTAGACGGACCTTTGTTGACAAAGTAATGTCTCTGCTTTTTAATATGCTGCTCAAAATTCTCCAAGCCAGACTTCAGCAATACGTGAACCGTGAACTCCCTGATATTCAAGCTGGTTTTAGAAAACGCAGAGGAACCAGAGATCAAATTGCCAACATCCGCTGGATCATCAAAAAAGCAAGAGAGTTCCAGAAAAANGGAGTTGGTGATGGACAGGGAAGCCTGGCATACTGCGATTCATGGGGTTGCAAAGAGTCGGACATGACTGAGCGACTGAACTGAACTGAACTGAACTGTCTAGGTAGGTCATAACTTTCCTTCCAAGGAGTAAGCATCTTTTGATTTCATGGCTGTAATCCCTATCTGCAATGATTTTGGAGCCCAGAAAAATAAAGTGAGCCACTGTTTCCACTGTTTCTCCATCTATTTGCCATGAAGTGATGGGACCAGATGCCATGATCTTAGTTTTCTGAATGTTGAGCTTTACGCCAACTTTTTCACTCTCCTCCTTCACTTTTCATCAAGAGGCTCTTTATAGTTCTTCTTTATTTTCTGCCATAAGGGTGGCGTCATCTGCATATCTGAGGTTACTGATATTTCCCCTGGCAATCTTGATTCCAGCTTGTGCTTCTTCCAGCCCAGCATTTCTCATGATGTACTCTGCATAGCAGTTTAATAACCAAGATGACAGTATACAGCCTTGACGTATTCCTTTTCCTGTTTGGAACCAGTCTGTTGTTCCATGTCCAATTATAACTGTTGCTTCCTGACCTGCATATAGGTTTCTCAAGAGGCAGGTCAAGGGGTCTGGTATTCCCATCTCTTTCAGAATTTTCCACAGTTTATTGTGATCCACACAGTCAAAGGCTTTGGCATAGTCAATAAAGCAAAAATAGATGTTTTTCTGTAACTCTCTTGCTTTTTCAATGATTCAGTGGATGCTGGCAATTTGATCTCTGGTTCCTCTGCCTTTCTAAAACCAGCTTGAACATCTGGAAGTTCACAGTTCACATATTGCTAAAGCCTGGCTTGGAGAATTTTAAGCATCACTTTACTAGCATATGCTGCTGCTGCTAAGTCGCCTCAGTCGTGTCCGACTCCATGTGACCCCAGAGACAGCAGCCCACCAGGCTCCCCCATCCGTGGGATTCTCCAGGCAAGAACACTGGAATGGGCTGCCATTTCCTTCTCCAATGCATGAAAGTGAAAAGTGAAAGTGAAGTCGCTCAGTCGCATCAACTCCTACTGACCCCATGGACTGCAGCCCACCAGGCTCCTCTGTCCATGGGATTTGCCAGGCAAGACTCCTGGAGTGGGTTACCATTGCCTTCTCCATACTAGTGTGTGAGATGAGTGCCACTGTGCAGTAGTTTGAGCATTTGGCATTGCCTTTCTTCCTGGGATTGGAATGAAAACTGACCTTTTCCAGTCTTGTGGCCGGTTTTCCCATTTATTGAAAAGACTCTCTCTTCCTTATTGTATATTCTTTCCTTCTTTGTCATAGGTTAATTGACCACATAAGTACGGGTTTATTTCTGGGTTTTACATTCAGTTCCATTGATCTGGGTTTTTCTTTTTTTATGGCAGTATCATTCTGTTTTGATTAGTGTAGTTTTGTTATATAGTCTGAAATCAGGGTGTGTGATTCCTCTGGCCCTGCTCCTTTTTCTCAAGATTATTTTGGCCATTCAGGGTCTTTCATGTTTCCATGCAAATTTTAAAGTTATTTGTTCTAGGTCTGTAAAAAATGCCCTTAATATTTTGATAGTGAAAGTTGCTCAGTCATGTCCAACTCTTTGTGACCCCATGGACTATACAGTATTTTGATAGGGATTGCATCAAGTATATAGATTGTCTTGGGTAGAGTGGTCATTTTAAGAATATTAATTTCTCCCATCCATGCACATGGTATGTCTTTTCATCTGTTTATGTCAGTTAAATTTGTTTCATCTATATCTTACAGTTTTCAGAATACAGATTTTTATCTCCTTAGATAGGTTTATTCATAAGTATTTTATTCTTTTTGATGTAGTTGTAAATGGGATTGTTCTAATAGTTTGTTGTTAGTGTATAAAAATGCAGCAGATTTCTGTACATTAATTTTGTGTTGTTCAGCTTTACTGAATTAGTTAAAGAGCTCTAGCAGTTTTTTGTCAATGTCTTTAAGATTTTCTGTGTATAGTATCAGGGCCTTCTCAGTGGTAAAGAATCCACCTGCAGTGCAGAAGACACAGGGACATGGGTTCAGTCTTTGGGTCAGGAAGATACTCTGTAAGGTGAAATGGCAACCCACTCCACTAATCTTGCCCAGAAAGTCCCACTGATAAGAGGAGCCTGGTAGGCTATAGTCCATGGGGTCACAAGAGTCAGGCACACCTGAGCAACTAAATAACAGCAACATGCATAGTATCATGTCATCTGCCAGCAGTGATGACTTTCTTCTTCCTTTCCAGTTTGGACTCCTGTTATTTCTTTCTCTTATATTAACTGTGACTAGGACTTCCAATGCTATTTTGAATTAAAGTGGCAGGAGTGGACATCCTTGTCTTGTCCTGATCTTATAGGAAATGATTTCACCTTTTAACTGTTGAGTATGATATAAGTTGTAGGCTTATCATATGTGACCTTTATTATGTTGAAGTATGTTGCCACTGTGCCCACTTTCTGAAGAGTTTTTATCATAAATGGATGTTGAATTTTGTCAAAAGTTTATTCTGCATCTCTTGAGATAATCTTATGATTTTTATTCTTCAGTTTGTTAGCGTGATATCACATTCTTTGATTTGCAGATACTGAAAAATTCTTGTGACCCTGGGATATATAATTTTTTAATGTATTGTTGGATTTGTTTTTTGGTGCTAATATTTTGTTGAGGATGTTTGCATCTGTGTTATCAATTATCTTGGCTTGTGTGTTTTTGTTTTGTTTTTACATATTTCTCTTGGTTCGTTATCAGAGTGAGGCTGACTTCGTAGAATGAGTTTGGAAGTGTTCTTTCCTCTTCAGTTATTTGGAGTAGTTTGAGGAGGATAGATGTTAGCTCTTACTTAAATGTTTGGTAGAATTCACTCTTGAAGGCTGGACTTCTATTTAGTGGTATTTTTAAAAATTACTGATTCAGAGAATTCCCTGGGATTCCAGGTGTTAGGACTCGGCACTTTCACTGCTCTGGGCCCTGGTTCAATCCTCGGTTGAGGGATTGATCGCACAAGATCTCAAGATCACAGGATCTCACAAGCTATACACCATGGCCATAAATAAATAAGTAGTAATAGGTCTGTTAATATTTTCTGTTTCTCTCTGGTTCAATGTTGGGAGATAGTACATTTCTAGGAATTTGTCCATTTCTTCTGGATTGTCCACTTTATTGGCATATTGTTCCTAGTAGTCTCTTAAGATCTCTTGTCCTCCTCTGCTGTCAGCTGTAACTTCTCTTTTTTCACTTTTGATGTTACTGATTTGAGCCATCTCTCTCTCTCTCTCTCTCTCTCTCTTTTTTTTTTTTGAGTCTGGTTAAGTTTATCAGTTTTATTTATTTCAAAGAACCAACTCTTAGTTTCAATGATTGTTTTTTGTCTTTTTAATCTCTATTTCATTTATTTCCTTTATGATTTTTTGATTTCTTTACTTCTTAATTTCAGTTTTGTTTGTTCTTCTTTTTAAGATTCCTTTAGGTGTAAGGTTAGATTTGAGATTTTTCTTGTTTCCTGAGGTAGATGTGTATCACTACAAACCTCTTAGTACTGCTTTTTCTTTGTCCCTTAGGTTTTAGATCCCTGTGTTTTCATTTATCTTTCTTCTCCAGGTATTCTTTTAAATTTCTGATTTCTCCAGTGACCTACTGATTGTTTACTAACATGTTGTTTTTAGGGTGTTTTTTTTTTTACCCCCTTAATGGTTGATTTCTAGTCTCATACTGTTGTGGTTGGAAAAGATACTTGATGTGATTTCTGTCTTCTTAAAAGAATTGTTCTGTGGCCTAACATGTAATCTATCCTGGAGAATGTTATATGTGCACCTGAAAAGAATGTACATTCTTCTATTTTGGATGAAATGTTCTCATCATGTAACTATTAATCTGTATCATCTAATGTGTCATTTAGGCCAATGTTTTCTTACTGATTTTCTGTCTAAATAATCTGCCATTGATGTAAATGGGATATTAAAGTGCTTTACTATTATTGCCTTGCTGTCAGCTTCTCCTTTTTTGTTTGTCATTATTTGCTTTATGTATGCAAGTGCTCCTTTGTTGGATACACGTCTTTACAATTGCCATAACGTCTTGTTAGATAGATCTCTTTGTAATTCTGAATGTCCTTCTCTGTCTCTTGTTGCAGTCTTTCTTTTAAAGTCTATTTTGCCTCATATAAGTATTTCTACCCCAGCTTTCTTTTCTTTTCCATTTGCATGGAATATTCTTTTAGCTTTTGCTAGTGCTGAGATCTTCATATTAGAGGGATGTTTTTATGACTTTTTATAGCAGTGTGATTAATGATCCACAAATCAGGAGATAGAAAATGATATTGTTTTGGATAATCTTCTAAACAGTCTTCTTTTCGGAGAAGGTGATGGCATCCCACTACAGTACTCTTGCTGGAAAATCCCATGGATGGAGGAGCCTGGTAGGCTGCAGTCCATGAGGTCGCGAGGAGTCGGACACAACTGAAGTGACTTAGCAGCAGCAGCAGCAGCAGCAGCAGTCTTCTTTTAGTATTTCCTAACACTTAGTTCCAGTGCCCCATAAGTGATTTAAATTCAGCTTGCTCCAAACTATACCCATTTGTGTTTTTCCCAAAAACTCTTTTCCCTCTCAACTTCTAACTTTGTAGTACTACACATTTCTTCAGTTCCCAGAGCCAAATACCTATGAGACACCCAGCTTCTTGAGCATGAGATCAGTACAGTGTACAGAGCCTGAACAGAAGAAGGCCATGTTCATGGAGTTTAATGTTCAGTGGTTGGCATCTCAAGTTCTTAATGGTTCATTTTTGGATTTGTGTTTTGTAAATAAAGTCCAGTGAAACAATGGAGCATGTGCAGGGGCTTGAAACCAAGGCACGGTTCCACCTCCTCCTGCCTGTCTGGAGTGGATTCTGAGTTCCCTACTTTCCTATCCCCTGGATCCCAGCCACCCTTCTTCACCCTCTGCTTCACTGAGCCACAGTTGTCACTCTCTGACCCTAGAGAAGCTTGTGCACAAGCAAGAGAAAGATGGGGATTGGGCTGCACACTCTTGGCAGGGCTGTCCTTGTCCCCACCTGTCATTTTCACTGGTGTCTGGTAGGTTGCCAGAGACCACAGCTCAGTTGAAGCAAGCCTCTTGTTCATCCTTAATTCCAGGATCCTAGTGATTTGTAGTGGCAGCCATGGGAAGAAGCCTGGCTCAACTTCCCTGCCCTGGGCCAGGCACATGGGTTTGGTGGCTGGGGAAGGGCAACCTGGTAGCCAGTGGGTCACCTACACACTAAACTGTGGTCTAGGGCTCCAAGTGACTGTGAAGTCTGACTGTCTAAGGGAGCATGACATTAAATAGCAAATTAAAAGTACCATGGCAACTGGAGAGAGAGAGACTGCTGGGAAATGTTTTTATTTTATCATCTTTAATGATACTGTTTTCTGCTTTTTGAACAAGGGCCCTAATATTTTTTTCACTAAACCCCTCAAAGTATATAGCTGGTCCTATCTAATACACTAAAGATTTTAACTCATCTCCTGGCCTCCAATTCCTCCTTCATCCACTTAAGCTTTCACAGTGTTGCCAGACTGGGCTCTTTAGAATGTAAACTTGGTCATTACTTAACTCTCCCTTGCTTAAAGTGTTTTAGCAGTTCTCTTTGGTCCCATGCCCATGATGTTGTTGTTTAGTCACTAAGTTGTATCTGAATCTCTGTGACTGTAGGTTGCCAGGCTCCTCTGTCCATGGGATTTTCCAGGCAAGAATACTGGAGTGGGGTGCTATTTCCTTCTCCAGGGAATCTTCTCAACCTTGAGATTGAACCCACATCTCCTGCATTGGCAGGCAGATTCTTTACCACTGAGCCATCAGGGAAGGTTCTCTCTCCTATGCCCATGGACAAGACCAAATTTTGAACATTTTATTTGGCTTGCACAATGGGTTCTTTCCACTCTCCTCCCTCTCTCCCTTCTTCCTTTCCCTCATTTGAATGTCTTCAGACAGAACTAACTTTTCCTTCAAAAATCATCAGTTACCTGCTGAAACCTTTGGCATATAACTTGTTTTTTACTGGATGATCAAAACCAAAGTTAACTTGGCACAGAGAGCCTTTCATTATCTAGTTTTCAGGTGCCCTTCCAGTCTCATTTCTTTATCCTCAATACTCTCTTCCCTACCCCCAGTTTTCTTAGCCTCCAAGCCAAAAAGAGTGCTGTATCTTAGTGCTCCATCTTTGTTTAACTTAAGTTCCTGAAACAAGTTTTCCTACGTGTCTTTGTACATTTCTGCCTGTTAAGGCCACCTTCTGTATTCCCTAAAAGTATTTTCATCCTTCAGAACTCAACTCCAGCGTCTTCTTAACATTAGCCTTGACCTTCTCTGTCCTTCCTTCAGAGTGGACATTTACCCATTACCATTTATGTGTATAGTTGCCTTCCCTGGTCTGTGATGTTCTAGTTGGTAGCTCCAGAATGAGTGTACATACCTCAGAGAATACACTGCACAGTCCACTTGGGTTGCAAAAAGAAAATAATAAATGCTTGAGTTTTTAAATTTCACTGTTTTAAGATTTTATATTATTGACTATTTTATAGTCATATATCAAAACAGTCTTATAATTTTATAGATGAGCAGTTTTAGGAATGCACACCAATAGTATTTTACTTATTTGATACGTAGTCAAGACAATTTAGGGGCTTCCCTAGTTAAAGAATTCTCAGTGTTAAAGAATCTACCTGCAATGCAGTTTCAATCCCTGGGTCAGGAAGATCCCCTGAAGGAAGGCACAGCAACCCACTCCAGTATTCTTGCCTAGAGAATCCCTTGGACAGAGGAGCCTGGCGAGCTACAGTCTATCGGATCACAAAGAGTCAGACACAACTGAAGCAACTAAGCATGTACACGTGCAAGACAGTGTGAAAACTACTCTTCTAGGAGGCTCCCTCTTTCGCTGTTCCCGCTCCAGCATTTATTATTTGTAGACTTTTTGATGATGGTCATTCTGGTTGCTGTGAGGTGATACCTCATTGTAGTTTTTAGTTGCATTTCTCTTAATAAATTAGAAGTGCTTAGCATATTTTCATGTGCTTTTTGGCCATCTGAGTGTCTTCTTTGGAGAAATGTCTATTTAGATCTCCTGCCCATTTTTTGATTGGGTGGTTTGGTTTTTTGATACTGAGCCATATTAGCTGTTTATATGTTTTGAGTGTAATCCATTGTTGGTTGCACCATTCACAAATATTTTCTCCCATCCTGAAGGTCATCTTTTCATTTTGTTTATGGCTTCCTTTGCTGTCCAATGGAGAAGGCAATGGCACCCCACTCCAATACCCTTGCCTGGAAAATCCCATGGGCGGAGGAGCCTGGTAGGCTGCAGTCCATGGAGTCGCTGAGGATCGGACACAACTGAGCGACTTCACTTTCACTTTTCACTTTCACGCCCTGGAGAAGGAAATGGCAACCCACTCCAGTGTTCTTGCCTGGAGAATCCCAGGGATTGGGGAGCCTGGTGGGCTGCCGTCTATGGGGTCACACAGAGTCGGACACGACTGAAGTGACCTAGCATAGCATAGCCTTGCTGTCCAAATCTTATGTTTAATTAGGTACCATTTGTTTATTTTTATTTTTATTTCCATTACTCTAGGAGATGGATCAAAAAAGCCATTGCTGTGATTTATGTCAAAAAGTGTTCTTCCTTTGTTTCCTTCCAGGAGTTTTATAGTATCTGGTCTTACATTTAGGTCTTTAATGCATTCTAGTTTATTTTTTTGTGTGGTGTTAGAGAATGTTCTAATTGCATTTTTCTACATGTAGCTGTCCAGTTTCCCCAGTACATTTACTGAAAAGATTATCTTTTTCCATTGTATATTCTTATGTCCTTGGTCATAGTATTTGACCATAGGTACGTGGGTGTATTTCTGGGCTTTTCTAGTGAAAGCCCATTGTCCCATTGATCTATGTTTCTGTTTTTGTGCCCATACCATACTGTTTTGATTACTGTAATTTTGGTAATGTAAATGGTATAACCACTATGAAGAAAAGTATGGAAGTTCTTAAAAAGCTGAAAATAGAACTATCATGAGCTTGCAGTCCTAGTCCTGGGCAAATCTCCAGAGAGAGCCTTAATTCAAAAAGATAGATGTGCTCCAATGTTCATTGCAACACTGTTTACAATAGCCAAGACATGTAAGCAACCTAAATGTTCATTAACAGATGAATTCATAAGGAAGATGTGGTATACAGTAATATACAGTGGAATATTACTCAGCCATAAAAAGAATGAAATAATGCCATTTGCAGCNTTGCAATCACCATCTGATCAACAGACATAGAAAACAAACTTATGGTTACCAAAGATGAAAGAGGAATGGGAAGGGTAAAATAGGAGTTTGGGATTTACACACTACTGTATATAAAATAGATAATGACAAAGACCTACTGTATAGCACAGGGAACTATACTCAGTATTTTATAATAGCCTGTAAAGGAAAAGAATCTGAAGAAAAAAACAAATATATATATATATATATCTGTAACTGAATCACGTTGCTATACACCTGAGGCTGTCACAACATTGTAAATCAATATACTTCAGTAAAAATGAAACTTAAAAAAATAAGGACAATATTAGAAAAAATAACTCTTAGAAAATCAAGACTATGTCTTATTCATTTAACTCCAGCACTGACCTTTTCTTCTTCCTAATCTGTTTATGAAAACTCAATAAATAGGTGAAATTCATGATTGTCCAAGGTATACACATTGCAAAGACACTAACCTTTTATGCCATAGCGTTTTTATCATTAGTAGATTGTTTCAAATTAATCAACATTATATATTGGATTGAAAAAAAAAAAGATTCTACCTTACTGTTAAGGAAAATAGAATTCAGGGTGGAATACAGTGAGTAGAATGAAAAAATTTTCTTTCACTGGAAGCCCTGTGAGACTAATGGTAAAAAGAGTGACTTGTGGGGACTATCTTAGTTTGCTTCTCACTCAAATTATAATTGAAAGTGTAGGAATGTGGTCTGCTCTCAGCTTTTTAAAAGTTAAATGGGGAAAAAAAAAAAGCTAATACATCTAGCAGAAGGGAAGGTCAAAACCTGATGATCTGTCCTTGGCTACCTGGGCTCATAGTTTATGCATTCAGTGAGACCATCACTGTCACTCAGGAGCACTTCTCCATTAAAATCGGCTACCTGCAGTTCAGAAAGGCTTTGCATTCTTCTGCCCATATGATCTAAGGCCAGTGTCACCTGCCTTTTTAATTCTGCCAGAGTATCAGTGCAAGGATCTTATTAGCATTTAAGAATTTGGACCAAGAATAGGGAAAAGAGCTGTAAGACCCATATTTTTTAATGTATATTCAGCTTTTTTAAATGTATGTTCAGCTGGCATCTCCCTTGTGTGACCAAGAGAAAATTGTTTGACCTCTTCTGAGGCCTATGGTGCCTTTTTTATGATAATGAAATATCACACAAATATTTTAAGATCTTGCAGGTTTGCAGATTAAAAGGTATTGTGTACTAAGAACCAATTTGTTATTATTTTGAAGCCTAAATTCATAATAGAAGAAAATTTTTGCAGGATTAGAAAGAAGTACAGTAGGAAGTAGTCTCTAGAAGTTATATAACTATGCCTAGTAAAATCTTTTCCCTGGTGCCCATCTTCCTGCCTTCTTCCACTTAATTGTGTACTTAGAAAAGAAAAAGAAGAGCTTATCCTGGCTAGTAATTAGGTTGTTTTACTTTGTACCTTTCACTCACTACCATTTCCATAATATGGATTTTAGGTGCATTTTGTTTCACTAGAGGCAGGAAAAATTTTATTTTTTTTAATAATAAGTTCCAAAACCCTCTTTCATCTGCAATGCTGTTATTCTTAGAGTCTTAGAAATGAGAGCTAGAAAACTTCAATTAAATTCATCTAGTTCATCTCCCCTGACAATGAAAAAACATCTTTCATATTATATTATATGATGCTTTTTTCAGGCTTCCATGATAACCTCTGGGAGACTGTCCAACAGAGTAATAGACCTCACTTAGGGGGAATGTTCTCATTCTTAGTTTTGACCCTTCATTTCTAATAATTTGATTCCTGAAAGCCATCTTCCTTAATATTCATACTCTGTGAATTTGAGTAAGATCAGCAGTCTCTTCTAGTGGTAAGAAAATCAACATATACCTCATTAGCAGGAACTGACGGTGGTCTATATAAGTGTGTATTTCAGATACTGAGTTTTTCCTCTTTAAATACCAGATTTGGTTTTATTTTAATAATACTGAGGTTATTTTTTTCCCTTCAGATGTATTAGATCTTTTCCCTGCTTTCTTGAGTGAATTGGAATTTTCCTAATTCAGTTTAATCATTATTAGCATTCTGCAAATGCATATTAGGTAGCCCACTGTATACTAAGCATTGAAGTAATATAATGATGAACTCAATAATGTTTGCCTTTAGGAGTTAAGACTCAGTAGGGGATATAGAATTGAAATACCAAGAATTATTGGTCAAGACAGGAAAACAGTAGTATGAACAAAAGATCTCCGGTAAATAAAAGTGAGAGACTAAGTCTTACTAGAGAAATCAAGAAAGATTTTGTGAGGAGTTGGTATTCAAAATAAATATGTAGGGACAACTGAGTGGCCATTTTGGGAAAAAAAAAAAAAAGATAAAATTAAATGTGAGATATATCGCTTACCTTACATGAGTGTAAACTCCAAATGGATTAGGGATCTAAATGTAAAAAATAAACCATACAACTACTAGAAGAAAACAGAGAGGAATTCCTCTTTACTTTTAAAAAACACTCTTCTTTAACGAATGGTTACTGAAAAGCCAGAGGCCAAAAAAAAAATTTTTTTAAGACACGCAAAAAACATCATAAAGTTAAAAGACAACTGACTGATGCACAACACATAGATATCAGCACTTAAAAATGAGAGACAGATGATCAAAACTTCAATAGAAAAATTTTTTAAAAGATGAATAGATAATTCTCAAAAAGTATAAAAATTTTTCTGAACATATAAAAGCAACGTTCATACAATCAGAAATGCAGATCAAAACAGCATAGAGATACTACCTCACCTTTTAGCTACCAAAAACTGTCGAGTATGATAGATTCGGTTGGTGACGGGAAACGGATACTCATATATTGCTGATGGGAACGCAAACTGGTGCAGCCCTTTTAGAGGGGATTTTAGCAAATCTACACATGCACCCTTTCATCCAGCAGTCCCACTTTCAGCTGTCTGCCTTCAAGATACAGCCTCCACCATTATGAAAATACATATATACGAGGTGTTCCTTGCAGCATCGTTTATAATTGTAAAATTTTGGAAACAACCTAAATGCCTACCCATAAGAAACTAACTACTTAAATTATGTGTGCAAGGTAGAGTAATGGCCTCTCAAAGATATACATATCCTAACATGCAGAATCTATGAATATGTTGCCATAAATGGCAAAAGAGGCTGTTGCAGATGTGGTTAAGGTTGAAGAGTATCCTAGATTATCCAGGTGGTTTCATTCTAGTAACAGGTAGTGGTGGTGGTTTAGTTGCTTTGTAGGTGTTCCTTGCAGCATCGTTTATAATTGTAAAATTTTGGAAACAACCTAAATGCCTACCCATAAGAAACTAACTACTTAAATTATGTGTGCAAGGTAGAGTAATGGCCTCTCAAAGATATACATATCCTAACATGCAGAATCTATGAATATGTTGCCATAAATGGCAAAAGAGGCTGTTGCAGATGTGGTTAAGGCTGAAGAGTATCCTAGATTATCCAGGTGGTTTCATTCTAGTAACAGGTAATGGTGGTGGTTTAGTTGCTTTGTTGTGACTGATGCCTGCAACCCTATGGACTATAGCCTGCCAGGCTCCTTTGTTCGTGGAATTTCCCAGGCAAGTAACAGGAGGCCTTAAAAATTGAGAACATTTAAGAGGCATTGCTAGCTTTGAAGATGGAGGAAGATGACCACGAGCCAAGGAATATGAGTGACCTTAAGATGCTGGAAAAGGCAAAAAACACATTCTCCCATGGAGCCTTCAGAGAGAAATAAAGCCCTACTGACACCTTGATTTTAGCCAGATGATACACCTGTTTGGACTTCTGACCTACAGAATAATAATAAATTTGTACTGTTTAAATCACTGTATTTGTGGTAATTTGTTACAGCAGCAATAGAAAACTAGTACAGTGATAAACTGGTGAAATTAGAATTCTGTAATTTCAGTCAGTATGTCACTGACCACGGTTCTTGACCTTAATCAGTAGCAACTGATAAGAAGAGACAAGTTCAGACAGGGCTCTGTCCAGTCCTGTTGCAGCAGGAGGGGATGAATGCAGATAATTTCCCTTGCTGTCTCCTTATGGGGCAGGCGAGCAGGTTCCTTACATGGAGTGAGGGTCAGGGTGAGTACAGGGGCTGAGCCAGAGAAGTGACTTAGGTAGTCTGCCCACCTCTTTGTGGTGCTGTATGCAGGGAGCATCCATAGTACCCTACTTTTGCTCCCATCTCCTCAGAAGTGGCACCTGGGTTTTTGGTCTTTTTGTATCTTGTTCAGAATTTGCCCCAACTGCACATGTTAGATGTATGCAGTTATTTTTAGTTCTTATAGTTTCTTTGTATTTTGTTGCTGAAGGATATGCTTATCCAGGTGCAAGCACTACAGCAAAGGGTCCCAGACCCCAGCCTATCTTAAGTATGGTAACTGTATCAATTTCCTAGTTTTCATAATTATGTGCATGCTCAGTCACTCAGTCATGTCCAACTCTTTGCGACCCCAAGGACTGTAGTCCGCCACGCTCCTCTGTCCATGGGATTTCCCAGGCAAGAATACTGGAGTATGTTGTCATTTCTCCCCCCAGGGGATCTCCCTGACCCGAGAGTGAAACCCCCATCTCCTGTGTCTCCTACATTGGCAGGTGGATTCTTGACCACTTGAGCCACCTAGGAAGTCCTAATAATTCTATGGTTACATAAGATGTTAGTGTTAGGTGAAGCTGGACAAGGGAAAACTCTTTGTACTATTTTTCCAAACGTAAAGGAAAAAATATCAGAGATTCCTTCCCTTCTCAAGATCTGCCCCCTGACTCACCTCACTGACATATTTATGTTAGTGTCCATTTCTTTTCTGCTATTCCTCTGTGAATTTCCAATGACTTTTAACTCTTGTTAAAAAGTAAAGACTTGTTTACAAAAATTTTTAGATTTATTCTTAATGGATCCAAAATGGAAACATCCCAAAAGTCCATTGGTTGGCAAATGAGTAAACCAGTTTTGGTATATCTGTACAGTGGAATGGAAAGGAAGCAACTAGTAACACATGCACTAATATGGATAAATTTCAGAAACAGTATGCTAAGTGAAGGAAGACTCCTTACCACATAATTCCATTTATATAACATTCTAGAACAGATGAAACTATAGGAACAAATCAAATTAGTGGTTTCTAAGGGCTGAGGAAGGAGGAAGGGATTGAGTATAAAGGGGCACAAATAAATTCTTTGAGTGATAGAAATATTCTGTATCTCAATTGCAGTAGTACGCATTTCTCAAAAGTCATCAAACTGTATGCCTAAAAAATAGTGAATTTTGTTTATAAATTACACTTCTGTGAATCTAATTTTTAACAGAAAAGATATATTTAAAACAATATAAAAAGTTGAAAATAAAAGGTTTAAAAACTTTTAACTGGAAGATAATAATCAAAAGAAATATGGCATAACAGTGTTGTATCAAGTGAAAATAAATCTTTACAGCAAATTATTGGGGATAGAGAAGGTATGCTTTATTAAAGGAAGCAACTAGTAACACATGCACTAATATGGATAAATTTCAGAAACAGTATGCTAAGTGAAGGAAGACTCCTTACCACATAATTCCATTTATATAACATTCTAGAACAGATGAAACTATAGGAACAAATCAAATTAGTGGTTTCTAAGGGCTGAGGAAGGAGGAAGGGATTGACTATAAAGGGGCACAAATAAATTCTTTGAGTGATAGAAATAGTCTGTATATCAATTGCAGTAGTACGCATTTCTCAAAAGTCATCAAACTGTATGCCTAAAAAAGTGAATTTTGTTTATAAATTACACTTCTATGAATCTAATTTTTAATAGAAAAGATATATTTAAAACAATATAAAAAGTTGAAAATAAAAGGTTTAAAAACTTTTAACTGGAAGATAATAATCAAAAGAAATATGGCATAACAGTGTTGTATCAAGTGAAAAGCAAATTATTGGGGATAGAGAAGGTATGCTTTATATCTTCTAGTGATAAGCATATCAATGTTATATTATGATACTGTATATCATAATTATGGGGCTTCCCGGGTGACACTAGTGTTACAGAACCCACCTGCCAATGCAGAAGACATATGAGACGTGGTTTCGGTCCCTGGGTGAGAAAGATCTGCTGGAGGAGGGCATGGCAACCCACTTCAGTATTCTTGCCTGGAGAATCCCATGGACAGAGGAGCCTGGCGGGCTGCAGTCTGTAGGGTCGAGAAAGAGCTGGACATGACTGAAAGACTTAGCACACACACACACACACACACACACACAACAATTATAATGTTGTATAATAGTATTTTACTTTTATATTTTAATATAACCTAGTAATATCATTGGCATAGTTTAGATATAATTAGTGCATATATGTTGACTCTATTAACTTTGGTGCTTTTGTATGTTTAAGAGTTTCATAATAAAAGTTTCAATTCCTTTGACAAAAGAGAATCATTGGATGCGTATCAAAAATGCAGATTGCTGCTTCACACCAGAGATTCTGATTCATCAGCTCTGTGCTAGAAAAAACAATTGTAATTTATGATAGAACCTTTTCTTTTTCTCTGTGATGCTCAGATTTGTAGACAAACAAAAACAAAACAAATAACCCTAAATCAAAAAGCCCCACTAGAGGAGAAATTACTCACACTGAAACTGCTTATTAACTATAAAGCAATTTGTAACTGTTTATTGTTTTGTTATGATCCTTGTTACCTGGAGTTTCCCTTTCCGTTTAGACTTCCAACAACTGGAAGATAAACTAAGTAACATTTTATAACTGAAAAGTAAAGTTTGACATTTTCAGTTATCCTTCCTTTTCCTTTTTCCTTGTTAGCTTTCTACAATTAGATTTTACTTAACATTTATCAAACATCTACAAGTTCCTAAGATACATTAAGAGAACAAGCAAGAGAATCGGTTATGTATGACATAGCCATTCTTCTTAGATAATTAAGAACCATAGAAATATGAAGAGCTAAAATATACAAACACACAGAGACTAACTTACTAATTAAACTGAAACTTAAAAAGCAAGAATAAAAGCAGTTCTCACCTGGATTCTTTCTAGTTGACAAGGTGACATTTTCTTGGTATGAGTCGTAGAACATTTTAAGGAGCTGGTATTAAAATTACTTAATCACCTAGAATCGTTTAATCCCTTGTGTGGCCACTGATATGGAAAAGTCTCAAACAGGATTAAAGCAAGGTTCTGTTGCACACCACTCTGTGTGTCTGTGTGTGTGTGTGAAAGGTGATGACATTCTCTCTGCTGCTTCTGCACGTCTTAAGGGAACAGCAGCAGCGCTAGGACGCCCGCAAGTCAGTGTCTCTGATTACCACCAGTGAGACTTCTGAGAGCGGTTGCATAGCAGCAGTTTTATTTCAGTTACCAATCACGCCCTGATAGCCAAGTTCAGTCTTTTGGGGGTTACTCCAATCTGTGGGTGCTGAACAACTTTTATCGCTATCTCGGCATTCACCAAGCTCCAGATAAAGACACCATTTGACTTTTTCTCTTTCACTGGCTGTTGCTAATTTTAAGCCTTATTTTGACAAAAAAAAAAAAAAAAAGAGAGTGAGTATCAACTTCTTAATCTAAGTCATTTTAGTTGTATCAGTTGCCATGACAGTGTTGTTTAAAGCAGTAAGCTTTTTACTATTTTTAAGAACTGTAATGGTAGCAAGAGCATTTCAAAGGAAACTTGGATGGGGTAGGATTTGTTTGAAGGGTTTTATTGGTGTTCTTTCAGACTAGGTTTGGGTCATTTAGAAGGACAAAATCAAGTTTATTTGTAGTCTTCTCCTTTGCATTTATGCTATGGGATTTTTAGGAGTATCATTTACTCTTCAAATTAACAGAAGACATAGATATCATAACTTTATGTGAAAGAGAGAGAGAGAGATTTTCCTAACTGGTATTCATCTATTTTAAAATTTTATATTTGGATTTTTTTCCTAAGTGACCACAGAATCAGTTACATATAAAAGTAATTTCAGAAGAATTTCAATTTTACTCCAGTTTAATTTTATAGATAGGAGCCTTAAGACCAAATTTTTCTAGGTCAAATGTCACAAGTGGAGGTTTTTAATTTGTTTTCTTTTTTCCTCTCGTATTTTTGAATTGTCATATTGCATTTCTGTCTCTGTGATGTATAATTCTATAATAAGATACATGTAGAAATTAAGTATAGTATACATGGGGACGGAGAAGGCAATGGCACCCCACTCCAGTACTCTTGCCTAGAAAATCCCATGGATGGAGGAGCCAGGTAGGCTACAGTCTTGGGGTCGCAAAGAGTCGGATACGACTGAGCAACTTCCCTTTCACTTTTCACTTTCATGCATTGGAGAAGGAAATGGCAACCCACTCCAGTGTTCTTGCCTGGAGAATCCCAGGGATGGGGGAGCTTGGTGGGCTGCCGTCTATGGGGTCGCACAGAGTCAAACATGACTGAAGCGACTTAGCAGCAGCAGCATACATGGGGAAAATGCATTATATAGTGCTTAGAGTATTTGAAGAGAAATTAGAATGTGGAGAATTAGTACAATATTATGATCAATGAGCAAGAGTTCCAGAGTCAGACCAGCTGAACTTGAAGTTTTACTCTGCCAATTGGCAGCTGTGTGACTTGGGAAAAGCCAGAGAACTTCTCCAAAGCTCAGCTATCGATAGACAGTAATCAACTGTTCATGAAGAAAATGAGCTCATATATTGCACATTCCTGCTCAGCATCGTGTTAAAGTTTCATAGCTGAAAGTATTCTTCTCAGAAAAGCAAATACTTATTTGTGACTGCCTTGAATGGTCTTGTCTCTCATTGTAGATTTCCTTAGAAGTCAGAGCACAAGGTGAGGTCCTTAGAGTGGCCTCCAGGATCTTCACAGCATTCCGCCTACGCCTCTCCCCAGACCAGCACCAGCAGGCTGCCTCTCTGAACTCGTTCCCCACAACTCTTCTTACTGCTTTCTCCATTCCAGCCTCAGTGACTTCTTGACTCTTTTTTGATCTTACCAGGCATGCTTTTGCCTTAAAGCCTTTGCCGAGCCTAGTCGCATTGCCTGGAATGCTTTTCCCTTCCAGTATGTGCTGGAAGTATCAAGGCTGACTCACCTCCTTCAAATCTTTATTCAATATAATCTTCATAAGGTCTGCAATGACCATTTTGTATTCCCAATCCTCTTTACACAGCTCTGTTTTTAACAGTGCTTTTCTTTTGCTAATTTACTTTGTTCTTTGTTTATTGTCTGTTTCCTTCCACTGGCGTGTAAGATTAATGAAGAAAAAGAGTTTTGTTTGTTTTGTTCATGATACATCTCAAGTATCTCAAATATCTAACAAATAAATATATGAATAAATGAAGCTTTTTCAGTACTAGCATTAGACTGGGTTTAAATTCTGACTTCTCACCTGTTAACTCTATTACCTAAATCAAGTTACTGAATACCTACTTTGTGGAGTTGTTCCATGAATTAAATGTTACCACATATTGGAAAGCACCTGACCAGTGCTTGATAACCCAGGAGGCCTTCAATAAATTCTTTCAGCCAACAAATGTTTAGTGAACACTTATGATATACCAAGTATCACTTACAGGCACTGGCATATATCACTGAGCAAAATAGCCCCAAATCCCTGATACTGTGGGAATTATTTCTAGTTTGCTTTCCTTTCTTCATTGCAGTAGTTTCTAGAAGGAAAAAAAATCATGATTTCACCAACCTGTTCAGTAGTCTCTCATCCTAGATTTGTTTCAGTTAATACTTATAGGTGCTCATTTTCCATTACTTTAAAAGTACTTTTGCGTTCAGTAATCTTGTTCTTTGAGATGGCCTTAGGAAGAGAAATTTTTAATCCTCATTTTACCTCTAAGAAATCTGAAACCTCAGAGTTATTATTTGTCCAGTATCATTCAACTGGGAGAAATTTGAGCCCGGATTTGAAGCCATACTTCCTGACTCAGGGTTCCCTATTCTCTCCATGGTGGCACTTGTACCAGAAGCAGCATGATGGGTTTTATTCGTTTCACTGCCTATTTAATTTCAGTTCTACAAACATACATTGGGCCCCTGCTAGATGCCACATACCAGCCTTGCCCAGGAAGACTGTTTAGTCTTCAACAAAAATTGTTTAGTCCCTGTCCTGAGAAGTTCAGAATTTAATAGGGAAGACTTAACACATCAGTGGGTATGCAGCGTGCTAAATTTAACACTGGCTATATTTGTAGATTCTGAAAGCACATAACAGGGACCCTTAATCTACAGCAGGGTCTGGGATTGCCAAAATAGACACCTTAGAGAAGATCATGGCTCAGCTGAGTCTGAAAGGATACTTAAAACAGGGAAAAGGGAGGGACTGTGAGCAATAGCAGAGATACATGATGAATTGGAGGCTTTTAGAGTTGCTAGCGTCTAAAGCACAAAGCAGGGAATGACCAGGGATCAGGCTAGAACAGTTAGTATCTACCAGATGATACCACATCCTAGAGGTAAAACTCTTATTAAGACCATTCTCTTAGGTACCTTTAGGTAAATTATTCCCATTCACTCAGCTGTAGCCAGGGCTGTTCACAGTACAGAGCCTACTGACCTGTATATAAGGAATTGCTCAGAGGGGCTGGTGGGCAAGAGGACATACCATACACTCTGATGCTTCAAAGAGGGAATAATGTTGGTGGAAGGCTCATTGCAACCTGGTTGGTCCAGGCAAAGGTAGAGAAGGAGCCAAGCTTTGAGCTAAATAGTCTTCTCAGATAAAAACCATAATTCAGTTATATCAAGGAAATGAAAACAGAATTTTGTAGTAGCTTCTACTACCTCACCAACCACTCTGGGCAATCTTACAATTTCCCTTATCTGTATTCTATAAACAACCATAATTTGCATACATACATAATTTTATGTATACAGTTGTGAGATTTATTTACTAAGCAATTATTAAGGTTTAATCTCTGGTAGATGTTAAGATAGATACAGCATTATCAGTTCACTTCACTTCAGTTGCTCAGTTGTGTCTGACTCTTTGCGACCCCATAGCATGCAGCATGCCAGGCCTCCCCATAGGGGAACACTCCAACTGCCGGAGTTCACTCAAACTCATGTCCATTGAGTTGGTGATGCCATCCAACCATCTCATCCTCTCTTGTTCCCTTCTCTTCCTGCCTTCAATCTTTCCCAGCATCAGGGTCCTTTCAAATGAGTGAGCTCTTTGCATCAGGTGGTCAAAGTATTGGAGTTTCAGCTTCAACATCAGTCCTTCCAATGAATACTCAGACCTGATCTCCTTTAGGATGGACTGGTTGGATCTCCTTGTAGTCCAAGGGACTCTCAAGAGTCTTCTCCAACACCACAGTTCAAAAGCGTCAATTCTTCGGCGCTCAGCTTTCTTTACCATCCTGCTCTCACATCCATACGTGAAAACCACTGGAAAAACCATAGCCTTGACTAGACGGACCTTTGTTGACACAATAATGTCTCTGCTTTTTAATATGCTATCTAGGTTGATCATAACTTTCCTTCCAAGGAGTAAGCGTCTTTTAATTTCATGGCTGCAATCCCCATTGCAGTGATTTTGGAGCCCCCCCAAAAAAAGTCTGACATTGTTTCTACTGTTTCCCCATCTATTTCCCATGAAGTGATGGGACCAGATGCCATCATCTTTGTTTTCTGAATGTTGAGCTTTAAGCCAACTTTTTCACTCTCCTCTTTCACTTTCAACAAGAGGCTCTTTAGTTCCTCTTCACTTTCTGCCATAAGGGTGGTGCATATCTGAGATTATTGATATTTTTCCCAGCAGTCTTGATTCCAGTTTGGGCTTCTTCCAGTCCAGCGTTTCTCATGATGTACTCTGCATATAAGTTAAATAAGCAGGGTGACAATATACAGCCTTGACGTACTCCTTTTCTTATTTGGAACCAGTCTGTTGTTCCATGTCCAGTTCTAACTGTTGCTTCCTGACCTGCATACAGATTTCTCAAGAGGCAGGTCAGGTGGTCTGGTATTCCCATCTCTTTCA
>SJXQ01002356.1:346354-423160 GCA_006408695.1 Aepyceros melampus
TTGTTGTGATCCACAGAGTCAAAGGGTTTGGTGTAGTTCATAAAGCAAAAGTAGATGTTTTTCTGGTACTCTCTTGCTTTTTCAATGATCCGGCAGATGTTGGCAATTTGATCTCTGGTTCCTCTGCCTTTTCTAAAACCAGCTTGAACATCAGGAAGTTCACAGTTCACATATTGCTGAAGCCTGGCTTGAAGAATTTTGAGCATTACTTTCCTAGTGTGTGAGATGAGTGCAATTGTGCGTTAGTTTGGGCATTCTTTGGCATTGCCTTTCTTTGGGATTGGAATGAAAACTGACCTTTTCCAGTCCTGTGGCCACTGCTGAGTTTTCCAAATTTGTTGGCATATTGAGTACAGCACTCTCACAGCATCATCTTTTAGGATTTGAAATAGCTCAACTAGAATTCCATCACCTCCACTAGATTTGTTCGTAGTGATGCTTCCTAAGGCCCACCTGACTTCACATTCCAGGATGTCTGGCTCTAGGTGAGTGATCACACCATTGTGATTATCTGGATCACGAAGATATTTTTTGTACAGTTCTTCCGTGTATTCCTGCCACCTCTTCTTAATATCTTCTGCTTCTTTTAAGTCCATACCATTTCTGGCCTTTATTGAGCCCATCTTTGCATGAAGTGTTCCCTTGGTATCTCTAATTTTCTTGAAGAGATCTCTTGTCTTTCCCATTCTGTTGTTTTCCTCTGTTTCTTTGCACTGATCACTGAGGAAGGATTTCTTATCTCTCCTTGCTATTCTTTGGAACTCTACATTCAAATGGGTATATCTTTCATTTTCTCCTTTGCCTTTCACTTCTCTTCTTTTCACAGCTGTTTATAATGCCTCCTCAGACAGCCATTTTGCTTTTTTGCATTTCTTTTTCTTGAGGATGGCCTTGATCCCGTCTCCTATACAATGTCATGAACCTCCATCCATAGTTCATAAGGCACTCTGTCTATCAAATCTAGTCCCTTAAATCTATTTCTCACTTCCACTGTATAATCGTAAGGGATTTGATTTAGGTAATACCCAAATGGTCTACTAGTTTTCCCTACTTTCTTGAATTTAAGTCCAAATTTGGCAATAATGAGTTCATGATCTGAGCCACAGTCTACTCCTAGTCTTGTCTTTGTTGACTGTATAGAGCCTCTCCATCTTTGTCAGCAAAGAATATAATCAGTCTGATTTCGGTGTTGGCCATCTGGTGATGTCCATGTGTAGAGTCTTCTCTTGTGTTGTTGAAAGAGGGTGTTTGCTATGACCAAGCATTCTCTTGGTAAAACTCTATTAGCCTTTGCCCTGCTTTATTCTGTACTCCAAGGCCAAATTTGCCTGTTACTCCAGGTGTTTCTTGACTTCTTACTTTTGCATTCCAGTTCCTGTAATAAAAAGGACATCTTTTGGGGGCGTTAGTTCTAGAAGGTCTTGTAGGTCTTCATAGAACCATTCAACTTCAGCTTCTTCAGTGCTTCTGGTCGGGGCATAGACTTGGATTACCGTATTGAATGGTTTGCCTTGAAAACGAACAGAGATCTTTTTGTCGTTTTTGAGATTGCATCCAAGTACTGCATTTCAGACTCTTTTGTTGACCATGATGGCTACTCCATTTCTTCTAAGGGATTCCTGCCCACAGTAGTAGATATATGGTCATCTGAGTTAAATTCACAGATATCAGTCCATTTTAGTTTGCTGATTCCTAGAATGTCAATGTTCACTCTTGCCATCTCCTGTTTGACCACTTCCAATTTGCCTTGATTCATGGACCTGACATTCCAGGTTCCTATGCAATGTTGCTCTTTACAGCATTGGACCTTGCTTCTATCACCAGTCACATCTGCAACTGGGTGCTGTTTTAGCTTTGGCTCCATCCCTTCATTTTTTCCTATGTTATTTCTCCACTAATCTCCAGTAGCATATTGGGCACCTACTGACCTGGGGAGTTCATTTTTCAGTGTCCTATCTTTCTCCCTTTTCATACTGTTCATGGGGTTCTCAAGCCAAGAATACTGAAGTGGTTTTCTGTTCCCTTCTCCAGTGGACCACATTCTGTCAGACCTCTCCACCATGACCCATCCATCTTGGGTGACCCCACACGGCATGGCCTAGTTTCATTGAGTTAGACAGGGCTGTGGTCCATGTGATCAGATTGGCCAGTTTTCTGTGATTGTGGTTTCAGTCTGTCTGGCCTCTGATGCCCTCTCTTAGCACCTACCATCTTACTTGAGTTTCTCTTACCTTGGACGTATCTCCTCACGGCTGCTGCTCCTGACCTTGAACTTGGGGTATCTCGTCTCTGCCAATTATACATTCAGTTCAGTTCAGTTGCTCAGTCGTGTCCAACTCTTTGCAACCCCATGAACTGCAGCACACCAGGCCTCCCTGTCCATCACCAACTCCCAGAGTCCACCCAAACCCAATATCTGGACAAATCAACTTTCCAATCTTATTTGTTGTTACAACTCATAATTTACCAACCAAACTAAATCTCCTTAATGTATACCCTTCTCATGCTGTGGTCCATATAGTACCCTTGCTCCTCAATTCCTCCGAACCCAAATCACATCTTCTCTCTGGGACCTAGCATATACCACTTCTTCCGTATAATTTCCCTTCATTTCAATAGATGATGCAACCTCTTTTTTCTCTAAACTCCTGAAATAATTTCCTATGTACCTCTCTAAAATAATACCATATTTCATCAATTCTGAGATGTAAATTTTTTCACATTTTAACATCTCCATAGTTTATCTTTTAAAACATGCCATTCATCATCAATGCTCTTAAAAGAGAGAATATAACATGGTATTTTATGGAAAAACAATATACCCTTCTCATGCTGTGGTCCATATAGTACCCTTGCTCCTCAATTCCTCCGAACCCAAATCACATCTTCTCTCTGGGACCTAGCATATACCACTTCTTCCGTATAATTTCCCTTCATTTCAATAGATGATGCAACCTCTTTTTTCTCTAAACTCCTGAAATAATTTCCTATGTACCTCTCTAAAATAATACCATATTTCATCAATTCTGAGATGTAAATTTTTTCACATTTTAACATCTCCATAGTTTATCTTTTAAAACATGCCATTCATCATCAATGCTCTTAAAAGAGAGAATATAACATGGTATTTTATGGAAAAACATGAACAACAACTGCTCTGAGTCAAAAAAAATAGTTCAAAAGAATGAAGAAGCGTTAAATACCTTAACCAGTTTTGTGTATGTTCTTTCTGTGTGTATATATGACAAAACCTGCCAACCTAGTCATTAAAAAAACAACTTCTTTAATGCAAAGTAAAGAGTCTAAGTGATAAGTCATTTTGTTATAGCTTAATTGGCAGCTTTTTTTCTTAGTATACATAAAATAATGGTGTGACAATCACTGGTGTCTTAGATTCAAAGAAATAGATAGTTTTATTTTGTGATTTAAATATGTCAGGCATTAATAACATGTACCTTCCTAATACATGTTGTATGATATATATTTATATTAATTTCTAGTCCTGTATTATGGAGAAGGAAATGGCAACCCACTCCAGGCAAGAACACTGGAGTGTTCTTGGAGAATCCAAGAACACTGGAGAATTCAGGGACGGGGGAATCTGGTGGGCTTCCATCCATGGGGTCGCACAGAGTCAGACACAACTGATGCGACTTAGCAGCAGCAGCAGCAGCAGTCCTCTATTAAACTATAGGCCTTTTGAGGGCAAGGATTTTATCTAATCTTTGATACTCTTACAATAGTTGTTATGATGCTTTATCCATATACATATAAAATAAATATTTAATAAATGGATTAAAATATGAAGTATAAGATAAAAGTGCCACAGAAAGATAAAGTACTATATGAGTGAACATCTGCTAGTACAGTCTCAGTTAACTACTTATACTGAACTATAGTTTTGTTAGAAATGTATTTACATATGGTATTTAGTTGGGTCCTTGGGCTGAATCTCAACTTAGACTCGTGGTTTTTGAACCAACAATAAATGATCCTAATAGAATTCTATAAATTTCAGTCTTGCTTGCTGACTACATTCTTAAGAAAATGTGATGACTTGTCTTGATTGAATCATAGAAGGTAGTAAATAAAACCTCTGCCTTGGAGAACAAATAACAGTGACTTTCCCTAATGATGCTAAGATTATACAGGAAACCAGGCAAACGCCTGTCTCTAAGAAATATAGTACTATTAAAATAGCCTTGTTTTTTTCCCCCCAATCAACCTCAATAACAGCTATAATAAAAAACCTGGGAAATAAAAAACAGCTTAGGGAATTTTGTTTGTGTGATATTTTCTAGTTTTTATCCTTATTCTTTGGACTACAAGAACAAGAAATAACATAAGCATTTTTCTTCAGTCAGCTAAATAGTTCCAATTCTGATTCAAATAAGTAATTTCCATCATTCTCTTAGAGTGCTTATGCGTTTGCAAACCATACTTGGCGTGGAAAAGCAGTGGTAGTCCACTCTGCTATTCACCGGATATCTCCACTTATCTTTCTGGATTGTACATTCTTTCCCTGGTGAAGTTAGGCGTGGTCATGTGACTTTTTTGTCTAATGAGACCATTAGTGACATAAAGCTTTCAGAGTAAGTACAAAATTTCCCACACTTCCTTTATCCTGCTGCAGCAACTATAGAAGCACAGAGATGGAGCCACCCTTAGCACAAGACCCTGCCTGAGGATAGCATAGAGTCAGGTCCCATCACATTTGAGCTGCTCAGAGATACATAGTATGTTTTGTATGAGATTATTATTTTGTGTGTGTGTGATATTTTGGTGAGATTATATTATTGTAAAATTATTAGATAAGCATAACCCAGCTTATTGTGACTAATATAGTCTTTACTCCAAAACTGTAGAGTTTAATGGTAACTAAAAGAATATAACAGATTTGATGTGCTGTTATTGGCCTAGTATTTTTTTTTCCTTTTGGAAATATTATTGTATTTCCATGCATCAAAATACTTTTCTTTGAATTAATATTTTGTCAAAACATTTTGAGATACTTCTGTAAGATGTCCTTTCATCTCCCAACAGTAGAACTGTTTCTTAAAAGAAATGCTCATTGATGTTCATTCTTGTATTTATTTTTTTATTCAGCAAGCTTTTTTGAATGTCCATTATTTGCCAGGCGCTAAGACTGGACGATGTTCAAGGCACTCTGGATGGTTTGGTAGAAGTGACACAAAGTATGCAGGGGCTAAAAACTATAAGGCACTTTGTTCTTCGGAAGTCTAGGTGCTTCACTGGTTTCATAAATGATACATACCAATTTCATTTTAAAATAGTTAAACTATATTTGAAAGTTAACATCATAAATACCATATCCAAGGTGACATAGATCAAATTATACCACTGTTGAGATCACCAATGTATGACCTTAAAAGTTAAAAGTTTCTTTACCATTGCTAGTATAGAGACAGTTTAAGAAATAAGAACTTAAGTGCTATCAAAAAGTCTAATTCTCCCAATTATCTTGGAAGAAAAAAAATTTTAGCACATTACCAAGTGGTTTCCAGCAACTGTGTTTTACAAATTAAAAAATTAAAAGCTGGATTCTGTTTCTGGTCTTTATTATAAGAATCTGAATAGCTTTTATAAAGTCAGTGCAGATGAGTTAGGAGATAGCAAGGTTCCCCTTTTGTTCTTTTTCCTATCACTTTCTGCCTTTTCATTCTAGGGGTTCTTCAGCAAGCGCCTAAAAGGCTCCATCAAGAGGACCAAAAGCCAATCAAAGCTTGACCGAAACACGAGCTTTCGGCTTCCCTCTCTTCGCAATACCGATGACAGGTAGGCATCACTTGCTTAAAACACAGAAAGCAATTTTACAGTGCATTTTGGTAAGATATTTTGGTCTTCTCTAACTGTGCATCAGTGATAGTCCTAGAGAACTGATAAAAAAAAATTTACTTTTTTGCCTTGCTCATATTGAGGCAGGGTACAAAATACTAGCTTACATACCAAACCAGTTTAAAAATCTTACAATATTGGAGGGTGTGCAGATACCTAAGAACTAATTTAAGAGTCAGTTGTGCTATTTCTGTCGAATTGTGTTCTAGTGGTCCAAGGTGTATCTTTCTTCCCTAGAATGGCTTTAAGGGATGCTGATGGCTATAGCTAACATTTTCTGAGCATTATACTAAATGCTTTATATACTTTATCTTGTTTAATCTTTAGAATAACCCTGTAAGAGAAATACTAATATTATCACGATTTTACAGATGAGAAGTCTGAGAAACAGAGGTTCCAAGGTTATACTGCTTAGTAAATAGCAAAAATGGTATTTAAACGGGCAACTTTGCTCTAAGTCCATGGTCTTCACTGCTGTCTTGTTCTTTGTGTATACTATATGAACTCGGCCTTATTAATTTACAGTCACATCTAGAAGGGCTGTATGAAAAGGAAGCCTTGAGATTTCTCTGGTGGTCCAGTGGCTAAGACTCTGCTCCTGATATAGGGGGCCCAAGTTCAATCCCTGGTCAGGGAACTAGATCCCACATACTACAACTAAAGATTCCACATGCCGCAATGAAGATCAAAGCTCCTTCATGCCACAACTAAGACCCAGCCCTGCCAAATAAATAAATTAAAAAAAACAATTCTTTTCTAAAAAAGGAAGCCTGGATTTCAATAATTAGTACTACCAGCTTGAGCAAACCTCACATGTATAGCTCTCTAAGGATAATAGCCTTCTAAAATGATTGAATGTATGGTAGGACACATTTGTAATAATTCATGTCTCCACAATGCTCAAAATTTAGGAAATGGTACTCTTGTGTCTTGACACATCACCACCATCACCAGTATTTACTGAGTGCTTCTCTTTGCCAAGTATTTTTAATGTAGTCTCTCATGTAATGCAACCCTAGATACTATTTTACAGATGAGGAACTAAGGCAAAAGAGATTGAGAAGCATGCCCATAATCACACAGCTAATTAGTAGAGCTTGGATTTAAACTTTTGTCTGCCTTTCATAATGATCCTCCAATTTATACTTGGGTGTTTCTTTTTCTTTTCAGTAATAAGTCCATTATTTCCAGCTACCTGCATCATAAGTAGAAATATAGATTGTAATCTCATAATTGCAGATTATAGACTTGCCAGGCAGAGACTTACTCTTATTTTATAAATAAAGTAACTTTTCCCCTATACTGAATTGATGAAAGGCTACAGCTTTATCAGCTCTTCTTATTGTTGAACCACTTTAGAGAGGTTCTGTGAAATTTGCAAGTATGTTCAATTGCAGTGCAATTGTATTGTTAGATATCTCTTTTATACCTCTTTGTTTAAGGGTAATCATTTAAAAAAATCTTTTATTCTCATATTTTTCCTTAGATTCCTATTATTGTACAACTTTCATCATTGTAAGAATTCAAATCATTTTATAAATAAGTCTCAATAAAATAGAATGACAAGATTTTTCAGAATATTGGTTTTAAGGACAAGGAAATGGTATAGCAACTAAAACATTCCTAATTCAATCAACAGTTCCTTAAACTCTGTAGCATCACGTATAAACTTGAGAGACAAGGAGATATTTTTTGTAGGTGTACTTTATTTTATAAACTTGCACTAAATATCACTTTCTCAATTTCAAACCAAGTGCTCTCTCCTATTCTGTTTTGCTTTAGGTAGCCTAGAGGAATTCTTGGATTGAATTACCAAGAGATTGTATTCTCCTGGAGTCTGCTATTGCTATTATATAGGCAGCGCATTTTCAGCCTTTCCAATGATTTAAATTCCTCATTGTGACTTCCATGCTATTCTACTTCAGTCAACAGTAGTATCTTTCTGACTCAAATACAGCATACTAAATAAATACAGCATAATAAAACAAAGTGTAATAAATCTCAAATATTAGATAATGCTTTTTGTCTTTCAAGAGGTTTTCTAAACAGAAATTTTTCAGAAACAGTATTCTTCTTATATAGGGATATACTCACTAGAAGTTTGAATATATCACAGTTCAAAAAAAAAAAGACCCTCTTGCCATCAGATCATCTGAAAACACAGATAAATAGAACTAAGGTACAAGATTTTAATCAACTGAGTTCTTCAAATTGGTAACCTTACTGGTATCATTAAGAGATTTTTCCAAAGACCCTTGGTCTTGTGCTATATGTATCAGTTGCTGAAATCAGGCCATTTCTTCCAAAATGGTATGTGGTGTCTAAATCTAAGTAGAAAAACATTTCTATTCTTATGGCAAGTTTGCAGAAACTCTAGGTAAACCTAAGTAAACAACCCCTTTTTGCAGTTTCTAAATTGTACTGTAAAATGCTTGTGTCTTTGTGTAAAAGAAAAAAGTTTCAATACATTAGGTCATCTTCCTTTTCTTCCCATATAAATAACCTCATTAACAGTTTGTGTATTTTCAAACCTTTTTTAAAATATCCATACATAAATGCATTAGTTCAGTTCAGTTCAGTCGCGCAGTCGTGTCCGACTCTTTGCGACCCCATGAATCGCAGTACGCCAGGCCTCCCTGTCCATCNTCTTTCCCAAATGCATACGTATGTATATTTTGCTTGTTTTCATAAAGCTGGTGTTGTTGGTGTTTAGTCAGTGAGCCGTGTCTGACTCTTGAGACTCCATGGACTATAGCCCAACAGGCTCCTCTGTCCATGGGATTTCCCAGGCAAGAATACTGGAGTGAGTTGCCATTTCCTTCTCCAGGAGATCTTCCCAACCTAGGGATTGAACCTAAATCTCATGCATTGCAGGCAGATTCTTTACCACTGAGCCACCAGGGAAACCTTTCACATAAGTGGGATCATATTATATTTATTACTTTGTGACTTCACTTTATAGAATAAATATTTTGGACAACTTTATATGTTAGTCACATAAATCTACATAATTCTTTTTAACAATAACAGTTTTTTGTAACATGTGTACATCACTTCCCTGCTGATGAATATTTTTTTTCTCCATTCTTGGGCAAAAAATAGAGATGCAATAAATCATTTTTGTTCTGTGCCTTTCTTCTTACGTGATGGGGTTAGATTTCTGAAGAAGAACTACCAGTATGAAGTACATACAATATCATATTGTTCTTCAGAAAAGCTGTACTAATTTCCATTCCTACCCATAGATGAGGATCACTTTTATCCATGGATAAATAACAAGGTCCTACTGTATAGACAGGGAACTAGATTCAATATGCTATGATAAACCATAATGGAAAACACTATTAGAAAAAAAATATCAGTTCAGTTCAGTCGCTCAGTTGTGTCCGACTCTTTGCGACCCCATGAATCGCAGTACGCCAGGCCTCCCTGTCCATCACTAACTCCTGGAGTTCACTCAGACTCACGTCCATCGAGTCCGTGATTCCATCCAGCCATCTCATCCTCGGTCGTCCCTTCTCCTCCTGCCCCCAATCCCTCCCAGCATCAGGGTCTTTTTCAATGAGTCAACTCTTCGCATGAGGTGGCCAAAGTACTGGAGCTTCAGTTTTAGCATCATTCCTTCCAAAGAAATCCCAGGGTTGATCTCTCTCAGAATGGACTGGTTGGATCTCCTTGCAGTCCAAGGGACTCTCAAGAGTCTTCTCCAACACCACAGTTCAAAAGCATCAATTCTTCTGCGCTCAGCCTTCTTCACAGTCCAACTCTCACATCCATACATGACCACAGGAAAAACCATAGCCTTGACTAGACGGACCTTAGTCGGCAAAGTAATGTCTCTGCTTTTGAATATACTATCTAGGTTGGTCATAACTTTTCTTCCAAGGAGTAAGCGCCTTTTAATTTCATGGCTGCAGTCACCATCTGCAGTGATTTTGGAGCCCAAAAAAACAAAGTCTGACACTGTTTCTACTGTTTCCCCATCTATTTCCCATGAAGTGATGGGGCCAGATGCCATGATCTTCGTTTTCTGAATGTTGAGCTTTAAGCCAACTTTTCCACTCTCCTCTTTCACTTTCAACAAGAGGCTTTTTAGCTCCTCCTCACTTTCTGCCATAAGGGTGGTGTCATCTGCATATCTGAGATTATTGATATTTCTCCCAGCAATCTTGATTCCAGCTTGTGTTTCTTCCAGTCCAGCATTTCTCATGATGTACTCTGCATATAAGTTAAATAAGCAGGGTGACAATATACAGCCTTGACGTACTCCTTTTCCTATTTGGAACCAGTCTGTTGTTCCATGTCCAGTTCTAACTGTTGCTTCCTGACCTGCATACAGATTTCTCAAGAGGCAGGTCAGGTGGTCTGGTATTCCCATCTCTTTCAGAATTTTCCACAGTTTACTGTGATACACCCAGTCAAAGGCTTTGGCATAGTCAATAAAGCAGAAATACATGTTCTTCTGGAACTCTCTTGCTTTTCCCATGATCATATATATATATATATATAACCAAGTCACTGTTGTACAGCAGAAATTAATATAACATTGTACAGCAACTATACATCAATATTAAAAATTACTTTTATCCTTCAAACAACCATTATATTTTATCAGTATGATGGATGAATAGAAATAGTAAACACATATACAGTATGTCCTGGGCTTCCCGGCTAGCTCAGCGGTAAAGAATCTGCCTTCAGTGCAGGAGACCCAGGTTCTATCCCTGAGTTTTGACGATCCCCTGGAAGAGGGCTTGGCAGCCCATTCCAGTATTCTTGCATGGAGAATCCCTGGACAGATGAGACTGGTGGACTACAATCCATAGGGTCACAAAGAGTCTGACACAACTGAGGCAACTTAGCACTTACACAGTATGTACTATGTGTCATACACTGGTCTAAGCACTTCACATAAAGGAACTCATTTAATCATTATAACAACCTTAGTTACATTTGTGACCTCATTTTGAAGATGAGAGAACTGAAACAGAGAAATGAGTAAATTGCACAAGGTCACACATCAGAAAATGGCAGTACTGTGATTCAAATTCAAGAATTCTAGCTCTGGAGTATACATTCTTAACTTTATGCTGTATTGCCCCTCACATAAAAGTCAGGTAGCCCACATTTCTTTGTTTTAATTTCTAATCCCTAATGCCTAGTAAGTTGAACATCTTTTCAGAAGTTTTCTTCTTCTGTGACTTGCTTTTTGATCCCTTTGCCCATTTTCTATTGAGCTATTTGTCCTTTATCTAATGATTTGGAGTAGTCCTTTATTATTACAAGGGATTGTAAGCCACTGTTACTCATATTGTTAAATTTTTCTTCCAGTCAGTTACTTGTGTTTTAAAATCATGCTCTAGATTATATAGAAGTTTTAGATTTTCATATGGTCCAACATGTCAGTCTTTGTGGGCCTAACTGTCCAAATTTGACCAGAACTCTGAACTCAAGAAGCCAGGGATCTCTTTCTCATTAAATTTCTCATTATAATGCTATTCAGTTCACTTTCTCTCTCTCCTTCAAGAGGAGGAAATATTCTATCTGGGGTATCAGAAGGATAATGAAGTAGTGGTCATGATATTTTGAATTTTTCAAGGTTTTTGATAACTACAAACCTTATTTAGCACTCATTACATTTTCAAAAATGTAAAATTATTCTCATGAGGTCTGAGTTACTGCTTAAAGATGGCAGAAAAGCAGTTGTAAGTGAGTCCATTTCATCTAAACAAGGTTTACTATATGTGATCAGTAAGTTTTTCTGTGTAAAAGACTAAAAGGTTATTTTAACATGCAGACTCAATTGATCAAAAAGACCCTGCAGGTCTGTTTAGCCAATGATCTGCAAGTCATAAACTCTGCTGTAAGGCCCTGATAGAATTTGGTGCCAAGGTTGCCTTGGGGATCAATTTATAATGATTCTTAAACTTAGAATTTCCTTTGTGAAACTGTATGGCATAGACATGAGAAGTGAAATGTTGCCAAATAATATTTCTAAAAACCAAATATCTTGTCACACAGTAACATAGGTAACTGTGAGAGTTATGTACAGAGCAGAAAGCCATGTGCTAGCAGGGAATATAGAGAAGTAAAGACACAGCCCAACCTTAAGGAGTCAACAGAAGAAGTAAATATCCAAGAAGAAATGGTACGAGGAGGTAAGATTATTTCTTATTGAGTGGATCAGGAAAGACCTTAGAGGGCAGTGGCAGTAAGTTATACCTTAGAAAACAAGTATAATTTGAACTGAGAGATAGACATGGAGAGAGTACTCTTCAGGATGGAAATACTAAGCAAAAGAAGAGAGCAGGAAATTACAGAGCTTGAAAAGAGCTTACCCCCAGAAATCTGGAAAGATTCAGCTCCTACCCAGCTCTAAAGGCTAGCAGCCAGGCTTACATTTATCACAAAGCCATTTGAGAAACTCAACCAGATAAAAAGATACCAACATTTATGTTCCCCCATTACAATTTCCGGAGAAGGCAATGGCACCCCACTCCAGTATTCTTGCTTGGAAAATCCCATGGATGGAGGAGCCTGGTGGGCTGCAGTCCGTGGGGTCGCTAAGAGTCAGACACGACTGAGCGACTTCACTTTCACTTTTCACTTTAATGCATTGGAGAAGGCAACGGCACCCCCTCCAGTGCTCTTGCCTGGAGAATCCCAGGGACGAGAGAGCCTGGTGGGCTGCCGTCTATGGGGTCGCACAGAATTGGACACGACTGAAGCGACTTAGCAGCAGCAGCAGCATTACAATTTCAGCTGGTAATTCTACTCCTAATTATATCCAAGAGAAGTGAAAACATTATGTCCCCACAAAAACTTGTACATGAATGTTTATAAGCATTATTTATAATTGCCCCAAAGTGATACTGACCCAAATGTCCATCAGCTGATCAGTGGATATACAAAAGATGATACAACCACATAATACAGTATTATTCAGTCTTGAAAAAAGAATGGAATACTGATACATGCTACAGTATGGATAATCCTTGAAAACTTTATGCAAAGTGAAAGAAGCCAGTCACAAAAGACTGCAGAATGTACAATTCCATTTATGTGAAATGTCCAAAATAGGCAAATCTGTGAAGACAGCAGATTAATGGCTGCTAGAGGCTGGGGATATAGGGCAGGGAAATGAGGAATGAAAAATGACTGCTAATGGACCTGAGGTTTCTTTTTTGGAGTGATGAAATGTTTTAAGCTTAGACTGTGGTGATAATTGCACAATTCTGAGTATACTGAAAATGGTGTGCTTTAAATGGGTAGATTTTATGGTATGTTAATTATATCTCAATAAAGATGTTAAATTACTTTTTAAAAAACATCTGGCCAGGAAGTACTCTGCAATGAAGCTCATTAATCTGTAAGCTGTATTCCAGCACACAGTTTTCCACTAGTTCTATAGCACTTTAAAATAAAGACAGATGGCCAAGAATCTCCAGATATTGAGGAAATTCTTCACCATGAAAGGCAGGAGGAAAAACAAATAGGAGAGAGAAAAAAGAACTCAGAGGAAACAGAGACAATGCACAAAGCCAAAAACAACTTCTAAGCATAACAAATATTTTCAACAGATAAGGTTGTGCATCTATGAAACAATAATATGCTGTAAGAAAAAACCTCACTGACACAAGAAAGAGTTTGAAAATTAAAATATGTAAACTAAAGTCAAGTCAGTTTCCCAGAAAGTAGAACAGAAAATGAGAAAATCAATCCAGAAGATTCTAATAAAATAAGAGTTTTCTTAGAAAAGTTTGGAGAGGAAACTGTCAAAGAAATAATACAAGAAAATTTCCCAAAACAAGAAAATATAAATGTACATAGTGGAAAGGCCACCATATTCCAGTGAGTGAAAAATAACAAAAGACTTTCCAGCACACACGCGCACACACACACCAGTCCACATTATCATGAAAGAGCACAATACCGAGGCTTAAAAAAAGAATCTTGAAAGCTGCTAGAAAGAAAAATTAGGTGACATACAAAGGAGGTATGAAAGGATTGCATTACAGTTCTCAATAGAATATTGAAAATCAAAAGTCACTGGAGCAGTGTTGTCAAAATTCTGAGTGGAGTTTATTTTCAACCCAGTAATCCATATGCAGGACAATCCTTGAATGTCAAATGGGGAGTTTAGATTTTATTATATAAGCAGTGGGGGGACATTAACCATTTTTGAGCAAGGAAGTGACCTGATTAGAATTGTGCCATGTATAGATTAATCCAGCAATGGAATTTCAGATGACTTGGTTTGCAGAGACTAAATTTGGGATTCCAATTAAGTTGTTGGGGGGAGCTATTTTAAGAAATAAGGAAGGCTCTAAAGAGGGTAGTTGGCAGTGGGGATGAACAATCAGAGACAAGATAGGAGAAACATTTTAGAGGCAAAATCAATAGAATGTCACAGTCATTATTGTCCAAAGCCATCTAATCAGATAAAAGCCAGTAAAGTGATTTCCCAGATCAATATTGGCAGCATTTTCACATTAAAGCCATATCATGTGAAAGGGTATAGGGACAGCAGAAGACTCTGATATGTCTACCTTTTATTGAAATGCACTTTGAAAAGTTTAAAAAAATTGAAATTGCTGAAAAACCATGGTTATACCACATTGTCAGGCATTCCAGGATTTTGAATGCTGGTCAGGTTGCCAACCTTGCTCTGGAAGTGCTACTTAAATTTATCAACGTCTTGAGGTAAAAGTAAGCGCATGGAATAGAATTTTCTCAATTCCTTCAAATGTCCTTCAAGTAAAAACCTCTGCGGTAATCTTCAATTCTGAGACTCACTGACGAAGTATGGTTTTAAAGTCTGCTTGTTCTCTGTCAGGAGATATTTAAGAGTAACTGTAGTGTTCATTTGTAGGATATATATACTCAGCTTCTTCTGTTTCTCCTGATTAGAACCAATTTTTTAACTTTTTCTTTTTAATTCATATACTAACAAGAAGTTAGAGAGTCTTGCAAGCACCTCCCCTGGTAGTGTGTGTGTGCTCAGTCAGAGTCATGTCCAACTCCTTGTGACCCCATGGACTGTAGCCCACCAGGCTCCTCTGTCCATGGGATTTTTCCAGGTATGAATACTGGAGTGGGGTGCCATTTCCTCCTCCAGGGGACCTTCCTGACCCAGGGACCAAACTCGCATCACCTGCATTGGCAGATGGATTCTTTACCACTGAGCGACCTGGGAAGCCCGGTGATATAACTGTAGCTTAATATCAAAACCAAGTAATTGACATTGATACTGGACTACAGACTTTATTCAGTTTTCACCAATTTTTATATGCACTTATTTGTGTGTGTTTATAGTTCTATGTAGCTTAATCCTACATATAGATTTGTGTAACCACCACCATCACAATCGAGGTACAGAATTATTCCATTACCAGAAAAGAACTCTCTGCTACTCTTTACAGTCATACCCCCCTCTCTACACCTACCCTGTCCCCTACCAAGCACGTTTTGTTTTCTACCTCTATGGTTTTGTTATTTCAAGTGTTATATAAGTGGAATTGTATAATGTGTAACCATTTAAGAGTGGCATTTTTTTCACTAAATAAAATGCCCTTGATGTCCCTCCAAATTGTTGCATCTGTCAATAGTTTGTTCCTTGTTATTGCTGAGTAGTATTCTGTTGTATGGATGTACCAAAGTTAAACCAACCACCCACTGGAGAACATTGGTTTCTAGTTTTTAGCTATTAGGAATAAAGCCCCTATGAACAGTTGTGTACACATAAGTTTTCATTTGTCTACAGTAAATACACAAGCATGGAATTGCTAGATTGTATAAGTACTTGCTTAGGTTAATAAGAAACTGCTGAACTATTTTGCAGAGTACCTGTAAAATTTTACATTTCCACCAGCAATTTTATGGGGGTATGTGTGTGTGTCCATGTCCCTGTCCCAGGAGATTTTCACCTAAGTTTTCTTCCAAAGGTTTTGTGATTTTTTTGCTTTTATATGTAAGTTTACAATTCATTTAGTTAATCTATAGTTACTCTAAATAAAGGTCTTGACCCAGAACCTATGGGTGTTCTCTTCAAATAGTAATCAAAACTGCATACTTACCCAAACCAAACAAATTGCAGAGAGTGTGTCTGGTTTTGGAGAAGAAAGTATTATAAACTCCTTAGTTCTCTCTTCATCCGCTCTTCCCATTACCTACCCGTGGTTTTAGGTACTCTACAGATCTGGGCAATGGGAGACAGAAAGGTGGGGAAAGGGCCTAAGAAAACAGTAAATACTGTCTTGCGTGCATGTGTGGAAGTCGCTTCAGTCTTGTCTGACTCTTTGCAACCCTACGGACCATAGCCCTCCAGGTTCCTCTCCACAGCATTCTCCAGGCAAGAGTACTGAAGTGGGTTGCCATACCCTCCTTCAGGCGACCTTCCTGAGCCAGGGATCAAACCTGTGTCTATGTTTCCTGCATTGGCAGATGGGTTCTTAACCACTAGCACAACTGGGAAGCCCAAAACTATCTTAGCCTTCCATTGTGCTCTCTGAGCCTGGCAGTTGTTTAACACGACTCTTCTATCATGGGGTGCTTTGGGGAATTCTTCAGGAATACATCATCTCTGAGGAACTCTCACCTATGGTTTTTGTTTCTGTTTTTGGTTGGGTTTTGTTTTTGTTTTTTAGTTTCGTGGGTACATTTTTATTCTAGATATTCATTTGCAACTCCTTCCACAGTTTTCTAGGTAGGAATTGCTGTTCTAGTTTCTACCCTTCCAGGTCTCTGGTCCACAGGAAATATCCACAAATTTTCTGCCCTGACAAACCTCCAAGATTGCAGCCTTATGTAAAAGTATCAACTTGGGCTCTGCTACTGAAAGTTAGCCATTTCCCATCCTCTAGATTTCCCAGGTAAAATCAAACCCCACTTAGTATGCATTCCCTCCCCTTATGTGTGCTGAGGGGAGGCAGGTAGCTGGGAGGGGTGAGCCTCACAGCTTTCTCCAAAATTCTTCCTCAGAGAATCCTTTCCCTTCTCCATACTCACCACTTTTTATAGTCTTGTTCTGACCAAGAGGTTCAAGGTAATGGAATTTGTTCTGAAACTTGCCCTTTATAAATTCTGCAGTTGTCTAATACTTTACTTTGGCATGCATTATCTGTTTTATCTTGGAGTCTCAACTTGAAACTTCACTTTTAATATTTCATCACACATGTATATAATACTTTCATTAATCTATGATCTTCAGCATAACCTACAGGTAGGAATATGGCTCTGTCTGTTCCCTAACTCAGCATTATCACCTGCCACTCCTACCAGAAGTCTATCATTAACTTACTATACTGTTCATATGTCTCTACTTTTAATCTTGCTGCCCTCTCTGTCCTCCAAACCATTTCCTATTCCTACACCTTATCCTTTGACAATCTTACTTCTAATTCATACTGATGCAACAATACCCCAGTTAGGAGTCATATGCTCCCTAATTTCTTTCCTTTGTTCTTCCTATGCGTCATCCTAAACTAAGCCCTACCCTAGATACCTACCCGTGACCAAGTGTATACACCTTATTATAGGACTGACTACTTTCTATTGAGTTTATCTTTCCGTGTTTCTGCTTACCACGGCAGATGGGAAGTTCCGCAAGCAGACACATGATCTTTGTATCCCCACCCTCTACCATAATGCCTGTCCTATTACGGTACTTAATTTCTTGGCCTGAAACAAAAGGTAAGAATCCAAACAAATTCTAGATAATGAAGAATCTCCTTCCATATGGTGTACTTAGGTAAAATGACAGCTTCTCAGAAATTATTGGATTCTAGGCCATTAATTAATCAATACAGTCTAGCTATAGATTAATTTCCCTTACCAGTGTTTACTGGTATGGGCCAATTAAGGAGCCCTTAGTTTTGTGGGCTAAAATCCAACTGAAGTTTCTGATTATATCACAATAGCATTTTAATTCACTTAGACTGCTTTATCTTAGTAGAAAAATTTTATTTCCCTACATTTATTCCTTCTGTCTTCATATCTTCCAGCAAGGAATAATTCAAGAATAGCCATCCTAACCTCACCCAGATGAACAGTTTCTATAAAATGAACTAATGCATGTAATATCACTGTGAAAAGCTGTGTTTTGCAATGATAGTCCTATTTGTATGGTACTGTAGTTTATGAGACATTTGTAAAATCATAGATGATTGCTTTTGATTCTCACAATAACTGTGGGAGGTATAGGACCAGAAATCATTATCTATATTTTACAAATGAGATAACTAAGGCTCAGAAAGAATAAACTATTTGTTCCATGTCACATGGCTAGTGAGTGATTTGAGCAGGCATAAATACATAGGGCTTTTGGCTCCAAGTTGATTGCCTTTTCCATTATACTCTTTGTTGCATGTGTTGATAGGAAACCTCACCTGCTGAGAAAATTATTGAGAAAGGAGAAAAAAAGGGACAAATCATGCACACATGTACACATATGCACAAACATACTCAAAACAACTCTTATTAAGAGTAGATTACCATGCAGTAATAATTAGTGGTCATATTTTTACAGTTTGGTAAAATGTAAAGCAGACACCCTACTATGCTCCTATCATCGTCCTTTCCCTCCAAATCCAAGTGGAAAGAATGAAAAAAATAAAAGCAGTAGAAGAAACTATAGGCTGGATTTCTTATGCTCTTGAGATGAAAGAATTTTTTCTAAGCATAAACTGGGGGAAATAATTAAACTACAGACAGAAAAAATACTAATTTAATTAATTTACAAATAGTATTTGTATATCAGTTAAGTTCAACAGTTAGAAAAATGGTCTAAGAATATGAAATAACATTTCATAATTTACAGAATAGAGAACTGAAGTTGATTGTATATTGATATACATTTAAAATGTGTTCAACCTCATCATTTAAAGAAAGTCATACTAAAGCAATTAATGAAATACCACTTTTTACCAATTATACTGCCAAAGATATTTGAAATTCAGCCCTGTGTCATTTTGGTGGTGATAGCATATAGAAACAGGCATTATTGGTGTGGATTTAAGTTGACACTATCTATTATGGAGGATAAATTAGCATTATCAAAACTTTAAATGTTTGTACCCTATGATCTAGCAGTTTCACGTTTGGAAGTTTAAACCATGAATACATGCACATGTGCTTCAAAGTATATGTATTAGGATACTTTTTGAACCTGAGTTAATCATCAAAAAAAAAAAAAAGAAAAGAAAAAAAATGTAGATGGTTGTCAATTACTACTTAAAGTTCTATAAGCCCATATAAGGGAGTACAGAGTGATCATTAAAGAAAGGCAAGTTATATTTATATTTTCCAGTGTGGACAGAATTCCAGAATATACTCTTAAAGGAAAAAGTATGGTAGAATTCCACTTGTGTGTATATACATACACACACATATATACATGTATACCAAATTGGTTGTACAAAAAATTTCTAGGAGGATCACAAAAAAATCATTAATAATATTTTCTCTGGGAGATTGAGGGCGGTACCATTATTTATATTTTTCACCTTCTTTCCTTCTGAGCTCTTGGAATGTATTCCAAGAGCATGTATTACTTTATTATTTAAGAGGAAAAAAATGATTAACTAGAGAAAACCTTCTTTAGTGCCATTTCAGCCTCATTCCTCCTTGTAGCTTTTCCCAGTTGCCAGCCCTTCATCATCAGACTTCATGAGTTAGTCTTCACTTTCTCACATCCCATTCATTTCCTTAGCCTTCTGCAGTCTCATTTTTATCCTCATCATTTCACTGAAACTGCTCTTGCCAAAGTCTCCAATTATCTCTCAGTTCATATACCCAGTGGCTACTATTAATATTTTAACACCCTCTGTATTGTGCAGTGATGGACAGCCCATCCTTTGTAAGAGTTCTCGTCCCTGAGTTTTTATAATACTTGAGTCTTCTGGATTCCTTCTGTCTTTCAGATTTCAGTCTCTTTCACTTTTGTAGATTTAAATGTTAGCATTTCTCAGGTTATTTTCTTAGGACCGTTTCTCAGTCTACATATTCTCTTTCAGTATTCACACTGTCTTGGTCTGTTGAGGCTGCCATAATAAAACATCATAGGCTAGGTGGCTTATAATCAACAGAAATTTATTTCTTATAGTTTTGGAGGCTGTGAAGTCCAAGATGAAGGTCCTGGCAGATTCAGTGTCTGGTAGGGACCTGCTTCCTGATTCAAAAGCCTTTCTTTTTTAATGTGTTCTCAGACAGGGGAACGAGTGATAGATCTCTCTGGGGTTTATTTTATAAAGGCGCTAATCCCCTTCATGGGCTTCCCTTGTGGCTCACCTGGTAAAGAACCTGCCTGCAATGCAGGAGACCTGGGTTCGATCTCTGGGTTGAGAAGATCCCCTGGAGAAGGGAAAGGCTACCAACTTCAGTATTCTGGCCTGGAAAATTCCATGGACTGTATAGTCCATGAGGTCACAAAGAGTCAGACATAATTGAGTGACTTTCACTTTCACTTTCACTTTCAATCCCCTTCATGAGGGTACCCTGTCCGGGCCGGATCACCTCCCAAAGGTCACACTTCCTAATACAGTCACATTGGAGGTTAGAATTCAACATAGGTTGGGGGGAACACAGTCTGTAGCAAACATCTACTCTCATAGGAACCTCAAACTTGTACTAAACTTGATTTTATTTCCACCCTTGCCTCAACCAGCATTGCCTCTCACTTCCTATCTCTGGAAAGGACTTTACCATTTTTCTACTGAGTGACTCAGCCTTGACTCTGCCACCTCACTGATGTCCCCAGGATTGCAGTCATTAAGGCTTGTTTACCTCCTAGTGAAGTGAAGTGAAAGTCACTCAGTTGTGTCCAACTCTTTGTGACCCCATAGACTGTAGCCCACCAGGGTCCTTTGTCTGTGGAATTTTCCAGACCAGAATTCTGGAGTGGGAAGTCATTCCCTTCTCTAGGGCATCTTCCCAACCCAGAGATCGAACCCAGGTCTCCTGCATTGCAGGCAAATTCTTTATCATCTGAGCTACCACGGAAGCCCAAGAATACCAGAATGGGTAGCCTATCCCTTTTCCAGCAGATCTTCCCAACCCAGGAGGCCAACCGGGATCTCCTGCATTGCAGGCAGATTTTTTTACCAACTGAACTATCAGGGGAGCCCTGTGTCTAACTCTTAGCAACCCCATGGACTGCAGCCTACCAGGCTCCTCCGTCCATGGGAGTTTCCAGGCAAGAGTTCTAGAATGGGGTGCCATCGCCTTCTCCATTTACCTTCTAATTACCACCCAAATCCATTTACTTCTTTCACGTTTGCATTGTTCTAGTTCATGATCTTTACTCAGATTACTAGCATAATCTATGAGCCAGTCTCTAAGTCTTTCATTATTTCTCTCCTGTCTCTGTACCCCTTTCTCCTCTTTGTAGCCAAAGTACACTTTGTTCAGATACACATTTGATCTTGTCATTCACCCTCCACCACTCACGACCTTTCTATGTTCATTCACTGGCTTTGTGATCAAACTGGAACACCCACGTTACTACTGGTCTCATCATAGTGTCTCTCAGGCCTCATTATTCCCCACACCTCTTCTCTCAGCCCTAGCACACATCCACCCTGACCAGAGCCACACTGATGAATTCTCCTCAATTCCTCAAACACCCCAGATTTGTATTTTTCTTACAGGCTTTCTCACATGCTAACCATTCCCTCTCAGACTCTCAGGACCTCCACATCTGCATACAGCTAATTCCACTCCACCCTTAATTACCTAATGACTTTTAGCATTCCATCACATTACTTTTACCTCCATGAAACTTTCTTTGAATCCCCAACTAAAGATCCAGGGCCCCTACTAAGCACCCGCAGAGCCATTTTTGCATCTTTTTTCCTAGGTCTTATCACATGGTATAATGGCTTGTTAACTCACTAGATTATAAACTATGTGTGAGTACAACAACCTTGCCTTTCTTCTTCACCATTGTTCACTTCCATCTGTGTCTAGTATAGCGCCTAACGCATAATATGCCCCAAGCAACTGTTGAATGAACAGACGGATTCAGACATGTATTCATTTATTCAACCGAATAATGATTAAATCCAGTGGGAAAGCAAATAGGCATGAATTTAGGAATGATGAAGAAGCAAGTGCCATTGAACTTCATCAGTTTCTAAATTTTTTATCCTCCTTTCACCCATACTTAAATTTTATGGTGACCCTGAGACTCAAGTCTAAGTTCAGGGAAGAATAGTTACTAATCTTTCCACTTACTCTTGAACTATTTAAATGTGTTAATTGAATTCATTTGTGAGTATGATTTAGTTTAGTTTCATGGCTTTTTTTTAAATTCAGTATTGTTTATATGGTTATATTGTTGTTTATATATACGGTTGTTTTAATTCAGTGATGTTTATACTGAATTTGTTCAACAAGCACTAGTAGATTTTATTCCATTTGCAATTTAAGAACAGAAAAGGTGTATTACAGTTTGGTACAGTTTCTGTAAGGAGATTTTACCCTAGTGCCTGTCATTGAAGGCTGGGCGAGTTTTTCGCCCTTCAGAACATGTTTTAATGTCTGTAATCTTGTCTTCATTTTGTGTCCACCTTCATTGCAAGTGTATGTAACCAAGATAGGCTGATGTCGTTTTTGACTGTGATGATAAATTTCCTTACCATGGGTTTATTTAAGTAAAAACTCAGGCTGACAAACATCCTTCTTCACCATTAGCAGCTAGGTTCATTAGACCATCCTGTCTAGAGGCTGAGAGCAGAGAGAAGGAAGATCAGTAGTACATGTTATGTTTCCATAAATAGTTTTTTGCTATTTAATAGAGTGGTTGTGTGTGTGTGTGTGTGTGTGTGTGTGTGTGGTTTTTTTTAGCAAACATAAAAACCAGTGAGTAATATAAGCAGTAGGGACTGGCTTTAACTTCAGCAGGTAAATCAGCGCAGCTAGTGCTGTCAGAATCCTCAAAGAGGATGTTTTTTTAGCATACAAGCAGAACTCTGGTGAATGAGCTCTAATATCTTCCTTTTTTTTTTAAATTTTCTAAAATCCAGGTAGGGAAACTTTTATAGTATAGGAAAGTATCTGCTCTTTCAAACGGAAAACATCAGTTGGATGGTTTCACAGATACCAGGTTGAAAAACAATGAAATCTGGGAAGGAAGTAAAGCTGTCTTTTCCCCAAAGTGAAAGCTCAGGTGCAACTTTTAAAAAACTGATTAGACCCTTTGTAAATTTGTTGGTTAGAGTACTAGGATACTGAATTTTATTGATTTCTTCCTGGAAAATTTCCAGACAAGATAAAGTGCCTTAGGAATACACAGTGGTGAACACAAACATATATTTCTGTACCCAGTTTATGGCTGAGCTGTCTTTTCAAGAATTCAGCGAAGCAGTGTGGAATCATAACTGCCACGCGAAGCAGAAATTCACCTGCCCTGGAGTACAGGATTTTGTGTGGCAATAAGCATTTATTTTTTCAGTTGTATTTTTAATTAAAAGTTTCCCACATTTGGAACTGAATCTGTTAACATGTGGCAGATTGAGCTAGCGTATCCAAGTACCACTGGCGCTTTGGGGAAAATATGCTTTTTAAAAAATTGGATGGTTGAGCTGGGAAAAATCCAGCTGTGTTTTACTTAACATTGCACTAATAGAGTCTTTTGACTCCTTTTTTTTTCTTCTTCAGTAAATTCAGTGGCATGCATGTTGGCTCTCCACCCCCCACGACTTGACTTTTGTCTTTTAAGACTGATTTCAGCTAGTGATGTGGGTTAAAGTAATATAATATTAATTCACTGTCTTGAGTAATAGAAAGCTACTCCTGCCTTGTAGTTTATCTCTTAAATAGGTCAGAAGTAGCAGGTAATTTTCATCAGCAAAGCAATTAGATTTTTAACCCTTACCTTTCACATCGCTAGAGCTCTGGGAGTTCACACAGAATTCAGTGTTATCCACTGACTATAAACCAAAATGTAAAGGAGATCAAACCAGTCAATCCTAAAGGAAATCAGTCCTGAATATTCATTGGAAGAATGGATTCTGAAGCTGAAGTGCCAATACTTTGGCCACCTGATGCAAAGAACTGACTCATTGGAAAAGACCCTGATGCTAGGAAAGATTGAAGGCAGGACAAGAAGAAGACCACAGAGGATGAGATGGTTGGATGGCATCACCGACTCAATGGACATGAGTTTGAGCAAGCTCTGGGAGCTGGTGATAGAGAAGCCTGGCGTGCTGCAGTCCATGGGGTGGCAAAGAGTCAGACACAGCTGAGCAAGTGAACAGACTGAAGGATATAGTGTTCCTTAATTAGAACTAAAATTGCTTGTGGGAAGCAGGTTCCCAATTAAACCAAGAAATCGTCATATTTGAGCCCTGAGTTATTACATGATGTTTAGGATGATGGGAGTTGAGGAGGGCTCAGGGGTCAGAAAGAGAACCAGTAGTTAGCGAATTCACAATGTCTACTTTCAAGGCTAGTTTCCTTGATGAAGGCCATTGTCAGATTGGACTGAGAATTGTTTCAAATTCCCATCTTTCTCTCAATAAATCCACATTCTTTCCTTTAGAGAAGTAAACTATAGTGACAGTCAAAGCTGCTAAAACTCTAATTAGCAGATCTAAGAAAAATCAACTCATAGGAAGGTGCAGGAGGAGGTAAACCTGACTTAGAGGGGCTGGGGATTACCAGTGCTATTATATTTGCACAGATAATGCCTCCTCACCACTGCCTTTCCCAAGCTGCTCCATCTTCCTGTTTACTGTAATCCTGCTTCTCTGGGAATTACTTCTGTCTTCTCCAAGACACTTTCTTCCCAATACAGGAAGGGCTTGCTTATTTATTCAGTAGCACCATTAATGTTTAGCAGATGTAGTGTTCAATCCATTGGTGTCGGTGTGTATACACACACAAACATCCATAAATGCTTCTGACTCCAAAATTGTTCATGGGAGTGGGTGGGGCCTCACTGTTCCTTCCTTTCTGTCTTAAAATGGTCACATTTGCAGAGCATGCTCCTTGAGTCCTTCACACTGGCAGCTTCTCCCTGCCGCCTTGGGCTCTAATCTCCTTATAGGTGTAGCACCATGGCAACAAGCCCAGCCTAGAGCCCAGGAACCTTGTTTATGTTACCTGAGGGGCTGGATGCAGCCTGAAGAAGAGAACATTACCTGTACTGCAGCCGGTTCAGAAGATGACTTTGTGTTCCGTTTCATGTGTTTCTGTTCTGCTGCTATTGAAGACTTGAAGTTACACCTGGAACACATTTATTCAAAGATGCTGTCAGTAACTGAAGGCAGCCGGGGAAGCTACCTTCTATTGGTTCTTGCCTTGGAACCAGAGTTGTCTTCTGAGACGTAGTTCAGGAAGGTGGCTTGCCGTGCTGTGACACATGGCAGCACTATGATTTGGGGCTGCACTCCAAGGTGGCTGTTCAGTTGCTTCACGTAGGTAGACATTTATTTGATTTGAGATAATGTTATGTTTTAGAATATTTTCCTAGAGAGTTTAAAAAATAAAAGTTAAGCTTTTGTCGTAAGTCTTATTTTAAATGTGCCTTCTTCATCTTTCCTGTTGAGAGGCTTACTCCCAGAGCGGGAGAGGCTTCTCCTCTCCAGGCAACTCCTCCTGGGAAAAAGGGGCTGGAATTGTTGTTTCATTTGTATTTAGGAACGGTTATAGTATCCTGTTGCCTCTCCAGGCTTCCCATGAAGCATACTGGGAAATGTTGTATGGTAATTACATTAAAATTTGTTTTTGCGTTTAGTTATTTATGGTTGATATGCTATGTTGACAGTATATAACATGACATTGTTTTATCCACTAGAACAAAAGTAAATAAATGTGGAGCTATTAAATTGTTCTATTTTTATGTACAAAACATTAGGTGGGTTTTGTGCAGATTTTGTATTATCAACGGTAAAAGTAATTATTGACTCTTTGACCTTAAAAAGACTACTGAATATGAGCACACATGTTTTGTGTGTGGAAAGAAGAATGGACTAAAATCCTAGTCTTAGGATGTTTTTACTGTATGTATGGAATTTGATTAAACAGTGTTAGAATGGAACCAAAAGGAAAAGAGCAGCCTTTAGTACTAGTTTCCTATATCCATTACTTTATAATTTAACTGCAAGCTACTCTGACATTAAGTATTTCAGTTCCTTTTAATGTTAACATGGTTATTTCAAGGAAATGAATGAAGCTGCTTATTTAATGCGTTTTACAAAAACAAATACCTTTCTACAAGATATTTCTTTTTATCTCTATTACTAGGTACTTCTACTTAAAATATATGTATTTAACTCTGAGTGTTTCAGTCAATAAATACTATAATTACTGAGTAAAACTGCATAGCTATCCAGTTCTAGATTCAAGAATATTGTGTTTAATATTGTTTGGCTTCAGGCAGTGAAGTACTAGTTCCTGTAGTGACAAGAGTCACAATTCTCCACATTCCAATTAGGGGACAAAACGAACCAAAACCCCTGAATGGTGTTGACAAAGATCTCTTCTTCTAGATGGGAGTTGGAACATTTCTTTGGAGGGTGGGAAGTTTCTTCAAGGCATTTTACTGTTCATTCATATTTGTACAATAAAGCATAAATAGAAACAAAAGCTTGCCGGAAAAGAATTCCATATTGAGATGAAAATCAGACCTTTTGAAAAGCAGAGTCTTGTGCTAAAAAGTTTGGCTTTGTTTCTGAGTATGTATATGTTGTTTATTCTGCCAAAGCAGTGAAGATATAGCCAGTGATAGTCAGTGATAGTAAAGGATAAAGCTATAGGATGGGGGAAAAAAAAGAAACCATTTGTCTTTAAATAAGACCTTTGCATAAAAAAGAAATACGTAAGGTTACCTTGAATGGTGTCTGTTTCTCCATCTCCAGCACAGGAATGGGAATAAGAAACAATGTCTATGGTGCAGCTTCCAGCTCCCTGATATTAGTAACATTATAGTACATTTTTGTGTTTTGTTGAAAAAAGAAAGTATGTGTGCGCACACACACATGAATTTATATGTGGTTTCTATGTGTCCCATGAATATGATCCTATCATCATTATTACAGATTTATTTTTTCTCTTTAGGGATTTATCCATTTGTTGTTAAACCTCCATTGCATTTGACCTTTATTTTCTTATTGGCCAAGTAGTTACACTACCATAAATATCTTTTTCTACTTTTAGGTCTCGTGGGCTGCCTAAACTAAAAGAGTCCCGTTCTCATGAATCTTTGCTGAGCCCATGCAGTGCCGTGGAATGTCTGGATCTTGGTAGAGGGGAGCCTGTATCGGTAAAGCCACTCCATAGCAGCATCCTTGGACAAGACTTCTGCTTTGAGGTAGGAAAGTCTAGGAAAAACGAAGAGTAGTAATAAACAGCAAAGAGATTTTCTGTCCAATATTCTTGGGATTGCATTACTGTATTATTGATGATTTGATCATCTTAACTGGTTTTCAGTTACTGAAAATTACCTACTTACAGGGGAAAAATTAGAAATCTGCTAATCTAATTATGTTGGTGGTGTTGGAGAAGACTCTTGAGAGTCCCTTGGACTGCAAGGAGATCCAACCAGTTCATTCTGAAGGAGATCAGCCCTGGGATTTCTTTGGAAGGAATGATGCTAAAGCTGAAACTCCAGTACTTTGGCCACCTCATGCGAAGGGTTGATCATTGGAAAAGACTCTGATGCTGGGAGGGATTGGGGGCAGGAAGAGAAGGGGACGACAGAGGATGAGATGCTGGATGGCATCACCGACTCAATGGACGTGAGTCTGAGTGAACTCCGGGAGTTGGTGATGGACAGGGAGGCCTGACATGCTACGATTCATGGGATTGCAAAGAGTCAGACACGACTGAGCGACTGAACTGAACTGAACTGAATTATGTTGGTGATTAAAGTTATTAATGATGGCTTCTCATTCCTTTTGGCTTTGTCTGCTTTCAAAATAAATGAATTCTTAGTACATTCTCAGCAGAGATCACAAGATTAAATTATTGTTAGTATTTTAATCTTTTGGTATTGAGAAAAATATCACACAGTATGTTACTATTTTTCTTCTGAAAACCTAAGTCCCCAAATTTAGTGATTCTTTGAGGGAAAAATACCAAAACCATAATTTTTTTCTAACTAAAACCTGAGTGGTTCAAGATCTGGGATCATGTCTTCTTTATTGTTATAATTTCCATGCACTTAGCTAGCTCTCTGACACATTGCATGTGCCTAATTTCTTCAGTGAACAAACTGCCCTTTACTAGAAAATTATCACTTTTTATAAGGTAATTTTCCCTTCCCAAACTTAATATATACAATTGTCCATTTGCAAATTTAATTTCAAAACCATCTGTGTACTTGTTAGCATCATGATTTAATTAATGAGCACAGACTTACAAAATTACTAAGGATGAGTCCTATGTTAGATGTTGTAAAAGTTGAAAGATATTTGATACTTGTTCTTAAGGACCTGCCCTATCCAACAGAAATACAGTGCCAGCCATGTGTGTGATTTTAAATTTTATTAAACCCAAACGTTACCACTTCCAACATGTAGCTAAAATAAAATTATCAACTGTTCACCTTCTTTTTTTTAAACTAAGTCTTCAAAATCTGATGTGTGTTTTACACTTAACCGCACATCTCAGTTTGGACTAGTTGTTTTTCAGATGCTCACTAGCCACCTGTTGTTAGCAGTTCAGTCGCTCAGTCGTGTCCGACTCTTTGCGACCCCATGAATCGCAGCACGCCAGGCCTCCCTGTCCATCCCATCTCCCGGAGTTCACTCAGACTCACGTCCATCAACTCAGTGATGCCATCCAGCCACCTCATCCTCTGTCATCCTCTTCTCCTCCTGCCTTCAATCCCTCCCAGCATCAGGGTCTTTTCCAATGAGTCAACTCTTCACATGAGGTGGCCAAAGTACTGGAGTTCAGCTTTAGCATCATTCCTTCCAAAGAAACCCCAGGGTTGATCTCCTTCAGAATGGACTGGTTGGATCTCCTCGCAGTCCAAGGGACTCTCAAGAGTCTTCTCCAACACCACAGTTCAAAAGCATCAATTCTTTGGCACTCAGCCTTCTTCACAGTCCAACTCTCACATCCATACATGACCACAGGAAAAACCATAGCCTTGACTAGATGGACCTTAGTCAGCAAAGTAATGTCTCTGCTTTTGAATATACTATCTAGGTTGGTCATAACTTTTCTTCCAAGGAGTAAGCTACCATATTAGACAGAATGTAATGTCTGATCTAATTCACTAGGTTATAAACTGAAAGTAAGTTACTGTGTGAGCCACGTTAGCAATTAGGACAGGTCATTTATTGGTGTTCTTTTTTATAAAAGTCTCTTAAAGTTTGCCATATTTGTGGAAATCAGTTCAACAGATTATATGCCGAGACAGGTGGTAGATTTTAGACATAGAGACCACATACTTCATTTTTAAAGGACATTGATAGTAATATTCAAACTAACCTAATGACTGGAAATCAACTGACTGGTTGCCTAATAGAAGAGAAATGGGTTCCAGAGTAATGAATTCAACACTACTAACTCTTTTCAATTTCATGTAGTAGCCTTCTGTATGGAGAAGGCAATGGCACCCCACTCCAGTACTCTTGCCTGGAAAATCCCATGGATGGAGGAGCCTGGTAGGCTGCAGTCCATGGGGCCGCACAGAGTCGGACACGACTGAGTGACTTCACTTTCAGTTTTCACTTGCATGCATTGGAGAAGGAAATGGCAACCCACTCCAGTATTCTTGCCTGGAGAATCCCAGGGCCAGGGGACGTGGTGGGCTGCCGTCTATGGAGTCACACAGAGTCGGACACGACTGAAGCGACTTAGCAGCAGCAGCAGCAGTAGCCTTCTGTATATATTACAGTGTGAAGGCAGTCCCAAGAAATAAGCTGTTAGAGATCTTCTTCCCTTTTTAATTATTTTTTTTATCTCACTCAGAATTAAGGATATTTATTTGCAGGTCATTTTTAAAGGTATTAATTTAATTAGAGGTTTTCAGGTTTGTTCTTTCTAAACTGTAGGCCAGTTTTCGGTTCCTGAGCTGAATTCTCAGTGACCTTTGTCCTTACCTGGAGAGGAGTACAGATGCTGAGCAGATAACAAAGCGAAAGTGAGTGTAGATGCGCACATAGGTATCACAAAACCAGCAAGTATCATTCTGGTCACCGTGTAGTATCATTTGGGTTCACAGCATATCCCTAACTCTTAAATGATGCACCCAGGAAGATAGAGCCCCCAAGCCCTATGTTTCCTTTTCCTTACCTCTAATCTTTATGTTGAAGGTTACCTACTTAAGTGGAAGTAAATGCTTCAGTTGTAACTCTGCTTCAGAGAGAGATAAGTGGATGGAAAACCTTCGCAGGACAGTTCAACCAAATAAGGTAAGAGTGGCTTTGAATGTCCAAAAAACTGTATAACTCTATAAGCAGTAAGTTGATTGAAGGGAAATGCAGTAATATTAATAATACCTTAAATTTTACAGAACTTTTAAACACAAACACATGTTTTATTATTTTGTGCTCAAAATAATCTTACTGCAGATAGTATCATGATTTTATCAGTGTGAATAGGAGGACTCAGTGAAGCTACTTGGCTAAGTGAGAACCGAGTACAGTACACAATAGAAATGGGACTAGAACACAGATTTCGTAATTACACACCTCTATCTTATTTGCAAAAAGCTAATCCAGTTGCCGTAAGACTGGCTATACGAGAATTTCCATTATGAGATGTTATTTCTTTAACCCAAGTGAAATAGAATGTTTGTGGCTCCCTGAGCTTGCTGTTATCTGAATGATGAGATAGCAATCCCCTTCATTATTTTATGACTGCCCTTAATGAAGTACATAGTATCACTCACTTTGAGAGGAAAATGTTGTCTTTCTGAGATTTTGGCTCTCAAACACAACTTTGTTACTTTTTTATAGGACAATTGTAGACGAGCTGAAAATGTTCTCCGTTTATGGATTATTGAAGCCAAGGACCTTGCCCCTAAAAAGAAATATTTCTGTGAACTGTGCCTTGATGATACCCTCTTTGCTCGTACAACCAGCAAGACCAAAGCAGACAATATTTTCTGGGGTGAACATTTTGAGTTCTATAGCCTTCCACCTCTTCATAGCATCACAGTTCACATTTATAAAGATGTGGAAAAAAAGAAGAAGAAAGACAAGAATAATTATGTAGGGCTAGTCAACATCCCCACTGCCAGTGTGACTGGTCGCCAGTTTGTAGAAAAGTGGTACCCAGTGAGCACACCTACACCCAACAAAGGAAAGACAGGAGGACCTTCTATTCGGATTAAATCACGTTTCCAAACCATCACCATTCTGCCTATGGAGCAATACAAAGAGTTTGCAGAATTTGTCACCAGCAACTATACCATGTTATGTTCTGTTCTTGAACCAGTAATCAGTGTGAGAAATAAAGAAGAACTAGCCTGTGCCTTAGTGCACATTCTTCAAAGCACTGGAAGGGCCAAGGTAAGTAGAAAGGGGGGTTGCATTGCTCAGAAAGGAAACCTGTTATTGGTTCTTAGATTCAGAAAAAGTGATGATAAAATTAAAGAAGTAAAATGAAGAATCTAACAAGTATTTATTTAAAGTTTATTTGCACGAAATATAGATAGCACCTCTAGCTCTTTATCGCCAAACAAAATAAATGGTAGGACTGATCTAATAATCCCAGTGTGTGCAAGAGTATTTCTGTTTAGTTCCAAAGTGTGTTGTGTGATTGTTTTATTCCACGCTATTTTTTAAATTAAGATTAACTGATGACTATATATATCACCTAGTCACAGAAGGAAATATTCCTAATCAGGTTGGTCACTAGCAAGAGTCTTCATGAGATTAATGTCTGAATTTGGAATTAAAATACCAAGGGATGTTATTGTTAGCTGTCTCATAATAGCCTTACCTCAGTTCATCTTGGATACAAGTAAAAATCTATGAAGATAGAAAGAGAAATACACTAATTGTATGAAGAACACTAAACAATTGATAGAGTCGTTATCAGCCTGAACTGTGGTAATTATCACCTCTGCGAGGCATGTTCACTTAACTAGGCTAAAGTCTGCATTATATTATATGCAAATTGATCATGGTAAAATTGTATTTTAGATCTAGAGGAGTTCACAGCTAGCATTATTTAGAACCGAACAATAAAGTGTTTTTAAGATTTCTTGATACATATCAAAATATATCAATATATTCAATATTTAGTTCCTTATTTAACTGCCTTCCTATTGATTGTCATTTTAGTGGTTGAATTTATTAATGATAATTTTGAGCTTTCTGGTTTTAAAAAAAATCATTGAAATTTTGAGTCTCATCTTTGAAATTATATGGATATGTTCTTTTTGTTCTTCATTTGCTTGAGGTTCAAGGATATATGTAGGATTTTTTAACAGCTTTATTGAGGTACAATTTACATATTATAAACCAAATCCATTTAAAGGGAAAAATTCAATGAGTTTTGACAATTTATGTACCTGTGGAAACCAGAGTAATCAAGATATAGAATGTTACCATCAACCCCAGGTTTCTTCCTGTCCTTTAGCATAAGAGTTTTAGGAGTGATTCCTAAGTCTACAACTCTTTTACACTGATGAAAAAAAATCCCAGAGTGAACCCCATTAATATTAAAATGCTTAATTTTAAAATAAATCAGCATATTCCCTCTGTTTTTTATTTTGGAGACTTTGAAATATCCAGTGAATATATAATATTCAAAATATATAACATTATCAGATTTCAAATTGAATAATGAACACTGGATTTTAAATTAAGTTCCTTAAGACTGTTGAGAAATGAAGCAGCTATTTCTTAAGGGCTTCATTCTCCTTATGCCTTCCTTCACTATGGATGAATAGATGGATGGATGGATGAATGGATGGCTGGAGATATATACATACATAATTCACGTAGCAAATGAGTTTAAATGTTTAGTTTAAGAAATTTCATGTTGATATCGTGGACCAATTTGTAACTAATTTATACTGAACACCTAATATGTGTCAGAAACTGTTAAATGCTGGAATATAGAGGTGAAAAAAATAGACACTGTCTTTGATCTCATGGGGCTCACAGTCTCTGGGGAAAAACAGATATTAGCAAAATAATAACAGAAATGTGTGATTACAGTGAGAAGTGCAGATGTGTAAAAAGTTACATGGTGCCACAAGAATGTGGATTAAGGGGTCCTGACTAATGGAGTTCGAGGCAGTATTGGTCAGACAAGGCTTCACTGAGGAAATGAGGCGCAAACTAAAATCCGAAGGATCCAAAGAATTAACTCCATAGAAATGGAGGCGGAGCAAGGATGGGAGGGAAGCAGCACTGAGAACAGCATTTGCAAAACACTGTGGTGAACAGACAGCGTTGTGTGTTAGAGACTTGCAGGCCTCGTGCAGGATGATAGTCCTTATCCTAAGTGCAGTGAAAAACCTTTGAAGGAATTTTTAACTTAAGGTTGGTAAGTTGGTAACACTTCAAATTTTAGGCTGACTGACCTTCTCCCTTCAAATGAATCTGGTAGATTTAGTTTTAAAGCAGCATTCCCAGGATGTCTGACATTTCATCAGTCTCTCCTAACATGTAGTGTTTATTCACATTCACTTGCTTTCTGCCTGATTGAACATTATTCTGCCAGGATTTTCTGACGGACTTGGTGATGTCTGAGGTGGATCGTTGTGGAGAACATGATGTCTTGATCTTCAGAGAGAACACCATTGCCACCAAATCCATTGAGGAGTACCTCAAGTTGGTGGGACAACAGTATCTTCACGACGCACTGGGTATGGAGAAGGAAAACATCTCTGTTCTTTCCCTTTTGATTTTTAGGTTATTTCACCCTCACGAACAACCAGCTGGAACTCACATTCTGAACGTTATTTAGTTCCAACTGATTAAAGTGTTAAAATTGGAGTTTCCATTGTCTGCAGTACTCACCAGGGGAGGAATAGATCTGTTTCTTATACCATGACAAAGCTCATGAGCACAGGCAGCTACCCCCTTGCCCTCAAGTTGCTGAGATTCTGAGACATACAGTGATGTTAGTAATGAGATGTTACGTCTAGTTGATCTGTTTCCTCTAAAGTCTTGTGTATTTACATCATGATATATTGGGTTGGCCAAAAGGTTCATTTGGGTTTTTCCAGACCATCTTATGGAAAAACTACAACAGACTTTTTGGCCAACCCAATAAATACATTACCTAAGTTTTGAAAGTGTTCACATTTGTTATCATGCATCAGCAACGGAGAAGGTCCTGCCAGTTTCCACGACTCCCAGTTTCTGCCTTCAAGACCTACAGAATTTTTCATGACAACTAAGTTTTCTCCAATCAGTAGTTCCTACTGACTGGGTCACCCACTTATAGCTCCATGTTTGGTCATAAACTTCAGGTGTTACCACTAGAGTAAGGGACTGTGCTTGGCACTTCAATGTACATTATGATAAAGCAGACATGAGTTCCTTAAAGAACATTGTCATTATCTTTATGTCCCCAGTACTTCACACAGAATGTAGAACAGCATTGTCCTAAAGAAACTTAATGTGAATCACATGTAATTTATATTTTCTAGTAGTCAGAGTATAAAAAGGGGGCAAGATAAACAAACAGATAAATTTAATTCCAGTGACATTTTATTCAAACCAGTATATCCAAATATTACTTAATATATCATCAATGTAAGAATTATGAACAAAATACTGTACTTTTTTCATGCTTTTTGAAATTATGTGTATTTTATCTACATTTATTGCATGGTCAGTTTGCAGTAGCCACATTTCAAGTGCTCAATAGTCACATGCAACTGTCAAGAGTAGACAGGTGTGTGTTGAAGGCAGGAAATAAGACTGAATGAGGTAATCACCAGTGTGTAATGGGACTTGGCAACTCTTCAGTTTGTGGGAATGGGGCAGGGTGTGGTAGGGGAGGAGGTCAAATATGACAGTGAATTTGGGGCCTTTGCAAGTGACAAGAAAGATGATGAGATTCTTAACAGAAAGAGAACATAAAAGTAGTACGCTTGAAAGAATGAGAAATGATATTTCACTTCACATGTATTTAACTTGAAGTTCAAGTGGGAAGTCCCAGGGATTCTAGGTAGGACATCCCAAGACTTCTGTCTAGCTGGCTGGTGGAAGTTTAGGACTAAGTTACCCATGTAGGAGGGAATCAATGAAACTACCAGATTACAGGAGGAAGAGAATAGGGCCAAAGACAGATCTTACAGTGCTCCTGGCTTATGGTATAGAAGGAAGCAGAGGAATGAGAGAAGAGATCGGAGATAGAGGAAGTGTGCATGCCCATGCCAAAAAAAAAAAAAGAAGAAGAAGGGAAAGAGTCTTAGACACCAAGAGGAAAAAAGCATTAAGAGAGTCAGAAATTAAGGAAGATAAAGATTCAAAGAAAAACATGGCTGTTGATTTTGCTCATTAGTGATGCCTGGGATTGTTCTCAGGAGCCAGGTCACAGGAGGTAAAAAGTGAATGACTGCTTGAGAAACAGCAGGTAAACACTGTGTTGGACTGTGAGTGCTGGACTCACTGTAGTAGCAGTCAATTCCTACTCTGGAGAAGTAAATTTTTTCTTCTCCTGCTTCCTATCTTCATTTTTTTTTAAAGTCATATGCTTTAGTTTAAGATCTAATAGGAATTTAGAAGAATGGTGAAAATGGACTTTCATTGACATTAGGAAAGGTACAGAATCAGTCTCACATAAAAAGCTTATTACAGTTATATCATGAATTATATATCATAGTTTGCTTTAATGATTTGTACCACCTTATAAAAAGCAATAATGATGCATCTCAAACAGTATTCTCTATTCTGGGGAGATAAAGAGGTAGATATTTGTTGACCATCTACTGCTTAAAAATCAAATAATTCATATGCCACATTCAATGTACTAACCAGGATTTCCAAATGAAATAACTCCTGAAGTGAAAAGGAGAGACAAGTCCTTTGATAGAACAGTTAATAATTAAATATCTGATTGGCTCATTGAGATATGAAAATTCAGTGAGCAGGGAAGAAAGTCACATAACCCCACAAAGATCTCTATTATCATTTTTGTAACCCAAGAGCAAGGGCCAGGGTGGTAAAAATGACTGCTGCTTCCAAGACACAAGCAAAATTAATTAGTAAGCTTCTTCAGGACAGAGATGTGTGCTGCTGTCTTCTCTCCATCTAACTCCCCATATTTCTGGTTAGCCTTTTAATCCTAGATTCTTGGTAGCTAATTTTTCTCCTGTATTTTATTTTTTTTACGACAAATTCTATTTTGAAAACAGTTTACAGAATATGTCTTAGCACCAGTGTAAATTAAGACTTATTTTATATGGTTCAAAATAGTAATAAGTGATTTTCCAAAAGTAACCCTGAAGAAGTGCAAAAACTTCAGTTCCCTTAGAAAGATTGTTTTTTTCATCATAGGATACTGTACTTGCTACAGCAGGAGCCTCTAATCATACAATTAAATAAGACTTCATGGTAAGTTTTAAATAAAAAGACTTCACAGTAAAGTCTTAGTAAAACCCAAAAAATCACATTAATAAGTACAGCTGAGTACTCTGAATAATTCAAGTTTTACTGTATTTCATACACTTTGGGCAAAAAAAAAAAAAAGATATTTGCAGACTGCCTGAAGAATGCTGAGAGAAAACTGAGTTAAAAGTTGCCAATCAAATTAAAGAATATCTGCCTGTTTTTAGCCAGTCTTCATTTATCTTGATTAAGGGCATTAATGTTGGTAGCATAGACTCTGCCTCAGTTAGACTTAAATCTTTCATCCATTAACCCCTTTTACTTTTCTAATTGAAATCAGATTTCGTGTTGATGTCCTGTGACACACAGGAAACACCATCTTCTGTGACATATAGAAAAGGCTCTAAAATGGCCTGATTCCACCATTGATGGCAAGGCAAATTTCCTTTTGACAATAATATGTCCGTACCTATTGGCTTATTTCTACACATGAAATTCGGGTGCTAGATAGTAATGAGATAATGAAACATTATAGAACATTGTAGACAAACTCAAATTTAAACATTTAAACACCCTTCCTCTTTGTCCCTAATCTTCCCTTTCCAGCGCCACCCCCCCCCTTCACCCCACCAAGGCCAGAGAGCGGACGTGAAAGGATTAAATCTGTCTCAATAATTTGTGATCAGCTAAACAGCCTCTAGGTGCAGACCTATAAAAGTTCACTTTTCAATGTGGTACTTTCCACACTATCGGACACATAGGTTATAGTTTCAAAAGTGAAAAGAGTTTTCTCAATTTTGGAGGATTTTAAATATAATCAGGTAAAAGGAAAAAAACTTTAGACTATCAATTTACTTCCAGACCCTTGAGTTATTTATTTGGTTCTTTTTTTGAAGGAAAAGAGAAAAACACTCTCAAAATTCACAAGTGATTATTAGTATTATTTCCCCAGAATAGGTACAGCTCATTAAGCCAAATATTAGTGACATAAATTTAGAGGCGGGTTGATTTTTACATTGGTGACTTAGTTTTAAGCTCCGGTACTCTTTAAATGAGGGGAAACCTGTGGGCGCCCAGAGCCTAGGTGGCACCGAGATTGTGTTCGGCAGAAATCTTTTGAGAGCTGGTAAACGATTTAAAAGCCTTTTTACTAACTTTGGTTTTTCTCACTTGATGAAAAGTTATTTTAAAACTACAAAGTGTGTACATAACACTTACTGTGGGGGCCCTGACTAAGTACCCAGGCACCATATTAGATACTTTTCATGCCCTGTTCCTGACCATAGCTCCAGCGGCTTGGAGTTCTTAACACTATTTTCCAAATAAGGCACCCGAAACTCAGATCAGTGAAGTAACTTTTCAGACCCCTGCAGTTGGTTAAGTGATGAGTCCAGGATTTGACCCTAGATCTGTCTGGTTCCACAGCCTTTAATTTTTCTCTGCACCACTTTCTTTTTGTGCATCATTTAAATTCCTGTCCTCCAAGCATTTTACTTCCAAATAATCACTTCTCATCCTCTTATCACAGCTATTTTTTTTAATCTTTCATTTACCCTAGTACTAGCCATTTTGATAGAAAATACTCTTATTGCTTTTGCTTCTTAATTTTTTTGTAGAAATTACTGTTCACTTTCATGATATCTATTAGTAACTAGCCTGAACTTCAGTTACTATGAGCAGATTTGGAAGGAGCTTTGAAAGATCTCCTTTTTCATAAAGACGTATTAAAAAAAGAAAACCATACTACCATCTCTGACAACTATTTTTTGAGCTTCTGCAATGCTTTGGGGGAGAAGGCAATGGTGACCCACTCTAGTACTCTTGCCTGGAGAATCCCAAGGACGGAGGAGCCTGGTAGGCTGCAATCCATGGGGTCACGAAGAGTCGGACATGACTGAGTGACTTCACTTTCATTTTTCACTTTCACGCATTGGAGAAGGAAAAGGCAACCCACTCCAGTGTTCTTGCCTGGAGAATCTCAGGTATGGAGGAGCCTGGTGGGCTGCCATCTATGGGGTTGCACAGAGTCGGACACGACTGAAGTGACTTAGCAGCAGCAGCAGCAGCAATGCTTTGGGAGCTATTTGATAGGCTTGGGATTTGAACTTGAATAGAACCCATTCCCTGATCTTCAGTGGTATTCATCCTGAAGATGAGACAAGTGTATGAACAAGTAAGCACAAAATAGCATGAAGCATAGAACAGAACAGATACAAGGTATGGTTCATAAAGGAGGATAAACAGATTAGGTAAAGATTTGCTCTTTCAGGAAATACTGGGCGTATCTCTACAAAGGATAAGATGTATGAACAGGGCATCTAAACTAAATTTAATTGGAAAAACATCCAAATTATATAAAGAGATGCTGTGCTGTGTGCTATGTTGAATTACTATCCCCATTAAGAGAGGTGGACCTAGAAACCCTTGAATCTAAGTTTGGCACCAGTATTAGCCCTTAAAAGCATAGGTGGGCTATTTTTCAGACCTGGGGTATTTATTCTTCTAAAATAGTAACAACATTATTCATAAGGTAGAGAGGTCTTTAATGAGTTCCTGCTAATTAAATATATTTGTGGTTTCAGATAAAAGATGTAAAGTTGTAGCATTTTTTAAAGTAGTTTCATTATTCTTTTTATAAATATCATGATGGCAATGTTAATGAGTGCTGTTTTTCCACTTCCAGGATAAGGAAAATAAACATGACATGTAGGAGGTGGTAAATCTTAGATTCCAAAGCAATAACCTTTCGTGAACAGTCTTGTGCCCTCTGTCTGTGTCAGGCACCAGAAAGAGTTCCTATTACACATTTTAGTACAGAAATCCTAAATTCTTTTGTTCTATTCAGGAAGACACTATCTATAGTTACCCGACCCATCATCTTCTCTTCTTCAAATAGGGGAGTTCATCAAAGCTTTGTATGAGTCAGATGAAAACTGTGAAGTGGATCCCAGCAAATGTTCATCCAGTGAACTTCTGGACCATCAGAGCAACCTGAAAATGTGCTGTGAACTGGCTTTCTGCAAGATCATCAACTCTTACTGGTGAGCTGCTGTCAGTGCTCCATTCCCTGCCTATGGAACTTGACTTTTTTCCATATGAAAGTTATCACAGTGCTAGCTGTGATTTCCCATCCAAAGGAAGAGAAGTTGAAAGTTTCCCTAATACAGCTTTGTCTAAAATCTAAACCTATATTGTAAGAAGTCCCCCTGAACTAGCCACATAAATGTAATCTTTCCCCAGAATATTAACACCACATCCTTGAATACCAAAAGTACTTTAAGAACTTTTAAACATATTTACTAGTGTCAAACAGATGTGTTCTGATCACTGTTCTCACCAGCAGTCGGTGAGATTTTAGAATACTTGTGATGAGCAGTCTGTAGAGAGATTACGCTGAGCCAGAGTAAACCACATGGGTTAGTCAGGAGCTGCGTGCCATCTTCCCACTTTGCAGAACCTAGTTTACTCTAGTTCCTGAGATTCACAGCATCAGGTTCCTGTCTCCACCTGGATGTCTATCATTTCTCCGTCACCTCTCAGCCGTGAATCAGTGGAGTTCTCTCTATCATTCCCTCCTCATAGTCTGATTCTGTGGGGCCGCAGCGGGATCCACCCGGGCTCTTTTGGGTTCTAGTACTTTTACCTCTGGTCTTTCTTCCCCAGTGTTTTTCCTCGTGAGCTGAAAGAAGTGTTTGCATCCTGGAAGCAGCAGTGCCTGAACCGCGGCAAGCAGGACATCAGCGAGCGGCTCATCAGCGCCTCGCTGTTTCTCCGTTTCTTGTGCCCGGCCATCATGTCTCCCAGTCTCTTCAACCTCATGCAGGAGTATCCTGATGACCGCACATCTCGGACTCTGACTCTCATTGCCAAGGTCATCCAGAACCTGGCCAACTTTGCCAAGTAGGCGGAGCTACCGTAACCACTTTCTAATAATGTCATTTAAAAGTACATGAGGCCTAACCTTTAGATGAGCATGGGCACCTCATCACTCATGTTACATGGTTTTCATCGTGATGTTACCAGAAACAGCAAAAAGATTACATCACTTTGAATATTCACTTTGTAGAGGAATAGTTAAGTAATCCATGCATCCAATGGAATATATGCAGCTACTACAAAATGTGTTTATGAATAGTATGGAAAATGATAAAGATATATTAAATGAAAAGTACTATTTAAAAAAAGAGATAGGACAAAAATAGCCAAAAAAGAGATAGGACACCAAATGGTGTATATGCTTTTATCCCTCAATATGATATTGCAAAAACCTAAATATAAGAAAGTTGGGAAGGAATTGGCCTGACCCCTTCAAAAAAGTCAATATCATGAAAAATGGAAAAGATGAAGTAGGGATTATTCTGGATAAAAGAGACAAGGCAGTGTTTGGATCTGAATTGGAAAAAAAATTACTAAAATCTTTTTGGGAACAACTGGTGAAATAGGAACTCTATATGAGATGATTTATAAATAATATTTTCTTAAAGTTTCAGTGTGATAATGGCATTGGTATCTGTAAGAGTTATCATTATTCTAGAGAAGTAGGTACTAATGAACTTAGGGGTTATGTCTGAAGCTTAGTTTAAAATGGTTCAATCAAAAAAAGAGAAGGTGAAAATAGACTTAGCAAAATGTGAACGGTTGGTTAACATAGGTAAATGGCATATGGGTGTACACTGTATATTCTTTGAAATTTTCTGTAGTTTCAAACTTTTTCAAAAAGAAATTAGGAGAAAGCAGCTGGAGAAGAAATGCGCTGAACTGTAAACGCCAGATACGTTTTGGTGGTAGAGTTGGTACAGCCATCCTTTTTCCTTTCCACTTTTCAGTGTTTTCAAGTTTTCCTTAAGTTTGTGTAATTTTTATAGTTTATAGGAAATAATTTTAAGAAACCACTGAGAAGCAGTTCACACTGGCAGAATTGATCCCAGATGTTCTCAATATTGAAGCTTAAGTATGTTTCTAGTAGCAATATATATTGAAGGAAGAAATTAGAACTTCAGTGAAACACGTTGTTTTCTAGCCTGTGGCTCTTTGAAAGTGCACGAGTTTAAGTTTGTGTGCACTACATATCGGAGAAGGCAATGGCACCCCACTCCAGCACTCTTGCCTGGAAAACCCCATGGACGGAGGAGCCTGGTGGGCGGCAGTCCATGGGGTCGCTAAGAGTCGGACACGACTGAGTGACTTCACTTTCACTTTTCCCTTTCATGCATTGGAGAAGGAAATGGCAACCCACTCCAGTGTTCTTGCCTGGAGAATCCCAGGGACGGCGGAGCCTGGTGGGCTGCCATCTATGGGGTTGCACAGAGTCGGACATGACTGAAGTGACTTAGCAGCAGCAGCAACAGCACTACATATATGCCAACAGAGGAATCTATGTTTACCCATATTTGATCTAATTCTTATAAAAAATTGTTGCTGGTTTATTTTAGAACATGTTCTTTGGATTTAAGCTAGGCCCAGAAGATAGCTAAAACCTAGACAAAGAAGAGTGGAAATTCTCTAGTAGAAATAAATAGCATAAGCAAAGGTTCGGAGAAGAAGATACTATATTTGGGAGACTTTGAAGAAGCTAGTGATACTGAGGTTTATATTGATAATGAATGTTTATACTGGCTTTAAATACCAGAGAAAAAGCATCTTGTCTTTACCCTATAGAGAATAGAAAGCTATTCAAAGTTTGAGTATTAATGTAATATTAAGAAAGTATGTTTTAATAATTATCACTTACAGATAATAAATTAGTCACCTCCTTAAAATAAAAAAGTATAGCTCTGTGTAAAGTCAATTCAAAATGATCTCTTTTCCTGAATATGTTCTTTCTCATTTTCTCTCCCTCTACTTCAGATTTGGTAACAAAGAGGAATACATGGCATTCATGAATGATTTTTTAGAACATGAATGGGGTGGAATGAAGCGCTTTCTTTTGGAGATCTCTAATCCAGACACCATCTCAAACACCCCAGGCTTTGATGGTTACATTGATCTGGGCCGAGAGCTTTCAGTTTTGCATTCCTTACTGTGGGAAGTAGTTTCCCAACTTGATAAGGTAAAGTAGGCTGGAAGGGCAATGGGAGATGGGAGGTAGAGCACCCTAAGCCACATGAATTCTGGAGAGTGTCTACGGAGTGATCACGTTCATGCTTTCTGCTAGTTGAAAGCAACCTTTTTACCTAGAAGTCTGGGAGGAAATTGTTATTATTTCTGAATAAAATATGTGCCCTAACCAACCAGGAAAATGCAGAAAGCCATGAAATTATTAACATTTATTTTAAAGTAGTTACCTCGATTAATGGGGTATATATTTCTGTAAATATGTGTGTGTGTTTTCCTAGAAACTAATATTGAATGTTGATGTGTGGTGCATTATTCATGGAGTGTAGAATGAGATGAAACCTCATATAGTAATTTCTAACAAAAGTGTGGACTTAAAAAAATACTGAGACTATCGTGTTTAAGTAACTTACCATGAGATTTATTTTTTCATGCAAATCAGAGGGTTTAATATAATTATTGGTATCTATAGAGTTATATGGGATCTGAAAATCCTTATTTTTTTCCTCTGCGAAGTGAATTAATATAGAAAATGATCATTTTAATCCTTTATTTTCTGACTATAAGCTAAAAATTATGTATTATATTAATAACTAAATGTATACCTGTCAATCATTTTCTTCCTTCTGGAATTTTGCAAAGAGGAATAGAATTTATTATGGAAAACAGTCTAATATATTTTGGCTAGGTTTATCACAATAATTATTCATTGATGTTTTTGTTTGCCACAGGTACTTTATAAGTATCTGTGGTGGTATGTTAGAATAACTTCAGAAAACAAAATTATTTAGATTATTTTTCTGTAATAATTTGTTTTCTTCCATTTCCTATTATCTTTAAAAATGACACACCAATAAAATGGGGAAGAAGGGAGTAAAACCTATTAAGAAAGACCACTTTCCTAAGGAAATATAAATGGTAGGGTGTCCACTGGTACTAACACATTTATAAAGTAATACTGTTTCTTATTCTCATGGACCCATTAGATTTTAAGTTGCAGCTATGCTAAGGTAAATTCCTTGAATAAGAATATTGGGCTCAAGAGAATCAAACGAGTAAAGACATTCTTCAGATGGCCTTTGTCCTCAACCAGGAGTCTACTGATTGTTGAGGAGACAAGGAAAACCCAGGGGCAGCCATATAAAACTACCTAATGGTTAAGGATTCCCATAAGACCTCATGCAAATGAGAATTCCCTAAAGGAAAAAATGATTGAGATGGATAAAGCAAGTTGTAAAAGGTTATTCTTCACTGAATAACACCATCAGTGGGCTGTGGACACAGTTATAATATCTTGTGAAATCAACCTGGTTTATTCAGAGGCAAAGTCTTTTTAACAGGCTTTACTGTGTAAACACACTTTCTCCTTTTTAATTAATCTGTTTGGTCTTGGGAACCAGCAGTACCTCTAGACATATCTCATAGAGATTACCTGATTTTACTGTTTAAACAAAAACATTGTCTTGCTGATGCAAATTCAGTTTGGCAGTAGGTCAGCATTCCCAAGGTTAAATGACTAGCGGATGACAGTTATAGCTGTGTGGCCTGCAGTGCTCTGGACCCCTGAATGCATCACCTTCTTGTATGCTGGCATGCATTTCTCTCCTCACATGATCCCTTGTCTTTGGAAGTTTCATCCCACTAGCCAGCCCTCTAGTCCTAAATTCCTTTTTGGTTAGAAGGTGTTTGGTTCTTCCCCTCCCTTCCCCTACCTTGATCTACCAGCCTCCCAAAGATTTAGTTTGCTTTGCATGCCTATTTTAGTTGGAATGGCAATAGTTTGGTTGTTTTGAGCATGTCTTTTAATTTTTATTTGCATAATCCTAATTTCTATTTCCTTTCTTTCCTCAATGTCTGCTGCATCTTGTTTCGCCTCCTCCATTCATCTCGACGCCATGGTTCTGCTGCTCCATAACAATGCATTATCAACCTGCCACTCCCATACGCAAACACCTACCCTTCCCTCCAACCTCCACCCCTCCATCAATGGCATCGTTGTCCCAAAAACAATCTGTGGTGGATATCGCAATGCTTATTATCCAATTAGGGTGAAAATTCCTTCCTACAGGCGACCGTGGCAAAATTGGGACCTCTCCCTCGTGTTCTTGCTGATATTACCAAATCTCTGACTAATCCTACACCAATACAACAGCAACTGAGACGCTTCACTGAGCATAACTCCAGTCCAAATGTCAGTGGAAGCCTCTCCTCTGGGCTGCAGAAAATATTTGAAGACCCTACTGACAGGTAAGAACTTAGGAAAGAACTGGAACTGCTTACCTCAGAGGGAGATGATGTTTAGAGATTTGTGGGGAAATCTATTGAACTTCGTTGTTGAATGTACAGCTTTAAAGTCATGAGCAATTGGAAAGAATCTTCTGCGATAAATCCAATTGTTTCTCATAATACACATAATCTAGGATACTTTTCTCCTAAAATGATATGGTAGAGTTATATTCAAAAAAAACTTATTTAAATAAAAAAGCCTGGGCTTCCCTGGTGGCTGAGACGGTAAAGAATCTGCCTGCAATGCAGGAGCCCCAGGTTCGATCCCTGGTTGGGAAGATCCCCTGGAGCAGAGAATGGCTACCCACTCCAGTGTTCTTGCCTGGAGAATCCCATGGACAGAGAAGCCTGGCAGGCTATAGTGTCAGACAAGACTGAGTGACTTAAAAAAACAAAAACGTCCTGCCTAATAGAAGACTAAGGGCTCTATGAAATTGGTATTTTCATGTATTGTAGCACTCAGAGATCTGAGAACCTCAGTTGAAATCAGTTTGGAAATGGCTGTGTCAGCTGGACAGGTGGATACAATGTTAATGCTTAGACTTTGTTTTCTGTGTTGGCAAGACCTGTTCCCATAGTAGGGATCCTTTGGTTGTACACTGAGGGCTTCTGGAAGGGTTAGACAGAACCAGTTAACTATGAATTGGAATAACTATGAATTAGTTTAAAACCTAACTAGGAAATGATTGGAATTCTAGTAAAAATCTAAGATGGGGATGGAGGTGGCCTACACAGTGTTATCCCCCACCATTGGAGAAAATCTGAAAATGTTGGATCTTATTCTGAGTACTGTGATGATGAGATCTGGGCTTAGAAATTAGTAAGGAAGGCTCACCGGGCCTGTGAGCTTTCTCAGGAGTTTATATGCCTGAGTTGAGGAAATCTTAACTGTTAAATTTGCCTCAGGAGTAATGAAGGGTCCTTTCCTTTTTCACAGTGATTTGCACAAACTAAAATCCCCAAGCCAGGACAACACAGACAGTTATTTCAGAGGGAAGACATTATTGCTGGTCCAGCAAGCCTCCTCCCAGAGCATGACTTACTCGGAAAAGGATGAAAAGGAAAGTAGCCTCCCCAATGGCCGCAGCATCTCCCTCATGGACCTTCAGGAGTCGCACGCCGCCCAAGCAGAGCATCCGTCTGTGATGCTCGACGTGCCCATGCGCTTGACTGGAAGCCAGCTCTCCATAACTCAGGTGGCCAGCATCAAGCAACTGCGGGAGACCCAGAGCACCCCCCAGAGTGCACCCCAAGTGCGAAGGCCCCTGCACCCAGCCTTGAACCAGCCAGGCGCCTCCAGCCCCTGTCTTTCCAGAACCCTGTCTATCACCTCAGTAACCCCATTCCCGCAATGCCAAAGGCCTCTGTGGACTCCAGTTTGGAGAACCTAAGCACTGCCAGTTCCAGGAGCCAAAGTAACAGTGAAGACTTCAAACTCAGCGGACCCAGCAACAGCAGCATGGAGGACTTCACCAAACGGAGCACGCAGAGTGAGGACTTCTCCAGGCGCCACACCATGCCCGACAGACACATACCTCTCGCCCTGCCGCGGCAGAACAGCACGGGGCAGACCCAGCTCCGGAAGATGGACCCGGCGGGGCTGGGCGCCCGAGCCAAAGCCCCGCCGTCCCTGCCGCACAGCGCCTCCCTGCGGAGCACCGGGAGCATGTCGGTGGCATCAGCGGCTCTGGTGGCCGAGCCCCTGCAGAACGGGAGCCGGTCCCGACAGCAGTCCTCTTCCTCCAGAGAGAGCCCGGTCCCCAAAGTGAGAGCCATCCAGAGGCAGCAGACCCAGCAGGTAGGGACGAGCGCCAGAGCGGGACTGCCTGCCGCTTGGTCGCGCTGTGTCCTCGGTTCTCTGTCCATACATCACTGGGAAATGCAGTCACTAACAGGGTTTCGGCTTAAAACGATCTTCTGCAACCTTTTAATGGAAAGAGGAAATGAAAAGTTGAGGAGGTTTCTGGCTAGGTGAGGTATCAGAATGTAGCCTGACTCAACACCCAGGCGCCTTTCCATCTCTTCAAGCAGCTGAGCTACCTCTCAGCACCGAGCACAGATCTGTGATGCTGAGTGAATGATTAGAAACTTAAGATATGACATCTACAGGCCAGATCAGCTAGGATGTGTTTTGGGAATCTGCACATTTATCCTCCTTATTTTTTTCCCTTAAGATTCCAAAGTAAAGCTTTGCATTCTGAGCCAAGAATTTGATATACCCACTCTCTGCTCCACACCCCAGTTCCCTCTGGAAATAGCAAGTCCCATGTGCCTTTTCCTGAAAATGACTAGAAAAATAAGCTGAACACCTGTAAGGCAAGGTAAAGGAAAGAGGTCATAAGATAGAAAGAAACACAGGTGGTTGACAAGTATTCACTAAATGCAAGCCTCTTCTTTCTCTGTTTACATGGACAAGCCCAGCTAGTATCACACCTAAACTTAATATAAGATTATCAAACTTTTTTCTTCACAAATAAGAAAGATTTCTTAAGAATTTAATAATTTCTTCCTTACAGTGTTACATTGTGAGGCACCTGACATATTTTGCTCTTGAAATAAACTAAGAGTGCGTATATACGTATCTTACTTTTATCTAAAAAAGAACCTTCTCCTAAAAAGCTTCGTTGAATTTTTTTTGAAAACTAATCATTAAACAAGTGATTAAACAAGTTCTATGACAAATCCTTTAGTCAGCAGAATCACTGGTCAGAAGAGACTACAATGAGACACCAATGTATCTCTTTAATATATTTCCATTTTTATAGATAGGCATTTACTGATTTGGCTCTTTCTGCCTCCTCTCTGCTGTAATCAGAGCCCTTGCCACTACTTTGATAATTACTGCTTTTTTAGAAAAAGTGGAATGTTTACAGAATCCTTGGATACAGAAGTAGAAGAAGGGATGAAAAACTTAGGTAAATTCTGGTAGCCAAGTTCCTGGGCAAAACCTCCTAATTGGTCAGTTCTTTTCTGAGAAATACTTTTTCTTCAGTCTTAAATTTTTCATATTTTTTTGTTATATTTCCCAAAATTTCATCAATTCATTTGATTAAATGCACATTTTCATTTAAAGAAAAGGAAAAAAGAAAATTTACATAAAGATTATATTATATAATTTTTCCCTTTCTTTAAATGAAAATGCTTTTCTATATGTCTTTTGTGTGTGCATATATATTGTTCAGTTCAGTCGCTCAGTTGTGTCCGACTCTTTGCAACCCCATGAATCGCAGTATGCCAGGCCTCCCTGTCCATCACCAGTTCCCGGAGTTCACTCAAACTCACGTCCATCGAGTCCATGGTGCCATCCAGCCATCGCATCCTCTGTTGTCCCCTTCTCTCCTGCCCCCAATTCCTCTGTAGATACATTTAATTTGTGTTAGGAAGCTATCAGTCTTTCATATCATTGTGCATAAGTTTCCACACTTGCTTTTACACTAGCTTCTAGTTGAGATCAGCCCCTTTCAGAGAACTGAAGTTTTTATTGATAGGAGAAGAGAAAAGTAATTTTAGAGATGGAATACTGTGTAGAGGCAAGTGTCTACATGGGGCATTAAGTGCAACATGAAGGCCCTGAGGATGAGAGCAGGAGTAGAGAAGAATATCAGATTGGCAGAGAGGGGCAAGACAGGGCAGAGGGCCCTCTGCCTACTTTTGGACTTAGTTCAAACCCTAGAGAGAAAAGAAGAATGCTTACCCTTCCCTGCTTTATCATATTGTCCTCAGTTCCCAGGATCCATGATTCAGACTAACTATTTATAGATACTGTAAATTAAATAGCCTTTTGTATGACCACCTGAAACTGTCATTTACAATATCTCTGCTATATGGAAATTTAACATCTATCATGTAAGCACTACATGATTCTGTGTGGGAATAGAAAACTGTCCAGATGGATGGAAGGTAGCAAATGCAAATGTTATTCAGACACCAATTAAAATGCTTTTTTCTAGCCATAGCCATTAATGAGCTTGGGAACGTCTCTCTTACATTGTCGTGAAGTGGGGCATAGCCATAGCAAGATGCCCAGCACAACTTTAAATATTCATCTCTGGTTGTGCCTTTGCTGGTAATGCCACTGTCATATCAGTTAAACTGGAAATCGCAGTATTTTGATTGCTCAGACTTCTGTTTTTTTTTCTAACACTGACTTTTTCTATGCAGACGGTTTATTCTTTGAAGCTTATGTTGTTGTTTGGTTCTTTTTTTTTTTTTTTCCTGCTTGCTTTTCTCATCTCATTCCTATGAAGCCTCTGATGTTCTATCTAATCAGCACATTTTTTACATAAATTCCTTTACATATTTTATTTGCAAATTATTATGCTGGAGAATTCTTCTCTCCCCCAATACTGGAGGATTTCTTGTGGGGATTGTTCTACAGGCATTTATACTTATTGGAGGCTTTGTCCCAGGCAAATTCCATTTGTATCTTGGCATAAAGGAGCGGCCATTGTTGACAATGTAACTAGCTTCAGTCCTTCTCCATCCACTGAGTAGGAAGTTGAACAATCTACAGAGAAGGAATATTTTAGGAAGCCATCTTTTAATTTTTGGACCCTTTTTGGCTTTTTAATAATTTTCCTCTTCATCTTTTTTGATCTGTCATGTACTCTGTGTGCATAATAGACTTTATTTACAATATATGAGTTGTACAGATACAATATGTTACCTAACCTTAGAAACTCAAATTTGAAGATGCTTTTTAACTAGGTATTTGCCAAGTCTATTAGAATGATGCTACAGTTTTCACTTTGGGATTTGTTGAGGTGAGGTGAGGTGAAGTCACTCAGTCGTGTCCGACTCTTTGTGACCCCGTGGACTGTAACCTACTAGGCTTCTCCATGGGATTCTCCAGGCAAGAATACTGGAGTGGATTGCCATTTCCTTCTCCAGAGGATCTTCCCAACCCAGGGATCGAACCCGGGTCTCCCGCATTGGAGGCAGACGCTTTAACCTCTGAGCCACCCTCCCCTAACCAACCTCTTCTAGGATTCTCAGAGTTTAGGGATTTAGTCAGCCCTTTCTTTGGTGTTGATAGGAGAAATGGCTTTCATTTTTGGGAACCTGATTATTTCAGATTAGAAAGAAGTTGAAAGTAACACGTCTTATTTATGTCTAGTAACTAAACAGGAAACTGGCCTATTCTCAGTCAGCCTCAGGCATAGCCAGGCTAACTAAGATCAATGGAAACTGCTTTCTCAGGCCCTTTTTGCCCTAAAACAAAATTATTTTTTCCAGAGACACCCTATATAAGCTCTGTCTCAGAAGGATGATATTCCTGCTAGGAATTCCTGCTCATTTTCATTTTATCTTTTTCATCTTTCATGATCACTGTTGAATGTCAATGGAGAAAATGTTCTTCTGAAGGCTACAGCTAAGCAACTATCAATCTCTCTTCTCAATTTGTTTGACTATAAATTAGAGGAAATAAATTTTGTTGTCTTATAAAGGAGATGGAACAATCTCTGAGGAAAAACATTTGGTGTACTTCCAAAGGATTGGAGGAAAAACATAGGGTATCTTTCTCCCTAGTGATAAATTGTACTTTGGTATGAATTCTAAAGAAAATCCAAAGTAATAGTAAATGGATGATATTTTATTGAGCATCCATTGCACAATGACATAGTAACTACCTTTCAAAAAAAAAAATGCTGTGACATATGGGGCCATGCTTCAAGGGTTGAGAGTCTAAATAAGAAATAAGACCAGCATTTATAAGACCAGTAAAATAAATATAAAAGTATTTAGTTCTTTCCTATGAAGAATATATTATAATAAAAATAATTTTTAAATAAAAATCACCTCCATTGTCTTACAGTATAGATAACTATTTCTTATTTGTTCAGTATTATTTTTCTGTTTTTATAATCAGTTAAGTCACTCAGTTGTGTACAACTCTGCAACCCCATGGCCTGCAGCACACCAGGCTTCCGTATCCATCACCAACTCCCAGAGCTTGTTCAAACTCATGTCCATCAAGTCTGTGTTGCCATCCAACCATTTCATCCTCTGTTGTTCCCTTCTCCTCCTGCCTTCAATCTTTCCCAGCATCAAAGTCTTTTCCAGTGAGTCAGTTCTTCGCGTCAGGTGGCCAAAGTATTTCAGCTTCAGCTTCAGTGTCAGTCCTTCCAATGAATATTTAGGACTGATTTCCTCTAGAATTGACTGGTTTGATCTCCTTGCAGAGATTTAGTCAGCCCTTTCTAGGTTTTATCATAAATACAAACAGTAGTTATATTAGTCTGATTTATTTTTTTGAAACTTACTGACCACCTACCATATGCCATGGGGCATCCCAGGTGGTGCGAGTAAAGAATCCACCTGCCGAGGCAGGAGACGTAAGAGATGTGGGCTTGATCCCTGGGAAGATCCCCCCCTGGAGAAGGGCATGGCTACCCACTCCAGATTTTGCCTAGAGAATACCATGGACAGGGGAGCCTGGTGGGCTACAGTTCATAGAGTCAAAAAGAGTTGGATACGACTGAGGCAACTTAGCATGCATGCACTGTAAGCCATGCAAAGTGCTAGGAATATATATTAGGAATTGGATGAAAAACAGATTCAACCAGTAAAATAGGAATAGAGTGAAATGCCCAGTTTCCATTGTACCCTCTTATAATTCACTGGACATAGCCCCTTTGATGATACGGTAGCTACCATCACCACCAGTGAAATGAACTAACTCTTGCTTTTACAACTTCTCACTTTACAGTTAGTCCCCAGATTACCTCAGGAGTTGTTGTTTTCAATATGCTTCTAGGAGCTGAGATCTCTCCTTAATATGTTCTTAGGGATATTATTAGTTTGTAGTGCATTTATTGGCACTCATTAATTAGTTACTTGTAACAAATCACAGGGAAGGAAAGTTCTTTCAAGCAACATATTGTTAACTATAAAGCAGAAAGCTATTGAATTAGCTTCCTTGAAGTTACAAATTACAAACAGTAAAGTTACTCATTTTAGCAACTACTTTATCTCAAGCAGCAATTGAATAGAAAATCCTGGTTTCACAGAAAAGCAGCTTTGCTGTACCCTATGTGGTAAAGTGATATGATTATGAAATTAAAAAGACATTTGTCTCCTCTAAGTATTGACTTTCTATTAATTTTTAAAGACTCAGAACCATAATATTTTGCCTTTCAGGTGTACATATGTCAAGTAAAACCTAAAGCCCTTGTTAAACTATTCTTCTCTGCCAATATTAAAGCAATGTATTGTGCTCTACTTTCAAAGTCCAGTAGAGGGAGAACCCAGGGTGTGTGTGTGTGTGTGTGAAGTAACTTGTGGTTTACAAACTGCTTTTATATGCTCTCTCATTTGTTTCTCGTAATAACATTTGAGATAGATAGTTATCACCTATTTTAATATAAATGAATTCTATAGATGAGTGTTCCCAAAGTGTGATAGTCAAAGTTATTTAAGTATACAGGTATTTAATTAATCATGTAATTATTTTAATGTATATTAGAAAAATATTTGACTGTTAATATGAATTATTTATAAATATATATAAAACATCAAACTCATGACTTTACTGATAATATTGCTTAGCGAACTGGAAATGGTTGTTTTATTATTGATTATAATAAATAATGTCAGTGATAATGTGGTTTTGACAAAAATAATGAGAATGATACACAAATGAATGAAGTATAAGAAGCATCCGTACCACAGTGGCGATGAAGGTAGACTTTGAGAACTGTGAGTACTGAAGTTTAAGACATGTTTATGTTTTCCTTGAGACAGTGGGGGAAAATGGCTTTAAAGAAGGAATTTCTAGAAGTTCCTTCCCAGTTGCTCATGTGTACCTCAGGCATGAAGCCATTTTTATAGGTGCATGTCCATAATCTGTATAAATCAACCAAACCAGGTTCTTCTTCAAATTTTTAAGAAATACCTTCATACTTTTTAAAATTGTATTTATATCTATTTCTGACTGCACTGGGTCTTCATTGCTGTGCACAGGCTTTCTCTAGCTGCAGAGCTCAGGCATCTCATTGCTGTGGCTTCTCTTGTTGTGGAGCGCAGGCTCCGGAGTGCTTGAGCTCAGTAGTTGCTGGCTCACGGGCTTAGTTGCCCCGCAGCATGTGGGATCTTCCCCAACCAGAGACTGAACCTGCGTGCCCTGCATTGACAGGCGGATTCTTAACCCCTGGATCTCCAGAGGAAGTCCCTCCTACTACTTTTGTATGAATATTTTTAAGTCTGCCCAAATAACCTTTTTGCCTTTGCATCCACTTTTTTTTTATCTAGTCTTTCTAAACCTTAAGAGTGATCAAAATACCCCTTATTTTAAAATATGTATATATTTTAACCAGGCTTTTATTCCAGAACAAGATAAAGATTCTTAAGGCTTATAGCTCTGCATGAGAGAGAAAATTCCCTTCCAACTATTTATAGAATATTGCTCCTCAAAGTAGAAATTTATTTTAATTATAAAAAGGCTAACCACAGAAAATGCTTTTTCCTATCTATTTCTCAGGAAAGCTAGAGGAAAAGAATTTGCTATCTTATTTCCAACATTGTTAGGGAGGAAGCACTAATGTTCCGTCATTACTGTTTAGTCACTAAGTCATGCCTGACTCTTTGCAGCCCCATGGACTGTGGCATGTCAGGTTCCTCTGCCCATGGGATTTCCCAGGCCAGAATACTGGAGTGGGTTGCCATTTCCTACTCTAGGGGATCTTCCCAACCCAGAGATCGAGCCACCCACGTCTCCTGCAGTACCTCTGAGCCACCAGGGAAACCCAGTAGTAGCCTAATACAAACTGTCATATCCGGTGCCAGGCTTCTAAGATAAATATAGTAATAACATCTAAGTTCTGTAGTACTCTGTAGTTTCCAAAGAATTTTTACATGCATTGTATTATTCAATCCTTGGAACTCCCAGGGAGATGCTCAGGATAGGTAGTGGTAGTGGTGGTAACCCTACTCAATAGATTTGGAAAAAAGTATTTAAGAGATTAAGGGACAGGGTAAGTGGTAGAGTTGCTTCTCAAGGCCAGAATTCTTTTCATTCTGCATCCTTTTCTGTTGCCCTTACAAAAGGGCAGTTTATCTAGCTATCCTAACTGGATAGAAATATCTCTTGGACTAGGCTGATATCCATTGTTGTGATGCTATATTCATCAAAAAACTTTCTGGTAAAATATGGACTTATGGATCTTAACCCATCAAGAAGTCAGTGCTCTATAAAAATGACCAATATCAAAACACCAGTATTGAAAAGTGTTTTTTTTTTTCTCTTTCCCTAAATGGCTGATGTGAAAATTAAGAACTTGGCATTCTGATATATAAATCAGTTAGCTACCTTGTGAGTTGTTTAGCATTAAACGGTTCCTTGGTTCCTGAGCATTCCTGGTTAAACAGGTGTTTCCTCACCCGAGCAGTCAACCATCAAGTTGCATTTTCTCTCTCTCCTCTGTGAACACTGTAATTTCATTAGGTAATGACCTAATGAAACCACTGGACAATTAACAGTTTAAAGGCCTTGGCTTTTCCTCTTTGAGGGTAGGGGGCTGGTGTGGGGAGGCAGATTCTTAGAAATGTTTTCTGTTAACAATATTTCTGAATATTTATTCTTATACCAATGGATATCCTCTTCTCTCACCCCCAGCCCTGGCAGTAATAATATATTATTTAGAACTGAGAGCATTTATCAGAAAACAGGGATCACAGTTAACGCCTTACAAGAATAGCTGTCTTGGTGGAACGTAACTGCAGGTGAGCTCTTTCGGGAAATGCTAACGGGTATTTCTGATGCAGGTCCAGTCACCTGTGGACTCTGCCACAATGTCCCCAGTCGAGAGGACAGCAGCCTGGGTTCTGAACAATGGGCAGTATGAAGAGGACGTGGAAGAAACTGAGCAAAATCAGGACGAAGCCAAGCATGCTGAGAAGGTAGGATGTAGTCTGCGTTTATTGACTTACTGTCCCCACAGTGATAGACCACCCATAGGTCGTCTAGCCAAGAAAGTGATCTCCCCAAGTTCAGCTTTACCCCATTATGTTAATCCTTCTATGCATATTCATGTATATTATTTCAGTAGTGGCTGCAGAGAAGTTGACATCAAGCTCTAGTGCAAGGGGAGAATGCATTCTAATATATATCTTATTTTAATATGGGTTGCCTGAATTTCAAGAAAACTGTTGTTATTCATTTCTAGTCATTTTAAGTGAATATTTAGTGTTTCTGTATAACTAAACACATCCAAAATTACCCTTGGACTAGACTTCCTTTCTATATCTTTGTAGTGATTTTGCCTTTTTTTTTGTTTCCTTTTTACCTTTTCTGGATAAAGAATTTGTAATGCTATAGATGATTTTAAAAGACATCAACATCAAAAGAAAAAAACTGAAAAAAAAAAGACATTAACTATTGCTTCAGTTTTGTTTCATTTTGTTAAGAAAAATTGACATGGAGAAAAAGGATTATGACACAAGAACCTTGATGTCACGTACAGCCTTACCTCATTTAATTAGCCAGACACTTACTTCTGTTTATTTATCAGCATAATCCTAAAAGCTGTACATAGCAATGCAGTCTGCCTCTTGAAACTGTGTAAGAACTGTCATTTCTGACCTTCTGGATTAATAAGCATAGTTTAGGACCATGACATTGGATAAGCAGAAGCTAATTGTCCAATTGTTGATTAAATGAGATATGACGTGACAATACATTGCATTTTACAAAGCAACATACAGGTTTATCATTAATGACTAACGAATTTAAGTAGACCGTATACAAGAAAGCTTAATGCTTCTTGCCTCATCCAGAAATCTGACATTCATTTATTCAGACCCCAACCACAGCAGCTTCAGTACAAGAAGGGACCAGGTAATCAATTGAATTCTATGAAGGTTTAGTGAGAGTTTGTTATATAAAACTTTGGTGAGAAAACAGGCATATATATGTGTTGCAACAAGCAGTGGCAAATTGGGCAGATGAACAACATCATAAAAATGGGCCAAGAGGCAGTATTAAAGAACATGTAGGCCTTTTGCTTAGAGCCTGTGACCTGAGTGTTTTACACTTCCATGGACAGGGAGAAAGCAGCAATAATGTATTGTGCTATGAAAGTATCTATTGATTTAGTAGCTTGTCACTACAGAAGTGCTGCTTGCTCTTTAAAGGGCTGATTCTAAGGGTGAAAGAATGGCAATCTGATGAGTCAAGCCATGTCAGAGATCCTACAATATAGGAGATACTACAGAAACCTTTCTCTTATAGACAGCTGGCTTTTGGCTTATTTTAAGCTTCTAAGTGCCTGCCTGGCTTTTTTTTTTTTTTTTTTCTATTTCCATTGGATACCATCACTGATTGGATGTGGCTTGCAGCAACCTCTAGTTTAATGTGGAGAATGATATATAAATATATAGATTTGGAATGCAGAGTGAAGACATAATTTTAGGAGGCAGGCAGAGTTCCATTACCGTGTATGCCTGGGGATCATTTTGAAGAGTATCAGCACTCCATGGAATGGCTGCTCACGCAGCATCCAGCTACACTGCTTCATTCAGTTCAGTTCAGTCGCTCAGTCGTGTCCGACTCTCTGCGACCCCATGAATCCCAGCACGCCAGGCCTGCCTGTCCATCACCAACTCCCGGAGTTCACTCAGACTCACGCCCATCGAGTCAGTGATGCCATCCAGCCATCTCATCCTCTGTCATCCCCTTCTCCTCTTGCCCCCAATCCCTCCCAGCATCAGAGTCTTTTCCAGTGAGTCAACTCTTTGCATGAGGTGGCCAAAGTACTGGAGTTTCAGCTTTAGCATCATTCCTTCCAGAGAAATCCCAGGGCTGATCTCCTTCAGAATGGACTGGTTAGATCTCCCTACACTGCTTAGGGTTTGATTTAAAAAAATCAATCACTGACATCTAAAACCAGGGTAACTCCAGTTTTTCTCTCGTTGTCTTTGGCACCTCTTCTCCTCTGCTCTCCCTGGTGGCTCAGATGGTAAAGAATCTGCCTGCAATCCTGGAGAGAGACCTGGATTCTATCCTTGGGGTTAGGAAAATCCCCTGGAGAAAGAAATGGCAACTTACTCTAGTATTCTTGCCTGGAAAGTCCCATGGACAGAGAGGAGCCTGGCAGGCTGCAGTCCATGGGGTCGCAAAGAGTCAGACGCAACTGAGCAACTTAACACTTTCACTTTTCTTTGTCCTCTGCTCTAGTACGAACAGGAAATCACCAAACTGAAGGAGCGCCTGCGAGTGTCCAGCCGGCGACTCGAGGAGTATGAGCGCCGGTTGCTAGTGCAGGAGCAGCAGATGCAGAAGCTGCTGCTGGAGTACAAGGCCCGGCTGGAGGACAGCGAGGAGCGGCTGCGCAGGCAGCAGGAGGAGAAGGACAGCCAGATGAAGAGCATCATCAGCAGGTCAGAGGCCACCGGGCAGCGGACATGGGCTGGCTCGGGGCACAAAGAGGTGGGATGAGGGCTAGAGGATCCTAAAGCAAGCACTGCATGTCCTCCATGATACTCTCCACAAGGGTGCAGGCTGGCTGTATATCTTACACTTTTCCACATGTGAGACCTAGTGCACTTCCTCTGAGGATAGAGGTAGCCAAATTTCCTTTAGTTGTAACAATCAGAAACAGTTAAAACTTAGTGACTCACTGAAGAGGTCTTAGAGCAAAACTGAATTTTAAAAGTGTCAGTATCCAACATCCAAGACTAATTTAGATTTTTACAAGTCCAGCGAGATCTAAGACACTGGACATCTTTAGGGCCAGAGAATCAAGGCAGAGGGCCAAGGACATCCAAGGAGGACCAAGGGAGGGGGCCAGTTTTACCAAACACCACATAGCACTGACTGTGGCCAGGCACTTTTCTAAGCACTTTACAAAGAAAGTTTGTTTAATCTGTTACTGATAATTAGTTTAATGCCAACCTCTGACGTCAGCATTATTATTATTCTCCTCTTACAAATAAAGAAACAGGCAACAAATTCATTAAGTCACTTGCCCAAGGTCACTTAGTGGTGCAACTGGGGTTTGAAACCAGGTAGTCAAGCCCTAGGTTAATCCTCACAACCACTGTGCTTCAAGGTTGTTAAGTGCCATAGGCAGGTCAAAAGAAGTCTGTCGTTTTAGTAGCACCGAAGGATTTAGCAGTCTTACTGAGAGCCCTTCCATGGCGTTAAACATCAGGGGATTAAGGTATGAAATGCATGAGAAAAAAAAGTAGACCTACTATGTGTAGAGTACACTCAGAGGACATTTAGCTGTTCAGTGGAAGGAAAGGTCAGCTGTCACAAAGTAATGAGATTAAAAAAGGGTTTGATTTGTGTCAGTAGATCTGCTGTTTTAAAATGAAATAAGCTGTGCTGAGGAAAGGATCGGATAGAAGAGCGGGAGATAATGATGGTGAGAGGGCTCCTGCAGAGGAGATGGAAACGTGTGGGGTCCAGTCCCAGGAGAGGAGTCAGCTCTGAATGTCCTCTCCCAAGGCGGGTGAGAAGACAGAGCTTAGTGCGGATCTTGCACCAGGAATGCGTGGCCGCACTGAGCTGTCCTGAGTGTGGGTGTCTTGTTCTGTGTGTTAGCCTGCTCGCTCCCGAAGATGTTGGTCTCTCCTTCCTGCCCCATTCTAGGCTAATGGCTGTGGAAGAGGAACTGAAGAAGGATCATGCTGAGATGCAGGCAGTTATTGATGCAAAGCAAAAAATAATCGATGCACAGGTAAGCAGGTTCTCAGTCTAGTGAAAGCGACTGGTTTGTTGTAACTGTTATCTCCCGACTTCCCATCCCTTGCAAACACCAAGGCACATAACAGAAAACAGCTCATTGGAAAGTTCTCAGCATTACCTTTCAAAGATTTTTTTTTAATGTTTCTTTGCCACCTCTACGACTTTTTCCTTCCTTCACTGGTGACGAATCCATTAAGCCAGCAAAGTTTTAGCCTGCTTTAGCACAGGTGCTCAGCAAATCTCAACCTGGTGCATGGCGGAGTTTACTTCTTTCCTAATGGAAAGGAGGGCATTCTCTCAGGGGGGCACCTGTGAAAAGTCCACTGCATGTGTCTGGCTTGTGACCTCCACTGACCATTGCTTGGCTGTGACGTTCACGGTCTCGTCAGTCACGTCCACTGTGCCATCAGCCTCTGGCCCCAAACAGTAGTTGAGCTTCGGGGAAAGACAGGGCTGCAGAAGGTACCCTGCCTTGTTATTCTTTTGGTTCCGTGACAGGCATCGGTGCCTAGGGTTCACTTGGCCACCCTCCTCCATTGGTGCTGTGCTTGGAGAGCCTCTTACAGCTGATGAGATCAAAACCTGAGTGTCTGCTCCCTGTAGCTTCTACCTGTGATGCTGATGACATGATGATGGCCAGGGGCTCCTCACAGGTTCTCAGAGCAAAACCCAGGAAGCATTTCTAATGCCTTTTCATCTTTTCAGTGCAAAACACAGTTGTATTTCCTAGAGTGAAACAAGTAATGAGAGGCAAGTGCCGTTTGGATGTGGCTGGTTTGGCCACTGAATATATCCCCTCCCTAAAGACCACCCAGCCAGGCTTGTGTTTCTTAAGTATCATATCGTTTCCATAAGGTCTGAAATAAGAATGGGAGCAAGGCCTTTATATGTCTACTTTCTTCTCTCCTTCTCAGCCAGTGGTCAGTCTATGGTAGAACCACCCAGTATTTTTAAACACACATTCTATTCCCACTCTGGTTTCCTGACAGAGCTAATGTGGGATTGGGTACATTTTTCAAAGGAATAGGGAGGGAGGCTGAAAGCACCGCCGTGGAAAGCATGCGTCCTGGGCCTCGTACTCCCTGACCCACACAAGACCCAGGAGTCAAGTGCGAGTTCCAGCGCTCTCTTGTCAGCAGAGTTCCCAGAAAGATTTGGACCCTTGAACTCTACTTTCCAGATATTTAGACCTCCTAAGAATCAGAAGAAAGTTCTTAGTTGGTCCTTTCTTTAAAGGTGTCCCCAGGGTGGATGACAGAGAAGGAAGGGTTGCAGAGACAAGGCTATCTCGACAGGCATTTATCCAAGAGGCTTAAGAGAAATAGCCTGGGTAAAGACAGTTTAGTCAGGAAAACTAATGTTGCTAAGTGTTCACTTTGGGATTTTCAACATGAGAGCAAGTTCTATGAATAACTACACCCAAATAGATTTTAGTTCTAATGAGATAATAATACAGATTGTTTTAATAATTTCCACTGGTCTAAAACCATGGCAGCCTTAGCAAAGGGAGCTTACGGGTGTCCCACACATGGCTGTATGCACACGGTCCTATTTCCTAGTTGCCTGTTGAGGCAGCCTCATCATTAGCTTCTGAAGATTTCTATCCTACCCTGCCCCCTATTTTGACTTCTAGGGTTAGATGGGTGGACATGAAGCAGGAGTCATAGGCATAGAAGGTGAAGGCAAAGGAGGGCAACAGACTCATCAGGGCTCAAAAGCTCTGAAAAGTAAGGACCGTCTCTCAGTTAACAGGAGGGTGTCACCATTCCAGAATGGGAGAACTGTTATCCTCAAAGCACTGGTCGACATCAGACTTGCAGTCTGGCTAAACTAGACAATAGTTTGGTCCATACTTCAAGGCAATGGTTTTCAAATGGTTTGATTCTGTGGACTATTTCGGTGGAACCAGAGGCCCTTCCATAGATCCCTTTCCAGCTGCTCCTACTGACCACTCAACAACAAGGACTTCTCTCAGCTAATGGATCAAATCACGTCCAGGTTAGCTAACTATCATAATTACACATTCAAACACAGGCATTACTATGTAGTAAATTTTAAGAGGAGGCTCACTTTGGGTCCCTAAAGCACACTTGAAGAATCCATTAGACTACATTTTGAAAGCCATCGCATGATGCCCGGCACAGATGATAAACACTAAAGCTAGCTTTTTCAAAAATTATAATCCCCTTAAAAGGAAGGAGGTTCCCAATTCTAGCTACTGTCTCACTGACACATTAAAAATCTTTTTATAGCAAAAGACTGTGAAAATCCTTTGGTGTCTTTTGTAACAAATGCCTCTTCCTCTGAAAGAATAGGTAACTTAACATCTTAAGTGTTTGATGGAGCAGAGCAACCCTTCTGGCACCATTTGCTAGAATAAGGACATGTTTTGAGTGAAAGCTTCCCAGCAAGGTAATGCACACTTCCATGCCCCTGATATCTGCCTTGGTGCCACTGGCAGTTAAAAAAAATATTTCTGAAGTAAATTGCTTTCCTTATACTAGCATCGGGCCCAACACTTCCCTAAACAACCCAGTGAATGGGTTTCCATCTCTCTCAGCAGCCATGTGCCCCTCCAGACCAGGCTTGTCCCTGAATTCAGCCTCTTCATCTCCTAGAGTCAGTTCATGCTCCACGGCCCCCTTGGGGTCAGCCAGTTTCTAACTGGACTGGGAGATGATGAGTATTTCCCTAGTGACCCTGTCCTAGGAAATGAGATCCTGGTGATGGTACTAAGGGGTCATTTCTTAAACATCAGACCAGGGGCTGTGCCACCACCCCAGCCTCCCCCCTGCTCCAGGGATCTCTCCAGGTGACTCAAATGGAGAACAGAAAAGGGCATCCTAGGAGAAGCGAACAGCTGCCTAGTTACTGTTGCAAGTGATATCTCCACTGTGTTAAATTACAGGTCATAAATGGAGATGAGATTATGCAACAGGCAAGTAACCCCGTCCGTCCGTTCTCTAGCTGAGCAGTTCCCAGCCCTGGCCCGGTGCACTGGCCTCCTACACATTCCAGCTCCTGCACTCCCCACACTCAAAGCCCTTCCTGTCAGGCCGGAACTAGATTGCTCTGCCGTTCACGCCAGGCAGAATGAAAATGTCAAGGCATCTTTTGCCAACTGAACTTGACTTTCAAAAGTCCCTGTTTGATTTTTTTGTTTGTTTCTTTTATTTTGAAAGGTTGGCACTTGGGGGGGAAGTTACAAAAGGGAGTTTGTCCACTTGGAAGTTTTCAACCGTTGAATAAAAGTGTTGCTTGACTTTAGTTGTTACTCTTGCAGGAAATAAATATATACAGCCATTCTTAGCCTTCTTTTTGACCCTTTATGAGTCAAAATAATTTTTCATAAATGCCTAATTTCTTTGGGTCAACCCTAGAGAATCCTTTATTCCTTAGAACTGAGACATTATAATTTATCCTAATACTGAAATACCTTCTTTTTAAATCACTTTGAGATATTACCAGTCTTTCTGCTCAGAGATCATTTCTAACCATAGTAGGGGGGAACATCATATCTGGTTCCCACCCCCTTTTCCCTGGTAGTCACTGGCCAACCCTTCCTGACTTTTAAAAGATCTAAACTTGTTACCTCAGTAAACTCCATTGGCAGTAATTTTTTTTTAATGTCTTTTTTTAAAGTCTTGTAGTTCTTTATTTCTTTCAAGTTTTGCTTATCCTTAAAACAAGTTACCTTCCCAGAGTATAAATCTTATGCTAGATTTGTGGTTAATTAATAATTTTAATAATGCTGATTTTTATATATATATATATATCTTACCCCCTGAGTTCTCTATCAGGGAAAGGAAAAAAAATTTAATGTATTTAAGGTGTGAGCTAGTTTTTTTTCATACTTTTGAAACTGTGACCACCAGCCCTCCTCCATATAGATTCCCACCCCACCCCCAAAAGCAGGTTAAAGGGAAGCCTTACCTGATGCTACTGTTATATTGGGTTGCCATAAAGTTCATTTGGGTTTTTGTACGCTGTTACCGAATGAATTTTTTGGCCAACCCAATATATGCTTTCTCCCTAAATGTCCCCCCAGGGCAGTGGTCTTCCTCCTACATCTTGGGCAGCATGATTCCCTGCAGAGCAGGGCTGCTCACAGCCGTCTGGAGCTACTCCTGTAACAGCAAGGAATAGCATCCATCACAGGACGTTTGTGTGTCCTCTCTAACCCTGACCATGACTCTTCCTTACCATGCTTTTCCCTGACTAAATGAAAACAATCCCTGGGTAGGAAACCTGTTTTTCACTCTGGGGGGTTGTTCCTCACATGTTTGTTTGTTTTTTTAATTAGTTGTTTTCTGAAAAATGGCAACTTCATGTAGGAAAGGTTCTAGAATGAATCTACCTAGCTGTTGAAGCTAAGATTAGGATTTCTCTCCTAGTCTTTGCAAAACTAATAATATTTTGATGGGATGATTTTTACTTTTTTTTTTTTAATTTAGATGAATCTGCTTTTCTCTGATTGCCATTTTGTTTATTCATTTTTTTCTCTTTTTTTAATGCGTGTATTCAACAGTCTTTGGTTCCAAGATATTGGTCCTAAGGCTTTTTTTTTTTTTTTTTCTTAGATTCAAAAGTAAAATGAAAGCAGTCTTCCTTATTGGGTAGCTTTCCTGGAGTACCTCTGAGCTGGAATGAGTCTAGGAGCTTGTGTTCTCTGTTTGTTTCCATGTGTTATGTTTTCGGCATCCCCCTCCGGCCACATCTCCCTTCCCACATTCAAATAACCCCTTGGTCTAGCTTTTGGCTGCTCCTCCCCCTCTCGCTGTCGCATCCTCACTTTGTCGGTGACTATAAACTGCCACCATGTACTGTTTCAGTTTTGAGCACCACGTGAAATCTTTCCACATGTGACCAGTGTGCCCTCTTTGGGGGCTGAGAACCCATAGATCACATGCACTTCTCCTCTGTGAAATGAAACCTCTGGTGCTTCTTTCTTTGCCACCTAATTCCTGTGTTTAAGTTTTACCCAAAGCACTTGCTACAGCAAAGCAGCTTGACACCTCTGTCTCACAGTCTGAAAAACACATGGTGTCATTTTTATGTGATGTCTTAGGGTCCGAAGGGGTGATGAGTAACAAACCCTGCAATGCTGAAGGGGAAAAAGAAACACAAACCCATTGGGCCCAGGGGAAGCTGCCCTGACTCGGGTGCAGAAAGAGGCAGAGACGTTCCATTTGTCTGGGAAGCATCATGTGCACTGCTGTTTGATAGAAAGCATTAATTAGAGCAGTCATCTGGTAGAGCATTACGGCGCCGTGGCCCACATGGAGCCAGAATAAAGCCCCATTTGATGTGTTGTAGGAAAAACGGATCGTGTCGCTGGATTCGGCCAACACCAGACTGATGAGCGCGCTGACCCAGGTGAAGGAACGGTACAGCATGCAGGTCCGAAATGGCATTTCCCCCACCAACCCCACCAAGCTTTCCATCACGGAGAATGGTGAATTCAAAAACAGCAGCTGCTGACGGACAGGCCTCACAAATAGACAGACTGTGGGAGGAGACAGAAGGAAACGTCCCCACTCTCCTGTCCCCAGCCCTCTCCTCAGCCCCACCAGGTTTACAGAATGCCTCTGCTTCAGAACAGCAGGGTGGCGAGCAAGTCTGGACCGAAGAAAGGAACCTTGTCTTTCAGGGCATAAGGCTAAGACTTCCAAGGTCGACACTTCCCCCCCCCCCACCCCATGTCTCTATGTACATAGGGAACTTAGTTCTGGGCCATGTACAGAAAATACCACTGTAATATACCCAAAGGAAGTTAATAATGTAGATTACCTTTTTAACTATTGCTATTTTTATTATTGTTGTCCTCTTGTTGAAAGCACTGCAGTTGTTAGAGGAGGAAATGTAGGAACTATGTACGTGAATGAGAGATGAGCCAGCTGCTCAGTAGATAGAGACCACGCATCTGTCTGATAGAGCACATGGACTGCGACAGGACATGGTCAGAATGAATTTTTCAGGGATTCACCTGCCAGGTTAGAAGCCCACTCTGGTTCCCTTGTCCTGTAGGAAAACATGCAAATTACCAAGATCCAAATGAAACAGTTCATCCCACTGATCAAGCAGGACTGGTTCTACATGGACAGCTGACCTGACTTGGGACACACTGTTCCAGAGGACACAGATAAGAGCTGTTGCATCGAAACTGGACTCTAGGAGGGGTTTCTGTTGAACTCCTGTTGATGTTCATTTCCTTCTGTCTGTAAGCAGATGGAAATTTTTCCACTTTAGGTAGGGGGCTTTTTTTTTTTTAAACCCCAGTTGTAATAAAAGGTGTTCTTTTTCCTCTTTAGAGTTTACAAAACTATAAATATCTGTGTCTCTAGAAACCATCTTCATCTTCACATAGCCACTTGCCCTTTCCTCCCCTTTGGTGGGAGCAGTCATCACCAACAGGGTTTACTCTCCCCTGGAGAGGTTATTCAAATCTACTGTCCATAAGCCATCCGAAAGAAACACCCTTTCTTCCGTACAGAAAAGGGCTAACCATATCATACCATAGCAGGAAGCTCTGAATAGTTCCTATTAAAATTTTTTCTTCTATTTGTAAGTTACAGCTTTGGTTCGGGATAAAGATTTTATCCAGCGTACTAGCAGGTCTCGGGGCAGGGTAATTTTATCTCAGTCTTTCACTTTTAAATTGCTTCTTCTTTTAAATTTGGACAAGAAATCCAAATCAGAAGCATTGCTCTCTTAAAAGTCGTGATTACTCTTAATGAAAAATAAAATACTGAAAGTGGGAGGACAGCATAATCCAGCTGTTACTCCCCTGCTCTTTGTAGATTTGGCAATAATAACCCAGCTTCACTAGTTGTCATCCATGGCTTTACTGTAGGACAGAAACAGTTATGGAACTTCATTTACTTCCTTTTTTTTTTTTTTCCCAGAGGTGTGAAACGTCATCTTAAATGCAACCTAGATTATCAGAAGTATGAAATGTTACAAGTTAGACAGATAGTATATAGACAAGTATATATACACATATATTCACACATATGTACATATACTGCACAAATAGGAAAAGTTCCTGCCTTCTATGCTGTCGGATTTAATGTTACAAGGAGTTAGAATCTCATTAAGCAAGATTTAAGCAATTGCTTATACTGAGAAAGCAACCACACTTCTCAAGTAAGTTAATGATGTTTATTTTAAATGATAAACTTTAGGGAATTTTTTTTTTTAAGGGAGAGGAGGGAGGAAAAAAATAAAAAAACACCCAAGGAAGCCATATGCATGGAGTGAGTGTTTCCACATAACGGGGTACTTAGAACTACACAGGGGACAAGAGAACATTTATCAGGTCCCCTTCTGGGTGATGCCCCAACAGAGTCACCAAGCGTCTCTTGCCACTGTACCGCAGACTTGCATTCTGACCCCTTAAACACTGCGCTCCGGTAGATCTTTGTGTTTGACCTTGTATCTCAACAATCTCACATGGCCCCTGACCCACAATCTTTTGAAATATGTCCCCTCCGTAACAGTCCCATTTCTGCCTGTCACAGATCTAAAACAGGAGATGCCTGGTGTGCTTATCTGATCTGCAGACATCATCCCACATGTTTTAGCACTTGTGTATTTTCTTGACCCCTGATCATAATTTTATAAATTCTTATGCCCTTTCCCTCCAAGTTGAGGGCACACTGTGGCCAAAATCACTTATTTGAATAGGAAAAAAAAAAAAGACCAATTCTGAAGTAGTGCTCCATGTTGGGGGAGAGGGTATGTAAACACAGGTCTGTTCTTGTTCGTGACTATTTTCAGCTCTAGCCATTCTACATAAAAGCCTTCAGAAAACCTGGTAAAAGAATGGTCAGTTTCAGTGGCCTTAAGTATGTATCGTTGGTGATGTCTTGCACTGAGCTTTGGAGGTTCTTGGGTAATAGTTATGGATGACAGAGGTCTGATAAACTGTTTTGGAGGGTTGGAGGAGACACAAAAAACCAAATACGTTTTTGATGGATGCAATACATCTTACCGGCATTATGTGAGCTTCTGGGATGGCTGCCCCACTTGGAGATTAGATGCCCAAATGTTTGTATAGATTACGCAGCCCTCCGTTATTATCAGGTTATCTTGAATGAAGAGGAAAGAGTATACACAATTAATAAAATCAGAGGTAAGCTAGAAGTTCAGTGTAGTTGCCAGATGTTAAAATTTAGATTATCCTTTGAGCTTATTCCTGTCTGAATATTTTTTCTGAGTATTTGTTTAGAGAATGCTGCAGTCTTACAGAACTTATTCCAAAAGATTGGAATAAGTATGGAAAAAGTCAGCAACAGCCGATAATTTTTATGGCGGTATTGCTCAATTGGCTTTTCTTCAGCCCAAATAAGTCCACACCTCTGTTCTACTCAGAGGAGGTGCATGTTTGAAGAGAAGCGGGTGGATTAAGATAGCACATCTTGCACGCCTTCTAACACCCAACATGTCACCGCCTGATGGGGTGCAGCGTGGACCAAGGCTGGAGTTTGGAAATCAGATGAAGTGCTGGCAGAATGTTTGTCTAGCTGACAACCAGACTAGGCCATTAATAAGGACAACATTGGCAGGATTTAGGGAAAGAGCAAATGCTTCCCTTTTATTTTCACCAGAGCAATACGCTTTCTGGGCTGAAGCCACAAGAAGTAATAACATTTCCTTCAGGTCATCACATTCCGAGGGTCTGCAGTACAAGCCCTGATGGACGGGAGATTGTAACTAGGTAACTAGGACAAACACTTGAGCACTTACTGTGTTGCAGGCACTGTTACCAAGGTCCTGCTGGGCTCCAGGGCAGTCTGTTGGGAGAGACGTGTGGTAGAATGAGGCCTTCATGCTGCTGCAACTTGGCCGTTTGCACTTGTCACTGAGTTGGTCAGAATTAGCTTTCTCTGGTCCCCTTCTACTGCGCCCTGTGATGGTGCTGGACAATGAAAGGAAAGGCAGGATTAACTGTCTAGGACTGCTGTATGCCCTCGGGAAGTAACTTGACTTTCGAGGTAAAGCTTTCTAGATCCTAGTCTGTTTACGTATCTGTAGCTCTGCCGACCCTCAGTTCTCTGGCCTCAGAGTGCACTGGGTTGAGAGCAGCTCTATTTTGGAAGCCCCAGAGTAGGACCATTGCCGTCAAGTGAGTTTGGTTACAATTTGTTCTGCCTTCCATCTAGGTTCAGTTCCAGTTAGCTCCATTTTGGAGTTTCTGAGAAGACTGGTTGTGGGATTTTATTTGGGGAAGGAATCTTCCTTGGGATGACCGAAGACCCATGTGACCCTGACTAGAGTTGACACCAGACTAGACTTGTCCCTGGGCCAGACTCAGCGGCTCTGGAGCCCACAGCTTCCCTATACTTTCAGCCACTTCTCTGGGGGCCAACTTCTATACATTACAGGCTTTCTTCTTCATTTCCCCTTCCCTTTTTCAAATCTAATAGTGAAATCTCCTGCTCACTTCAGCAGTAAATAGTTGCCTTCCCACCCTCTATCTGAGGGCCAAGGATTTGGGATACTTTGGTTTTTTAATCAATATGTCCATTGAAAGGGCCTATTTTGTTTCCTTTTTTAAAAGCAAGATATGTTGGGGTGTTAAATTTTTAAGTAGACTCTTTTTGTGTTTGAGTGATTGTTGTTAGTTCTAGAAGCATTCTCTTGTCATGACCCAGTTATGAATGCTCTTGAGTTTAGGAAGGACAAAAGTGATGAAATTTGCATGAGGTAGAATAAATATCTTATGAAGAGTGAAAGAACCTGAGAAGATACATGATCCAAAAGAGGCTAATGCACAGCAGTCTTCTTCAAAGCCCAATGGGTTCAAGGAAACAGGAGGATTTATTATCCTTTGCCCAATCTCAAAATATACGAGGTAGAAAGGCAGTTTCTATAGAAACACGACGTGGGCACCCACGCAAAACACATGATTCTTAGAGCTTCCTTTTTCTGAATGTTAATCCATCTCATCAAGCAGTGATTCCCAAACGTCTTGAGATTTTTTGATTTTATGCCCTCATCTGTTAGATTGTATGACAGTGGTTCTTTCCTCTTTAAAATGTACCATATGTGTTATATGTATATATGTTAAAGTGACTTGAAATTGACTGGTTTGACATTATCTCAAGAACCCAAGATAACATTATTGATACCTTGGGAAGTCATAGAAATAAAGTTGAATGTCACTGATCTGAGAGTAGAGTCCAGAAAGAAGTAGCTTTGGTTCCTGATCCGTTTATCCTCAGGTGTTTGAGTAAGGCTTGGCCATGAGCCACCCAAGGAAAGCCAAGTGGTGGTTTGTGTCCATATTTCAGCATGCATTTTAATTTCCTCCTCAGTTCTCAGAGTTCATTGCCTTTGTTTTTTCCCAGGAAATGTTTTAGTTTGAACCTTAAAACCAGATTTATATATTGTAAAAAGACTTTCACAGAAACTGTGTTTTAGGAGGCCTCAATCATCTGTGTGGGATGTACAAAAATTTAAGAATAAATATGATTTTTGTGTCATTTCTACACTCCCAAGGGAAAATTTCAATTCCCAGTTCACCAAAAGGTTAAATACTAGTTGATTCAATGACCACTATCCTGCAGAAAATTTGAAATAGTAAAGGTTAAATTTTGACTGGTGCTTAGACATTTCCTCATTACATTAACTCAAGCAGACAGCAGCATATTAACCTGAATCACACCTGTAAGGAACTTACCTTCTAAATTTGACTTTGTTCTTCATCTCCAGGGCCTTAATAAGAGTGTGTTAAAACACATGACTATTTTACAATGATAGCTCTAAATAATTTATTTTTTATTTCAAGAAAGAGAAATACACATTAAAGAAACAAAACCCAAGATTTTATTTTATTTTTAAAGCCATATTTTTGTGCTGGCAGCACTTAGATTGTTCCATGTGTGAGATCCATATCAGCATTTCATTACCTGGGTTTGTTCTAAAAGAAGATTTATTTTTGTTCTGTGAATAATTTTTGACGGTTCTTGTACATGTACAGATATAGATACGTTTGAGGTCTTTTATTGATATTCCTATGAAGAATACAAATAAACTTTAACTTTAAACATTTCAGACTAAAGTTGCTACTGTATTTGACATATTACTATTTGATTTCTAGCATGTCACTGGGTGATTAGGACACTTGGAGAAGAACCAGGAACAAAATGTATGTAGGAATATTATGCTGAAGGTATATTCTAACATGAAGAACAGCGTGTCTAAGAATTTCCCAACTTATAGGGAAAAAATATTTAGCTGAAGGGCAAAGATAACATGCATCGTATTTTAACAACACCCTTAAAAACCTCCTCATTCTGGAAAATTTGAAATCTCTTTACCAGCTTGTAACTGAATAGAAAATGGAAGGATAATCCCACTGAGCACTCCAGACCAGTACTGGCCTCTCTTAATTCCTCAATAGATTAACAGGGTCTGTTTCAGGGTTGTGTTGTTTAGTTGGGACTTTTTGCTGCTGTTGTTCTTATTTGCTTATTATTCTCAAGGTTATTATTTCCACATTACCCTCATCTTCTGCTTACCTATTTCATTCTTTAAAACCCCAAGATGCAGGTCCCATAAGCAGTTTTCTTACATGCTAAGTTTAGTCCTGAAATTCCAGCAGTTAGCCTCCTCGCATATCTAGTTACTTCTTCTATTCTACTAGGAATTAAAAGACTAAAATTCACTCAAAATCCAGAGAAAAGGAGACTCCAGATCACAGTAGACATGTTATTTTTTGTTCACTTCGAAGCCGACCCATTTCAATCTGAATTGCGCATGACCTAATGTAAGGTTTAAGACATCTTGGATCTGAAAGATCAAAAAGGGAGAAACTATCGTTGATGCTATCTTGTGACCTTCTAGTCTTAGCCCTTAACTGTCCACCCATTTACCCTTTATGTCCAGCCATACCCTTTACTTTTCTTAGCTTCCTTCCAGCTACCTGCCTTTTGTTGTTAGTGCCTTCAACAATAGGAAAGTACATAAAATCAAGTTTGTTAGGCAACCACTTCCCCCCAACGCACACACACAGTTTAATGATAAAGGGGCCTAAAACAAATGACTTAATCAAGAATTCTCAATCCTGACTGTTCATCAGAATCACTTGAGATCCTGAAAAAGTGAACGTGGAGATGTGCCTTTAGGCCTCCACTGAACTGTTAGATGGAAACTCTCTAAGGACTGGACCAGGGATTACCCAAGGGATTCTAAATTCCACCAGGTTAATGACTGCTAGTCCATATCTTGCTCTGAGCACCGTGTGTGCGACTATTATAAATGTTCCTTCTGTCACCGTCCATGAACTGGGTAAGCTGGCTATAGGTGTGGTGTGTTTTTTTTGTTTGTTTGTTTGTTTTGCCTCCTGTTTTGGGATGTTAAATGCTGGTAAAAGTGATAATATGTACTCTACCTTGTCCCTGCCAATTCCTTCCTTTAAATATGTGATAGAAATTCTCTCTGTTAATATAGGATAGCCATATTCCAACAAAAGTGACCAAAAGCTGGAATTTCCTGTCTTGACCCCAATTTTCCCATTATTGGTTTTAATTTAAAATAAAACGTAGATGATTTCTGGTTTGGAACCGCTCTCCCCTGACCCAGAAAAGGGGGAGGGTACCTTGACTTTTGTAGATTTAACACTCAGCACTGCAGTCTTATTACTTGAACTTTTACTTTAAAAAAATTTTATTGGAGGCCAAATTGCATCATTTGCACCTGTTGTTCTTTCAGTGAGGGCTTCCCTGGTGGCTCAGACAGTGAAGATCCTGCCTGCAGTGCAGGAGATGCAGGTTCGATCCTTAGGCCAGGAAGATGCCCTGTAGAAGGGAATGGCTATCCTCTCCAGTATTCTTTCTTGGAAAAGTCCATGGACAGAGGAGCCTAGTGGGCTATAATCCATGGAGTCACAAAGACTCGGACATGAGTAAGCAACTAACACTTGCCTGCAGTAGAAAAATGCACCAAAAGCTCTCCAGTTTCCTCCCCCACTACCAGGCAGACACATGTGTGCCCATGTACATGTGCACACACACACAACCGCTCTTCCTAGAAACTTCCATTTTTTAGATTTTTGAATGAATTGTCTCGGTGCTATTTCTTTGGCATATGAGTAAATTGCAGTAAGCTAACAGATGGATATCAGTCTGTTTCCTTGTCTGTAAAATTGTGTTTTGGCTAGATAGCTTACGAAGAACTTTAGCTCTGACATCTTATGATTATTATCTGATACCACTGAAGAATGTGCCATTAGGTCATATCTGAAAATCACTTTGGGGCTTTTGTCACAACATTTAGGAACAGTTCTTCATCGTCACAATTTCCTGTCTCACGATACTTTAAAAAAAAATAGGAGAGGAAAAACAAAAGCCTGGAACAAATGTGTATCCAGAACAATAATTTTATAATAATAATATTTAATGTTTATTGAGCCCTTCCTATGTGCCAGACAATTTGCACAGCACTTTTTTTGTGGAATATTTCATTGAATCACATACCAACCATATGAGTTAGGTACGGCTGTTCCTAATTCATGAGGAAACAGAGGTTCAGAGAGAGAAGTTTAGGTGCCCAAGGTCACACCACTAGCAAGTGCAAAGCCATCATCCAAATTTGGGTCCTTCTGACTATGCTGTATAGATTTTTTTTTCTAAGAGCTCAGGAAAACTGTTAGAGTAAAAAAAGATCCGAGCATGTGAACCAGCCTTCGTGATGAACCAGAGCCAGAAGGATGGCAGTGGCAACAGACAAGCTCATTTTCCAAGACTCTTTCTCCATGTATTGGCTTTGATAGGATGGCTTTGCATCAAGTCATCTGACTGATCAGAATTAGAGGACAGAAGTCTCACCTCACTCAAAAATTGGTCTATCTGTCTTCTGGGTCCATCAGAACCGGGATGAGAAAATCTGCTTTGAGGATTCCAAAGAGTTGCCCTGAAAAAGAAAGTATAAATGGCAATACACTCCAGTATTCTTGCCTGGAGAATCCCGTGGACAGAGAAGCCTAGTAGGTTACAGTCCATGGGGTCGCAAAGAGTCGGACATGACTGAGCGACTTCACCACCACCACCACCTGGATCAAGGCACATTATCTCATTGCCATTTGAAAACTTCACATTCTTAGCGGTCAGGGAGTGCCCACTGGAAACCATAGAGGCTACATGGTGATTTAGGACTTTAAAAGGAGAAGAAAGAACCAGCTAGTGGCCAGAAGTAAAGAGTCTCATGAGTGGAGTAACCGCTGCTCTCCTCCCATAAACTGGCCCCCCTCAGGCAGTTACTTTCTTTGCTCTCTCTGCTGTATTTTCCTTCTTTAAAAAAAAAAAAAAAAAGTTTTCTTTTTGGTGGGGTGGGGGGATGCGCCATGCAGCTTGTGGGATCTTAGTTCCTCAACCAGGGATCGAACCCTGGACTGCCAGGGAATTCCTGTTTCTTCCTTTTAATAAAATTATCAAGTAGATTGTTCTATACCATGCTGAAAATATTCACCTCTCCCTGGACCCACGTTTATAAAAGCCAACTCTACACCAGAAAACTCTTCCATTCTCTGAGCCTATAAACAAGCTCAGCCTTTGGCCCTGAGCACTGCAATCATAGGAACTATAGCATCATATAGGACCACCTTATAAAGGTAATAAAGTACCTCACTATCTCTTTGGGTACTTGAACAACCCTGTGATGAAGGCAGGGTCATTTTTACTACATTCCTTGTGCAGATGAGAAAGGAGATTTGCTCCCTGAGCAAATTCATCACATTCGTCAGGGAGCTAACTCTAGGATCCTCACCCTTGCTCCCTTCCCAACATGTCATGCTGTCTTTCATAGAAAGGTCTTGAGTGCCCCATGCTGGGGAGTGGCTGTCCAGATTTAATTGATTGGTTGTTACAAGTGAGAAACTTGGTAGCCAGAAGCAGTTAATCACCTGGTTTCAGTGCTGGAGTTTTTTCCTTAGGTTCTGGGTGATTAGCTGAGCTCCAGTGTTGGGCTTGAGTGGCAGGAGCTGTGCCTGTCATATTGGTGCCATTCCTTTCACTTGTCACAGCTACAAGAGAGGAAAATACGAGAGTTACTGCAAATACAGCCAGGAGCAAGATGGGTCACTGCCCCTGAGCTAGAAGACAGGCCTGGGCGGCCAGCATCCTACAGAAACTACCCAGCGTGGGAAGCTCAGTCCTTCCCAGACCCTTCACTTACCCCACAGGCTCATGTACCCCGTTCTACATCATCATCCCTCATAAAGTGTCTCTGATATCAGGATTTGTGGGGCTTGGGCAATATATCTCCTCAGTATCAAATGTTTATTTTTAGTAGCTCCTGTCCCAAGAAGCCCAGTCCCCCTATGTAGTCTGCCAGCTACACAGAGCCCCACCATGGCACCCAGGGACCCCCAGCATCTCCATCAAGGGGTAGCACCTCAAAGTACATATTCCAAAGCCAATCTCAGCAACCTCCTCACCCCCTTTCTGGTTGCCCATCCCCTGAGGCTCTCCAGCCAGAGACCCCCACATAACCCCAGCTGCTCCTCACTCCTCCTCACTTGCTCTCACATTCAGTCACCAAAGTCCTGTCAGTGCCTTGCAGATGTCTTTTTTTTCCCAAATATGGAATATTTGAACCATATTGTTTTGTGATATATTATTGTAAAGTATTTAAGTAAAAGTGTCCCCTCCCCTGACCCAGGGACAACCACTATTAACAGTTCGCTATAGAATATCCTTCACACACTTGAATTTTTTTATTTTAATGCATAAAGATCTACCTTATTCTCTTTCAAGGCTGCATAGTATTTCGTTGAATGTACGTAACTTATTTAATCAATCTGCTTTCAATGGACATTAGATTTCGCCTCCAGTTTTTCACTGTAATAAACAATGCTGCAACAAACAACCTGTGTGTGGCGTGTATGCGTCAATGTGTTTGTGCACCTTGTACTATTATTTCCTTAATAAACTTCCAAGGGTAGAATTTCTGTATGAAAAGGTATGCACATTCCAGAACTGACATGCATTACAAGAATGGGAGCACCAGTTTAATGCTATCCAGCGTCTAAGCATGCTGATTTTCTCACATTCTTATCAGCATTATCACTCCAAATCGTTGCCAAACTGGTAAGCTAAAATAATAATAATAATGTAAATACGTTTTAATTTGCATTTCTGTGATTCAATGAGCAAAGCTGAGCATTTTGTAAAATATGTTTGTGTTTATATTTCTTCAATTAATATCACTTGCAAGCAAGTGAAATCAGCTCCCTGCTCACTCCACTGCTCCAGTTCTGACTTCGACTTCACTCTCCCAGACTGTGCAAGTCTTTACCCCCACACACACTTCCTGTGTCTCCACGTGCCCTCTTCTTTCCCCACCCAAAGTATTCCACGTTTCTTTAGTGACGTGAATAAGTTTTGTGAAGTCCAGCAGCACAGAAGGCAGGGAAACACGCATATTCTTGTTGCCTGAATGTAACCATTGTTAACATTTTCACACATTTTCTTCTAATCTTTTTTTCAAAGCACAGGCTGATGTTTCCTTTCAGTGTTGTGACTGTGTTACACGTGTAACGTTGAATCAACATCTTTTTTTTTTTCCTTTAGCATCCTGACACAGGCATTGCCCCTGTCACTCTTCTTGTCATCATAACCACCTTGCTTCTGTTGACTACAGATCTGAGCACTGTGCTGCCTTGCTAAGAAACCTCTATGGCTTCACTGACTGCAGGATCCAGTCCTTCAGAATTTGGCCCAGTCCACCTCTTTCCCCTCATCCCTTGCTTCGTGTGTGATTGCCTGCTAAGTTGCTTCAGTCGTGTCTAACTCTTTGCAACCCTGTGGACTGCAGCCCACCAGACTCCTCTGTCCAAGGGATTCTCCAGGCAAGAATGCTGGAGTGGGTTGCCATGCCCTCCTCCAAGGAATCTTCCCAACCCAGGAATCAAACCCAAGGCTTTTATGTCTCCCACTCTGGCAGGTAGGTTCATTACCACTAGCGCCACCTGGGAAGCCCTCATCCCTTGCAACTTCCCTTCCAAATATGTGGCAGACATTCCAGTCACCTCAAACTGCTTGTTTTCTCTGCACATGTTCACAGCTACCTATCTTTGCTCATGCTGTTCCTTCTACCAATAAGAACCTTCTAGTCTTTGCTGCCTGATGAAATCCTCCATTACCTTCTGTCCATTGACCACCACCTTTCCAGACAGAATGAATGAGTCATTTACCTGTCAGGCTCTTGGTTCACCCTTCTGGGGGCAGTACTTATCAAAACTGTCCCAGTTGTCTCTATTAGCCCTTTTTAGACTAAACTCTTTTAAAAACAGGAAACAGGTTCTGCTCATCTTGGTAGCCATTGCCTTGTTCAAAACAGGTACTCAGGAAATGATTGTTGAATTAAATCATCTACCAGTATGCAAAACACTATCCTAGGCCTGGGAAAGATACAAAGAGGCATAAAAGATAAAACAGCGCCTGCCCTGTGAGATTTCACAGTCTTCATAATTCATAATGGTGATCATTCATAATCATTTATAATTAATAAAATGAGAATGAGGCCAGCCCTCTCCGTTGAGTCAAGTAAGGACAGGGATGAGAGACTGAATGAATCACTAAGTATTTAACTACTGAATTGAGATTAGAAACAACTACCATTCATTGAATGTCTGCCAGATGCCAGGCACTGAACGATACCTCGTGACGTCCAGTATTTTTCTTTAAAGATGAGAAAAATGAAGTTCAGAGAGGTTGGGAAGTTTGCCTAGACCACACAGTAAGTAAAGGACCCAAGATTCTAACCGTTCACTGTTAGACTCCTCTAGCCAAAATACAATTTTCTTCCCCTGGATCGCCCCACCCTAAATTATTATCCAGGGAGGATGAGGGGCTAAACTGGCTCCAGCTGGTAAACTCACTCCCCCATGGAGTGATCTGGAAGGTACCCAGGGAGTGGAGACGTGGCCCAACACACACACACCCACCCCCTCAACCTCCCTGACTGGTGGCCCGGGCATGGAAACTAGGACTTGGTCCCCCCCACAGGAGGGACCAGGCTCCAGGCCGGGATCCCCAACCCCCCGGAGGGCGGGCACCTGTGTCGGGCCGTGGCCGGCTGCCAGCTGTCTCCGGGCCTGCGGCCTGGCTCTGGGCTGGCCCTTTCCGGCTCATGTTTGTTCTTTGGAACACAGCTGAGCTTCCTGAGCTGAGAGGCTCCGTGGTGCTTTCTTCAGTCCCTGGAGGTTCGGCCCCACTGGACCCGCTGGATGTGGCCGCCCCAGGGGTCTCCGTCACCCCTGGTGAGCCGAGGCCCCGCGGGTGGAGCCGAGCAAGGGGCTCACTGAGGCCTCCTGCGGGCTCCCAGACCCACCCTGGGTACCAGAGTCCTCCAGGGGTGCGGGGCCCGTAGCAGAGCTGGAGGCAGAGGCCAGGGGGGTATCAGTCACTCCCTGGGGGACAGAGGGGCTCCCCGAGGAGTTGGCCT